>CM057453.1:1553835000-1554180000 GCA_016271365.2 Neoceratodus forsteri | reverse complement strand
CAGTGGTGTCACCCATGCTCACCCAGTCCTCACTGGCATGCTTAGCCTATTCCCTGGTGTCCAGTGATCCCTGCCCCCTCCCAGTAGCCACCTGCCCTCCTGCTCCAATGCCAAATAACCCCTTCCCTTCAAAAGATGGTGGCCAGCACTTACCCTCCAATCATCTCCCTTGCAGGCCATAATCTACCGCACACAAGACCTGTATCTATATACAAAGCATCTGAAAATAAGTCCCTAGAAAGCAACTGAGACCCCACGAGGTCTTGCTGTTTGGGGGTAAGGATTTTATATCAAATTTTTGGTATCACAATATTTGTGTAAAAAGTTATGATATATTGATTATCACAATAATCAGCAACATTTTAATTTTGTTTTTCAGTACAGCTGTTTGAACCGGGTCGCCACCAGCTCCAGCCTTCAGGCATCATGGTGACCCCAACCGCCACTCCCCCTGCTGTCTCACCAGTGGGGATCCACATGGTGAAGAGGTCAGAGGGCTGCAGTTCGCCATTATGTAAGGTGACCGGGGCACATACCTCCTCCCTACCCCCCAAATCCCGTTTCTTTCCCCCTTCCCTCAGGCTGGCACATGTGTGATGGTGCGGGTGTGTGACAAAGATGTCCTGTGTACTCGGCCCATGTGCCTGGACAGTTAAAAGGCTGTTACTGCTGCACCACCCAGTCTCTACTAGGTGGAGACCATGCAGTGGCTTCAGCCAAGGATTTTCCATTTTTAAAATGGCCAGTTCCATGTGGCAAAATGTTTTTCCCCAAACCTGAGGGAAAAATCAGCATGTTATGTACAAAAAAATTGTTTCAGGATGAAGAGGTTTGTCCACAAGGCTGGCATGAAATGGCATTTTTTTCATGAAAAATTAGTGCCCAACTGCTGGTGTTTTAACCGGTGTTGGGCTGTCCACCCTCCGTGAAGGAGGAAAGCTGTCAGTGGGTGCTCAATCTTCCTTCATGCAGCCAGCCTTCCAGCAACCCAGGTCTGTTCCCGACCCCAGGTCACTGGAGTGCAAACAGCTGAGGTGCCCAGGCCCTCCACGCCACTGGGCTGGCACTGCAGTTCTAATTTTAAGGAAAAACAGTAAAGATCTGATAGGAAGATTGTGAAAAATCAGGAATCATGGTTGCACCTGGAAAAGGGACAAGCTGCCAGTAAAGCAAGGCACGACACTATCACTATATATTGCAGTATAGCTTGTTTCACAATAATCACGATGTTGTTTTCACGATAAGTTGTCAGTGATAATTATCATGACGCATCGTCATGTCATGACATCCCCATTTGAGGGTACTCTGTACTCTCCATGGCTATTTTTGGAGGTACAGTTTGCAACTGTGACAGTCTCTGCTGTGTGAAGTGTGGTGAGCCAATGCTTCCTTGCCACATGAACCCTAAGAGGCTTAGTGATGTACTTGCACTTCTAATTCCTTGCGTGTTTCACGACATCTCTACATGAAAGGAACACTGTAAAGCAGTACTGCACTTATGCGCAGTGTTTGTTTTCAACAAATATTTCATTACTCATAAGTTGGGCAAATTCAAGCTTTATCCATTAAACTTGGGAGAAAGTTATTGGACCATCCCCCACCCACCCAGACACATTAGCTGTGACATATAACCGCCACTGAAAATGGGTGTTTGGTGGGCAAGTGCCAAACAGCTATTTTGAATGGGAGTATGTGTCATCCCTTATGTGATCGTGAAGGGTTCGTATGAAAGTTTTAACCCATGTCTGATGAATAAAGCCTAAAATTTGTTTTTGATACCAGGTAAAGATACACTGGCCTACTTTCAGGCACGACCTGGAAGAATTACAGACTTGCATTAACAGTGGCCATCCCAAGTTACAATTAAATACGGTGTTCAAAACAAAGTCTGCGCATGTGTGAGGTACTGCTTTATGTGGACCTAGTTTATTTTAATTCCAAGTCCTGTATAGATATCCAGCTTTGTATACATGGATACAGGACTTGTGTGTGTCAACTGACCACAGAGGTGAGCAAAGGGTTAATGCAGACGGCCATCTCCGGGGGATGCAGGGGCAACTACTACTGAGGAAGAGGCGGACCACTGGGCAATAGGAATTGATCTGCTAATGGGGAAGTCAAGTGAGGGCAACACTTTACTATCAGGAATGACAGTAGTTTACAAACATACACTAGGATTGGGCTAGGAGTGCCACTAAAATGCTGGTAAAGTAAGGAGTTCTTATGATAAGTTATAAAAGAAACAACAACAACGTTGAATTGCACAAATAAAGAACTCTAGTGTATGCGGCTTCTAAGGTCAGCCTGCTAGGCGAAAACTAAAATGTTTTAGCATGCAAATGGACTTGAATGTGGGCTAGAACCTTTATTTACTTTCCCCATTCAAAAACACGGCAACAGTGTTGCTGGGGCTGTCTGCACACCACTAAGAGAACCGCTTGAAGCAGGGTTTTGGAAGTGTTGAACGGCACTGCAACGGCAAATTTTTAATGCTCCCAAATCCTTTCAAATTGCACTGCACCAGGTATTCAAGAACTACACTCACTTGCATGGGTGGAATTAATGAAAAATTACTCACCTTAGTAATTGTGTTTCTTCTAATGGAGTCTTGCTGTATTTTGACAATCTGCAGTTATCTTCAGCCTTTAAACTGCCCGGAGAACATAAGGTTAAATTTCTATGCAGAGCATAGAACGTTGAGCTTGAGCTCGGTTGAGATCTCTGTCTGCAGCCCAAAGGAAGACTCAAGTCAGGAAACCAAAACCAATCCAATAAGTGTAACAATACAAAAACACCCAAAATAAAAGGAGGCGTGTACAGGCGCCTAGGGTGCAGTACTGCACCAGCCCACCACTTCCAAACCCAGGTTCTGAGAGGGAGGCAGGGAGGGAGGTCAGAATACAGCAAGACTCCATTAGAAGAAACACAATTACTAAGGTGAGTAATTTTTTCTTCAAACAACATGAAGTCTTGCTGTATTCTGACAATCTGCAGACTACCAAGCAGTACCTCCATGGAGGAGGGAGAGAACCTACTTTGGGAATAGGCTCCGAAATACTGCTGTGCCAAACCGAGCATCGCTCATAGCCTGGATATCCAGAGAGTAATGCTTGGTAAAGGTATGGACTGTTTTCCAGGTGGCTGCTTGACAAATTTCTAACAGAGGGATATCCCTGGCAGTAGCCAGGGAAGCAGCTGTACCTCTTGTAGAGTGAGCCCTTAGGCCTGAGGGTGGAATCTTTCCCAGTTTCTCGTAGCAAAAATTGTATACAAGACACAATTCACCTGGCAATATTCTCTTGGTGGCAGGTTTGCCCTTTCCCACTTCCCCATAAGAGAGCAACAACTGGAGGGATTCAAACCTGTGACACTTGGTACGCTCTATGTAGTAGCTAAGGGCTCTTAACATCTAAACTCTGTAGCCTCCTCTCTCCTGAGGAAGAATGATCAGTGAAGAAGACAGGAAGAGACAGACTGATTCAAGTGGAAGTCTGAAACCACTTTGGGCAAGAACCTTCTATTGGTTCTAAGGACCACTTTCTCTCTATGAAAGGAGATAAATCAGCTTCCCGACAGGACTTGCAGTTCACCGATACATCTGGCAGAGTAATGGCTACCAAACACACAGTTTTCCAAGTCAAGTACTTAAGCTCTGCTGAGGACAGGCTCAAAAGGGGTTACATAGTTGAGCAATGCAAACATTTAAGTCCCAGGCAGGGGCAGGATCCCTAAAGGGAAGATTGGTATGAGGCAATCCCTTGAAAAATGTACAGAACACAGGATGAGATGATAGCGAGCCCCACTGACAGAAAAACAGAAACAGCTGACAAGTGTACCTTGAGAGTAGCTGGTCTGAGGCCTAGGCCATTAAGATGGGCCATATAATCCAGAACTGTAGGCAATTCAGCAGTGTCTGGAGAAATATGCTTCTTAGAACACCAAATGCTGTATCTTTTCCAGTTGGAGTTATAAGTCTTTCTGGTGGAGGGCTTTCGAGAAGCTTTGAGAATATCCAGAACCCCCTGAGACAGATGCAAATCTGCATACTCTAACTCTTCAAGAGCCATACCTTGAGATTGAGAGACCCGAAGATTGGGGTACCAAATCCTCCCCTGCAGAGGTTAACAGGTTGTAATTCCTGAGAAGAAACAGGGAAGATGGACTGCTAGAGAGAGCAACAAAGGGTACCAAGGCTGTCTGGCCCAATCTGGAGCAATCAGAATCACTTTGCAAGGTTGTGACCTTATCTTGACTAGAACTTTGAACAGTAGGGAAAAGGAGGAAGGCATAAAGAAATTTCCTTCCCAGTTGAAAATCAGAGCATCCAGAGGACTGAGCCCAGGACTGGGGTCTGCAACAAAACAGAGGAAGTTGATCGATTGTCTGGGGCTGCAAAGAGATCCATCTCTGGAGTGCCCCACCTTGAGAAAATTACTTTCAACACTAGGGGGGTCCAGGGACCATTCGTGATGGCCCTGGGAGATCCTGCTCAGTGCATCTGCTAGCACATTGTCCTTTCCTGGAAGGTGGACTGCCAGAGAGGTCTGTAGGGAATAAGCCAGAGACCACAATTTCATGGCCTCTGTGCACAGGGCCGTAGACAGAGTGCCTCCCTGCTTGTTGATGTACCTCATGGTGGTGGTGTCGTCTGTTCTGACCTGAACTACCTTGTTCTGCACAGACTGAGAGGAAGCTTGCAGGGCCAGAAAAACTTCCCCGAGTTCCAGGAGACTGATATGAAGAAGGGACTCCTGAGGGGACCACAGTCCCTGGGCTGTGAGATCCCCCAGGTGAGCTCCCCACCCCAAAGGGAAGCATCCATGGTAAGGACCACCGAATGAGATTGAGTGACAAATGGGACCCCTTGCCTTAAATTGTCCTGATCCTGCCACCACTGAAGAGCTTGGATCAGTGTCCGAGTCACTGGAATCAGCTTGGTAAGAGGGTCCTTCTTTTGGGACCAAAAGGCCCTTAAGATGGAACTGAATGTCCCTCATATGGAATCTTGCCCCTTGGACCACTGCTGTAGAAGCTGCCATGTGGCCCAAGAGCTGAAGGAAGTGCCTTGCTGGTCAGGACACCTGAAGGTTGAAGGAAGAAGCCAGTTCTGTAAGAACTCTTGCCCTTTCCAGGGAAGAAAGGCTCTTGCTTTGACAGTATCTAGCTCTGCCCCATAAAGGTAAGAAGCTGTACTGGTTCGAGGACTGACTTGGGAAGGTTGAGAAGAAACCACAGGGAAGAGAACACTTGCTGGGTCACTTGCTGGTCTGACTTGACTTGGTCTAGAGACTGATCCACTATGAGCCAGTCATCCAGATATGGAAAAATGGAAATCCTCTGCCTTCTTAAAAAGGCCACTACTACTACCAGGCACTTTGTAAAAACACTTGGAGCTGATGTTAGGCCAAAGGGCACTGCTTTGAACTGGTAATGGCCTGAGGGCAACTTGAACCCGAGGTACTTTCTGTGGGAGCACCTGATGGAAATGTGAAAATAGGCATCTTTGAGGTCCAGGGAGGCTAGCCAGTCCCCTGGCCTTAAAGAGGGAGGAATTATTCCCAGAGTCACCATCTTGAACCTTGGTTTTAAAAGATGTTTGTTCAGGTATCTTAGATCTAGGATGGGTCACTACTCCCCTGTCTTTTTGGGGGTAAGGAAGTACCTGGAGTACAGACTTTTGCCCCAGTGTAGGCTAAGAACTCTCTATATGGCTCCTAAGGCCAGAAGAGATGAAACATCTGCCTCTAGCGCAAGGGTTTTGGAGAGACTTGCAGGTGGAATAGATCTGGCTCTCATCTTTGGAAATTTTCTGAAGCTGTGAACTAGTCCCTGGCTTACTACCCAGGACCCACTTGTCTGAAGTAACAGACACCCAGTCCTGGACGAAGTAAGCCTGCCTGCCCCCTACAGGGATAGAAAAATGAGGGAGTGCCTTAGAAAAGCACTAGCAAACGGGCAAGAATGAGGGGTGGAGGAACAATGGGGAGTAATCAAAACAGCCATCACAGAGACAACAAGCCTTTGTGTAAAGCAAATCAATAAAAACACAACGAAGGAAAAAAAACACTATGGTTCTCAAAAGAGGTGGCAGGGAAGGTTAAGGAGAAAAGGACAGCATTCAGGAAATAAGGAAATACAGAAGGAGCAGGACAGAGCACTTTATCAGTTAAAGCAGAAAGAGGCTGGGAAGGCAGTCAGAATAGCAATGGCCCAAACCGAGGAAAGGATAGCCAATTCTGTTAAGAAGGGGGATAAGACCTTTTATAGGTACATTAGGGAGCGAAGAAAGACCAAAGGAGGGATACTGAGGCTTAATAAAGGGAGGAATGTGGGTAGAGGGAGACAGTGAAAAAGCAGGGATACTGAATGAATATTTCTGCTCAGTATTCACAAAGGAAGAGGAGGGGGAGGTACCTAAACCAAACAAGAGAAACACTCTGAAGACGGGGGTCAATACCAGTCCATTTACAGAAGAAAGGGTTCTGAAAGAACTAATAAAATTGAAGGTGGACAAAGCAATGGGGTCTGATGGATTCACCCAAGAATTCTAAAAGAACTAAAGGTAGAACTAGTGACACCGCTGACTATCTCTAACAAATCATGGGAGGATGGGGTGGTACCCGAGGACTGGAGGAGGGCAGACGTGATTCTCTTCACAAAGTGGGAGCAGGACAGAGGCAGGAAACTACAGACCAGTTAGTTTGACCTCAGTGGTAGGGGAAAATGATGGAATCACTTCTGAAGGAAAGAACTGTTGAGTACCTAGAGGCCAGTGGGGCACAGGACCCAAGGCGGCATGGATTCACAATGGAAAGGTCATGTCAGACGAATCTAATAGATTTCTTTGACTGGGTGACCAAAGTAGTAGACCAGGGAGGGGCTGTGGACATGGCCTACCTAGATTTTAGCAAGGCATTTGATACAGTCCCACACAAAGATTAATACACAAGTTAGCCAGCCTTGAGGGCTCCAAAGTGGTAGCCTGGATAAAAATTGGCTAGACAACAAGATGCAAGGGTAGTAGTAAATGGAGTACACAGTGAAGAAAGGAGGTTACTAGTGGGGCAATGTAGGGTTCAAGTACTGGGACCGGTCCTTTTAATGTCTTTATAAGTGACATTGCAGAGGAACTGGAAGGAAAAGTATGTCTCTTTGCAGACGACACAAAGATCTGCAACAGGGTTGATACACAAGATGGAGTGGAAAGGATGAGAAGGGACTTGGCAAGGTTAGAGGAATGGTCAAATATATGGCAGCTCAGATTCAATGCAAAGAAGTGCAAGGTAATGCACATGGGAAACAAAAACCCAGGGGAAGAGTACACAATGGGGGGTGAGATACTGACAACAGTAAAAATGGAAAGGGACCTGGGGGTAATTATATCAGATGACCCAAAGGTGGGCAAGCAATGTGAGACGGCAGTAAGGAAGGCTGGTGGGATACTGGGATGCATAGGAAGAGGCATCAATAGTAGAAAACAGGAAGTTGTTATCCCTCTGTACAGACAGTTGGTGAGACCCCATCTGGAGTACTGTGTGCAGTTCTGGAGACCCTATCTCCGCAAAGACATAGACAGAGTGGAGGCTATCCAGAGGAGGGCAACCAAAATGGTGCAGGGTCTGCACCAGAAGACATACAAAGAAAGACTAAAGGAGCTTAATATGTATACCCTTGAGGAAAGAAGGGACATGATAGAAACTTTCAAGTACCTCAAGGGAATCAACAAAGTCCAAGAGGGTAGCATCTTTCAGAAAAGAGATGTGCAAGAACAAGGGGCACAATTTGAAGATAAGAGGCGGCGCTCAGAGGTAATGTGAGGAAGTATTTTTCATGAGAGGGTTGTGGATGCATGGAACAGCCTCCTGAGGAGGTCGTGGAGTCAAGAACAGTGGGGAATTCAAGAATGCATGGGACAGACATAAGGCAGTCCTAGTGGGGGGTAGGAGGAAGTAAGCTGTTGGTTAACTAGGATCTGCAGCTTATCTGTTAGGTAGGAAAATGGGCAGACTAGGTGGGCCAAGCGGTCCTTATCTGCCATCAAATTCTGTGTTTCTATGTTTCTAGAGTCGACCCGGGCAGACCCATCAGGATGTCTGCTTGGCAGGGGCCTTCGGCTGACGAGTGGATGCAGCCCTGCTCATCCCCCTTCTGCCTCTCCCTCTGAAGAACCCCCTCTGTGAAATGGGAGAAGAGGCCTGTGCTTGGTAGAAAGGCCTATGAAAAGGCCTGCCCTGCCTCTAGAATGCTGCCTCTGAGGAGCTGCCTGCCTCTCCTTGGCCTGTGCAGTCCTGTAAGTGGTCCCATATTCTTCCATCATCTTCATGTAATTCTCTGTCTGCTCCCCAAACAGAGAATTACCTTCCATAGGAAATCCATGGCCTTAGCCTGGGTGTCCTGTGAGAGGCTAGCACATCTGAGCCAAGCCATTCTTCTAAGAGCCACAGATGTAGCCATGACTCTTGACACATCATTGAGTCCACAGCAGCATGGAACTGTACCTTAGATGCCTCAATCCCATCCACAGCCACCTCCTCCAGCTCCTTGGCCAGCTGGGGGAAGGCCCGTTTAGCCATTGCAGAACAGTGTCCCACTTGGACTTCTGGTACCTGACTGTATAGGCCATATAAATTAGCCTGCCTGAGTCCCAAAGAGGATGCCATGTATTGCTTCTTTGCCAAGGCATCCATCCTCCTGGAGTCTTTATCTGGGGGGTGTGAAGCCAAGGGGACATTAGCCCTGTCACAGGCTGCAGCCTGCACGACCCCAACATGGCTGCATTGCTGGTAGAAAAACTCTGTGACTGAGCCTGATAAAGTGTACTTCTTATCCATTCTTCTATCAATAGGAGGTACAGAATTAGGAGACTTTAAATTTTTTGAGTCTGTTATTCAAAAGATTTGTGCAAGGGAATAGACAACCTCCTGGACTCTGGGATGTCCATCATCTCTACAAAATCAAGCTCCTCTTGATCCTCTGTAGCTTCCTCCATAGGAATCTGAAGAGTTTCAGCCACTTTCCTGTAAAACATAGTGGGAGGGACTCAGAGAGCCTAAGAGGTGAAACACCAGAAGGTCTGTCTGGGGAATGTCCGGGTCGATGGGCACATCCAGACTTTCTGCTCCATCATAGTCATAATCCTGTTCAAAATCCCTCCTCTTCAAATTCGGTTCATAAAAATCTTTAGGGACATATTCCTGAACCAGTGGAACCGACCGAACGAGCCTTAACCACCAAAGCCGGATCAGACGGAACGGCAAAGAGATTCAACAATCGAATCGCTGGCAATCTCATCAGCGGTCGGAACATGAACCTCTGGATCCAACGCTGATTTGTCTTTTCTTTCCTTTCCTTTTTGTAGGAACCGATCCCTCAGGACCGGGCCTCCTCGCCCGAAGTGGTATCAGCTTCTGGTCAGAGGGCACTTCCTTCTGGTTCGGTTGAACCGAACCAGGCTGGCCATCCAGGTCAGCAGACTTCTTGTCCTCTCCCCACCAACCCAAGTCTACCTAATTCTCTTTCCAGGGTAGACTTGGGAAAATTTTCAAATTTGGCAGTCTATCTAGGTGTTCAAACCCCAGACAATAAACACAGGTGGTGTGATCGGTCTTTAGCAAAGACCTCCCCCACTCACTGCAGTGTTGAAACCCAGTGGCCCGCTCTCGGTTTCTCAGACATGGCCAACCCACCCAAACTTAGCTCCTTTTTCGCAACCGCCAGGCAAGACTCCTTATCAGTTCCTAACCGTGTCACGGGTATTGGAAAAAAATGTTTAAAATAAGTTTTTTTTTCCAGAATCGATAAGGACCGGTAACAACACACTAAAGTTAAGTATAAGAAATCAACCTAAGGGATTGGTTTAGACAAACCAATCGAATAAAACTTACAATTTCCACACAATAATCAGAAACAACTATCTAGCACTCACGGTACCGCAGACAGAGCCTGAACCGACGATGCAGAATAAATTTGGTTTAAAACAGACACTTTAACCGAGCTGAAGGAGAACTCTCCAGAGCGACTGTTACGTGAGGCGGAGTAAAGAATCTGACGGTTAGATTTCAAAGGGCTGCAGACAGAGACTTCAACTGAGCTCAATCTCAACGCTCTATGCTCTGCATAGATATTTAAGCATATGTTCTCAGCGGCAGTTTAAAGGCTGGAGCTAACTGCAGATTGTCAGAATACAGCAAGACTTCATGTTCTTTGAATTGCATGACTGCACTAACCATTCGTGACATTACATGCCCTTTGCATACAGCAGTGGCTGCACCATAATCCGCTTAGCATGGCACTACTCCTGTTATTGCTCCACTAAGCATCTGAATATGCTTTAAACGGAGGTTCTTTGTTGTTAATCATCGGAGATTTCAAAAGCTTAACCACCACTTCACGGTGGCCCCCTTCAGTCAGGTCCTTACACTAGTCCATATTCAGTTTTATGTTTACCTCTCCGACCTCAGACGAGGTCCTGCAGTTTTCAGTCTCCTTTTATTCCAAAAACTCCTTCACAGAAACACAGAGTTTATCAGCAGAAAAGAAACACTTGGCCCACCCAATCTGCCCAGATGTTCCCTGTCTGGTCTATCACCTCAAACCCTATCTGGTCTCTGATGACCATCCCCCCATGCATTCTCCATTACAAAATGGTTAGAGGCTGGCTCCTGACTGACCAAGAGGTACTTTCAGCCAGGCCATTATCTGAAAGTAGCTCAACAAAAATAAATGTAAAAAACATCCGATTTACTAAAAGAACCTATTTCTAATAGCAATAAGGCACTCCATGGTGTGCATTACTATGGGCTAACAGCCTTTCAGGGTGGTGGAAGCACTCAGCAACATGTCATGCTTCAAGCAACCAAGGTGGGCTGTTATCCAACCATACGCACCCTATCATGCCTGTTGCTTAAATATTCCCCCATGTTTATCCCACATATGGTTGAAGCCCCCCCATTGTTTTTCCTTTCACCACTTCTTATGGTAGTCTGTTCCAGGCATCTACCACTCTTTCAGTGAAGTAGCAGTACTTCTTCACATCCCTATTACCCCCCCCCCCCAAAGGTTCACTGCAGGACCTCTGGGCTGGGATGTGGGGGTTCAATATTCACAAGGCAGGAACCTGGAGCTGCTACAGTATTCAGCTGGTACCTCACCCGATTGGTTAGGGGTTCAGCTACAGAATTTAGTCTGCAGCTCCCGGAAAGAAGTGTGCGTGGAGGTGGGGGGAAAGAGAAGGGGAGTTGGAACCTACTATGTGTGTCATCAAAAATTATTGTATACAATCACAAAACGCTGTCTCCAAAATTTAGGAGGCCACAAAAATCACGGACTGACCCATTACCTGAAATACAAAAAGAGTAGCAGACAGCCAAACAGGTGTTTTAAAAGCTTCAACCCCACCAACTTAAACAGTATACAAAAAGAAAATCTCATCCCTGACACAAACATAGCTGTTGATTTTACAAGTCCCCCACCATATGCAATCAACACACACTGTTTAAATCAAAATAATTTTTAAAATGTTGCCTGCCAGGAGTATCAGAAAAACAAACAAAACCCAGAAACTAATCACAGTCAAAGAACAAACTTGGCAGAAAGCAAGCAGAACACTAAAATCCGAGGACTGGGAGCTATTTAATAAAGAAATAATTCTAAAACTCAAAAATTTTTTTTTTTTTGTGTGTGTGTGTGTGTGTTAATGTACAAGGTTAAAATAAATGCCACACTGGATGTCCATCTTGCTGGAATCTAATCAAGAGCCTGGAATGCTCAGGAACCCAGTGGTCAGATGCAAGCGTTGTTGACAGGACTGGAAGAAAAAAATGCACCCAAAAATCGTTGCATATGCTCTAAACAAAACATTTCAGCAAATTGCCAGACATGCGGCTACCAGTCCCTCAGACAAAGAAACAGTGCAACTGAAGATAAAGACACAAACTCACCAACAGTGTTTGTTATGTTACTTTAAAAAAGTAATCAGTTACGAGTTACTCTCAAATAGAATATAATTATAGTTATTTATTAAAGGTGTATAAAAGTAATCAGTAACTGTGACTGTAACACATGTTGCTTTTCTATTACTTTCTATCACCTCTGATGACTTGGTTCAGAAGCTTGATGCTCAGTGAATTCATTTTCAAAATACAAAAATGTTCTCCCTTATTTCGCGTGCTTACTAGTCACTTCTACACTTAAGCCTCAAGATGTGTCCCATGTAAGCCCCTAACCTCCCACTGCCATGAATGCACAGTCACGTGTGCTGGCAACACCGATACTGATTCAGTAACCACAAACAACCCACCCCACCAGCAACTCATAAAAAGCATGGCACAGTGGTTCTCCTAGTCGGACTACTTAAATTCCTCAAATAGAAAAAAAATGGTACCGAAACAAAGCATTGATGTGCAATACCAAATTTTATTGCGCAGTGTTCCTCTCCAACCCCCAACCCAGACATACCAGACTCAACATCCCAGCAGCGGCAGACTCTGACTCGAGCACCCCTTCCCCCAAAACTTGACAAACACATGAGAACTAAAAGGTGTAACCACTGGTTCAGGTGAACCAGCTACAATACTACAGTGCAAAGTTTTTGCACAGCAAACTGAGGGTTTTTAACACCAACATTAATAAATTAATGGTCAGAGTTCCAGAGTCAGTAGGCTTAATATACCTGTCCCGAGTGTACTGCAGTGTAGGAAATATAATCAAAAGCCATACAGAAACAAGCCAAGCCTAGACCTCAGTTTTCAAACAGTTACAGCAACAGCCCACCCATAGCCTTCTGACTGTGTACATGCCCGTTAACATATACTACACCTGCGAAACATGTCCTGGCATGTAGTTTATTTAAATCAATCCAACTAGGTCTACTGCCCCAAAAAAAATGCACCCTGCAAAGCTACCCCCGGAAACCTGTTCCACTTTCACTGAAATAGAGTCCTTCAAATTCTTCTCACCTTATTGAAGACCACTGGTATTACGGACGGGCAAGAAAAGAAAACGGACGCTAACACTAGATTGAACATTTCTGGTGTTAGGCTCACTGCTCATGCTACCTCAGACTGCTGCTGTTCATTTCGAGCACCCCTCCCTAAAACCCTTCTGTACCATCCTCCACACAGCTTCCAAACTGTTGGAGTGTGTGTGTTTGTGTGGCTCCCAGAGCCTCCGGGAATGCCAAGGAATAAATGCTTGCCGGTTGTTGCATCAGGCAAGGACCTCCTGTAGTGCCATCACCCGATTACTGCCACAAACTCCAGAGTAGACTCTCCAGTAGCCTCGTTCCTTCACCTGAGCTTCTCAGGCATGTTCATGCTACCGCCACATGCTGGATCTGTGTGGGCTGTTTTCAACCTCGCCCCACACACACACACACACACACACACACACACACACACACACACACCCGATTACATCCCCACCTCTTGCAGTCTCGTCACCTGATCACCCATGGACATGTCTGTCCCGTGTTCCGGTTCCTCCTGGTGCAGTGTTTTGAAAGCACCGCCATACTATGTACCTGGGCGGGCTTCCCTTCTTTCTTCTCCTCTTGGGCCACCAATGAGATCTCACCGAATCTTGCAGGATCTCCAGCAACCTATGATACCCTACATACAAGGGAACTACATATCTCGCTGTCTCTCCAGAGATTGAGGCAGCCATTTTACCTGGGTCTACCTCCACAATGCTGCAGACTGCAGGGACTCTGAGCAAACATTTTAGAAACGGAGCACCCCTCCACACACATAGCCACATGATCATCCTACAAAAACTACCAAAAAGTAATACGGTAAACTACATTACAGTAACTGCTTTACTTGAAAGAAAATGCAATCTGCAACATCCCAAAGCTACATTTTCTTTTAAGTAATTCTATTACTGTTACAAGTTACATGACTATGTAATCCGATTACAGTAATGTGTTATTTGTTAACACATTACTACCCAACACTGCTCACTGACAACCCCAAAATTTCCTTTCAGAATTCTCAAAGCAGACACATTATTACAGAAATTAAATGCAAAAAGTCATTTGGGCTGGATCAAACAGGAAAAAATTAAAAAAAAAAAAAAAAAGACGCAAGGTATCTCCCTAGTCATAGCAAAACTGTACTGACTGAAACAAGCTTCCCAGACTTTTGGAAGTCTGCCACAATTGTACATATCTTTAGGGAAGGTGAAGTAAACACCTGACAAACTACCAATGAATACCTCTTCTGGCTATTATTTCAAAATTATTCCAAGACTGGTGTGCAACAAGCTCTACTTCTTGGAAAAATATTGTCTTCCAACTGCTCAACTGTTGGGGTTCAGGGCAGAAAGGTCCACAGGCACCACAACTCGGTTCGTGGACCTGGCAGCTGGTGGTCTAGACATGAGACTCTATGGATGCAGTGTTAAATCAACCTCTCAAGGCATACATAGCCACGTAGGGACCTCAGTGAAAGTAGTAAGATGGTTCGACTCATACCTAACTGGAAGATCTCAGCATGTATCCATTCAGGGCATTCCGTCTGAGGTGGACACCCTCCACAGAGGGGTCCCATGAGGATCTATCCCATGCCATATTATAATCACACGTGCCCACACAATGCAAAGCATCATGGGCTGCATATGCAAATCACCACAGAATATTATGCTGGTTCAACTTGCTTACAAGACATAAAACTTTATGCAGATGACAGTACTAGTCTGCACAACGAAAAAAAAAAAGAAAATGAAATAACTCCAAAATGACTTCAGTTCACTGCAGACAGATTGAACAGTCCAACATGGTGTTCAGCTTAACAAAAAAACTCAGGTGATGCATTTTAGAAGTAAAAGTAATAAAGTTCCAATAGTACTCAGCAGTGCCAAGGGACGGAACAGTAATTTTTATAGTGAAAAGCACAAATACGGTACATGCCACAACAATGCGCATGCAGATGCTGCACATTACAGACTGACAAGTACACACAAACAATCACAGCCCACATAATACACAAACTAAGAACTTTCAACCTGCTCTGTTACAGAACTACGGCATCTGAAGTTGTACGATCTTCTCTCAATTTTAGTAATGTGTCCCAGCTGCTTTTAAAGGTCAAAATCTCACCTGGAACTTTGATATCAATAAAACAGAACTTCAGACCTTTCTGAAAGTGTCACAAACATCAGCAACATCTTAATTTCTCTCACACTACAGGAACCGAGAAAGAAAATATCCCACACAGAGGCTCAAACCCAGGCCCCCTACCAAATACTGCTTGATCGTCTGTAGTTTTCCCACTGTACTAAAGCTCACCGACAGGAAATGTACACTATTGCATATGGCAAAGGACATTCAGCACTGGTGCAGACACACCCACACCTGCAGTGGGTTTAAGTAGTGAACCATGATCGAACCCAGGCTTGTGTAGTCTAAAATCATGCCACGACCTAAAAGCCCCACTGACATCAATGACATCATGCAGCCGAATCTCTCACAATGAATATGCCTTTCAACTTGACTAAATGTGCAAAAAAAAAACAAAACCAAAAAAAAAAAAATTCACATGACCACAGTAAGCTCTTGCAGCTATATTGCTGGTTCCTAAAAGTTAACAAATTTGCTGGACATTAAACTCATACGGTTCTAAACTGGCAAACATTAAAGAATACAAATACACGGGGCGATGACTGACAACTCTTCAGTTGTTAATATTCAAATACAAAACACAGTTAGAGACACTATCAGCCCTTTACTTGCTGTCCTTGCCAGTATTCATAAATGTGCCTGTACTGCCTGCAGCAGTCTGTCTTGTGCTGCAACAGACGTAGTAGCAATGAATTCCCCGTAAACATACTGACTTATGAATTTTACTGAAAAGCGAGCCCCTTTCAGACCACTCCTGTTCTCTACGCCCGATGCCAAAACGCGGTCACATTTATAAATGGCACTGAAGCACCGGGAGGCTCATTTATGGACCATTTTACCAGAGTTCAGCTAAATATAGTTTATAACAGTAGAGACACAGCTGAACTCTAGAAAGTGTTTTGTTTAAAACAAGTGCACAAACTTGGGTGAATCCATCTGACTGTGCATATGTATATGTATGAATGTAACATTTACATGAACACCCAGTATCAATACCCTAGTCAGAGAAATCCCAAAACTGAGCGCTTTCAAAACTGCCATAAACAAGGAACGGTCTGAAAACATGTGACTGCTTGTGAATTGAGACACTGCCATTTTCCCATAAAATTATGGAATCATGTATTCACAAAAAGTGAACCGCCCAATGTATCATAACCTTAATGTACTGTCCGAATCTTGCTTAGAGTTACGTAAATTCTAACACTGTACCTCTTGTAAGATTCATATAACTATGCCACTGTAGCAGGGCAATGAGCTTCTAGCCCTACAGTTATATCCTGTACAGGTCTTTACTACTAGATGGAGTAAACACAATATGGATTTTAATATTTTATTCAGTATAAAAATACAAAAAAGTCAGCAATTTTTAAATTTTGCTAATGATCCGAATCAAGTGCTATGAATTTTCACAACCGATTAGCACTTTCACACATGAAACTGCTAGTCAATTTTCCTGCAAGATTACTCTGATAAATAGCCTTCAGAAATGTAAAACATGTCAACTGCTTCTCATGGTCCCAGCTTTGGATTTGCTGTAATCCCTCTGAACAATAAAAAAAGGGAATGGTCTCACTGCCTTATACTGTTACAAATAACCTGAATAATCAGCATATATACACACACAACAGGAGCGGGGGTGACAATGACAAGATAAGAGATCTTAGTGACATCAGTAACGACAAGATATCAAAAATATCATTGTTACTGTTGTCATAATGGATATCTTTTAAGTTACTGTCATCACAGTGGAATACTGAACCAATCAGAGAGCAGCTTCTACAGTGCTGATGACATCACATCACAATGCCTAGAATGCCACACTATAGCAAACATAGAAACATAGAATTTGATGTCAGATAAGGACCACTTGGCCCACCCAGTCTGCCCATTTCCCTACCTAATAGATAAGCTGCAAATCCTAGTTAACCAGCAGCCTACTTCTTTCTACCCCAACCCCCTAGAATTGCCTTATGACTGTCCCCATGCATGCTTGAATTCAACCATTGTTTTTGACTCCACAACCTCCTACGGAAGGCCGTTCAATGCATCCACAACCCTCTCTGTGAAAAAATATACTTCTTACATTACCTCTGGAGTCGCCCCATCTTCAAATTGTGCCCCTTGTTCTTGCACACCTCTTTTTGAAAGATGCTACCCTCTTGGACTTGTTGATTCCTTGAGGTACTTGAAAGTTTCTATCATGTCCCCTCTCCTCCTTTCCTCGAGGCTATACATATTAAGCTCCCTTAGTCTCTCTCTCTGTCTCTCTCTCTCTCTCTCTTCATAAGTCTTCCAGTGCAGACCCTGCACCATTTTAGTTGCCCTCCTCTGGGCAGCTTCCATCCTGTCCATGTCCTTGCGGAGACTGGCTCTCCAGAACTGCACACAGTACTCCAGATGGGGTCTCACCAGCTGTCTGTACAGAGAGATAACAACTTCCTGTTTTCTACTGGTGATGCCTCTCCCCATGCATCCCAGTATCCCCCCAGCCCTCCTTACTGCCCGCTCACACTGCTTGCCCACCTTTAAGTCATCTGATATGACTACCCCTAGGTCCCTTTACAGTTACAAATCAAAGAAAAGCAGCAACATTTTTAAATTAACTGCAGATTTAAAAGCTGTAACTTGTAAACTACTGTTGTAGTTATCAAATATACAATACCTTGACTCAAAATAGGCAATTTATCTTCACTTGTGAGTGGGCAGAAATTTCATAAATCACTCGTGGCTCTGCCACTCATAAGTTATGGTCCTGCCACCTCACACTTTAAGATAAATTGCATATTTTGAGTCAGTTCATTGTATATCCCCATTTATACAACAGGGGTGAGCCGATATCTGGTCTGATAAGAACGGTATTCTCACCCACTTAAATAACTCTGTGATGACATAGGCACAATGATTTATTTGCAATTTATACATACTGGTGTAACCACCCAGTCCCCTGGGGTTACTAGAATCCTATCAGTATTGGTGCTAGGCAGGTAGCAGGCAGGTAGGAGCTCATTAGAGGCTTCTTGCATAATGACATCATTGTTTACTCAACTAGCCTGAGAGAAGAGTGATTATGTTATTTAGAACTCTCGCAGCAGCATAACCTTTTCTTGTGTACAGCCGCTCTGGGGAGCTTAGAATGTTCAGTTAGTTTGCAGTGAGATTCGACTGGGGGGAGAGGCAGGAGGTCTGCCAGTGGACTCTGAGTGGAGGGCCCAGAACTTCTCACCCTAGTGTGAAGTACAATTTCCAGCTTCCAGTGAAATGGTGGAGAACTTTCTACAGCAGGTTTTCCTGATTTCTACTCCCAGTGAAGTGGAAGGAACTGCTTTCTCAGTGGGTCCAAGGGCAATCCCTGAAGAGCCTGTGTGTGTTTCAGCTGCCTTTAGAAAAGAACTTTTGAGACTGTTCTGACATGCAACCCAAGAAAAGGTGTCTTTTAGTTGCTTCCTGCCCAGTGGAAGGGGTAATTGGTCAGTAAGTACTGTGTTTAGGAGACAAGTTCTCCAGACATTTAGGAGAATTGTTTCTGGGGTGTGTGTGCCCATAGATGAGGCTAGATCATACCTGTTCGCCCCTAGTTCACCCAGGAGAGTGAAGTTCTGTAAATGTTCACCCATGAGACTGAAGGTGTACTGTGGTCACCCCAGTGAGTGACAGAAATGGAAAATGTGGGACCTCTAGCATTTCAGTGGGGAATGGGGGTTTCAATGGTGTAACCCAGAGGAATGGCAGACACTGTCGGCTGGAGCAAAATGTGGGAGGAACGCCATCTGGATGCCTACAAGGCAGGGCTAACTGGTTCGGAAAGGGCGCCACTTTTTACTTGAGCAAAGGCCAGTGCTGCAGGTTTAGGTGCATGGCTGAGTTTCACTTAATTGCACCCATTTTTGAAGAAGAGTTCTGAGTGTGTAGCTTAGTTTCACATGTGTGCAGTCATGGGAGAAAAATGTTCGGTATGTGGCCAGGTGTCCACTATGTGCACCATCTGGAAATGGGAAGAAGTTTTGTGTGTGTCCTCAAACTGTACTGCATGCAAGGAGAGTTTGTGAAATGTACCGCTCTGACCAACCCATGTGGATCCACTACCTGCTTTAGTTCACCATCTGTTAAATAAAGCCATACTGCACAATCCCAGTTCCTGTTCTGGAGATTCTTGCTTCTGGTGTTGGAATTATTGGGACTCCTCAGCAGTTTAGATCTAGCATGCCTAGCAACCTCCACCCTGGACCTGGGTTGTAATTTTACAAAAGGTTCATGTGTTTTATTCTTGTACTCCCACCCTCTTCCTCTAGAAAGGAGCCTAGGATACACCCCAATGCCAAGGGTGGTACCAACCTTTTAAGTTTATATTAAAAGTAATGGTATGTCATATGTGGGTACCACTGCCAGATTTAATTGGGGATTGTCCTAACTTCTTATAAGTGGCATGGGGGTTACATGTGCCTACATCATCACGTTATTTTCATCCTAGTTACGTCAGTGAAAAAGACAGCTTGTAAACTGCATTGCTGGCACTACTTTTACAACTGTTTATCCCCAAAGACGAGTAGCCGTAATCCAGTCTGACAGACTCTGAAGACTAAAACTTCACTTTTGCCTGCAACTCCTTGTCAAGCAGTAATCACTGTTCCCTGCATACATACCTGAAATGGAAAAGAATGCCGATGCCCCAAAAACAGAACATTTTTTTTTCCTGCTGTTCCTTTTCTCTTCTAATGTCAGAAAGCAAAGTTGAAAGTGTAACTTGACTGTCTGACGCCAACACTGCGAACCGAACGAAATACATAAAAATGCACAAGCACTGAAATTGCAAATGAAACACAAAGTTCAAAATAAAAAGATGTAATTTCTGCTTCCAAAACCCTAAACACCTCAAAATAAAAGTATTTTCTCAACACGCAAGCTGACTCGGTGCCCGAGCGAAAAACACAAACACCACTGACCCAATCACAATGCACGACAGTGATGCTCTGCATAACAGCAACAGACAGAAATACCGCTACAAGTACCCATTCACGCAAACCACAAATAAAAACAAGACATCACCAATTCAGAAACACAGCAAGTCACATTCATTCAAAGAGACCGTAAGCACAATCAGAGAAACATACGCAAGATAAACACCGCTGTAATGCTCTTAGAATAGCATCACTAACAAAACTAAACACACTATTGTAAAAATGGAAGCAGTATAACGCAGTGGTTTAAGGCTCTGAGCTGCAAATCTGGAGACCTGGGTTTGAATCCCACAGCCCCACCTGCATACTGTGTGACCCTGAGCAAGTCAATTAATTTCCTGTGCTCCCAGGTTGCACCTGTAAACAAGTTTTCAGCTTTGTGTCTTACCTGGTTAAACAATTGGAATATAAATCACACACATCGTGGGCAACTTGTGGAATACGGGCAATATTAGGATGAGTGCAAAGTGACCTCTGATATCACGCGAGGCTACACCACTCATGATATCAAAGGTCACTCTGCACTTGTGCTAACATTTCACGTATTCCACAGTCGCCCATCATGTAGCCCCCAATTATATAGTGCTTTTCATACACACTGTATCCCAAAGCTCTTTACAAGCAACGAAAGACTGGTACTGAAGTGACTAAATTCTGTAGTGGCAGCCATTTTGCACTGCACCACACACACACACACACACACACACACACACACACACACACACCCTCTGACAACTGCATGAACCGGTTTTAAAGGAAGGGGAATGCTGGCCAGGACAATGGGGAAAATCCCTGCTCTTGTGAAAAGTGCCTTGGGTTCTTTTACCACCACCTGGATACCCACCAGGATAGCACCAGAGATGGGTGGAAGGGACTTAGATTCATCATCTCATCTGAAGGACAGCCCCCTGCAGCATGGGACAAGAACCCATGACCTTCTGGCCCAGAGGCAGATATGTTACCAACTGAGCCACGCTGACACTTGGGAATGCCAAGAGGAATTTACTCCTCCTTTCTAACATTACAGGAGTAAAATCAAGTTTCCTTCCAGTTCTAGAAAAGACAGAAAACAAAGAACCTAATGGGGGAATAACCCCACCCAATAGTTTGGGTTCAAGAATGGATTGTGTGTGTGCGTGGGGGGGACCAGTGATCACTAGTTGTGTCTAACATGGCCATTAAAATTTGTACTTTTGAAACCTTATTACTTGAACTGCAGTGAGCAGTCCTTAGCCACCCCTCTCACTCATCCAGAGAAAATGGGACACTAGCTCTGGATCATCAGCGCAGTACCGATGGCTCAAGCTTCTCCTCCCATCCCAAATGATTATACTCCCAATTACAGTAATAATTTATTGGTGGAGCTCAATCAATACTGTATTAATACTGCCACTGAGACCACTCTTACAGTTGTAAGAGTGGTCTCACTTACATTCTTAGGTCCCAGCAGCAGTATTAACATACATAAAATATCACAAATGTCTATGAACTGACCTTTTCTGCTAACGTGGTTGTTTTATGCATTGTATACTGGCTTTCTGAATACTAAAAGATTAACAGGGTGAAGTATATACAGATGTCTGAGCTCATGAGTGCAGACAGAATAAGAAGGCATGTACTCAAACGGGGAGGGAACATAAGGAGCCTTACTTTACATGGTAGGGTTTAAACATTGTAGAACAGCCTAGCTAGTGAATCTGTGGAGCCATCACTGCTCTGGCTTTCAAAGATCTAAGGAAGGAAAATGGCACAGAGGGCTATACAATCAAGAGCAGAGGCAGCATTCTGGCTGCTATGTTTCAATGAGCACCCAAGCTCAACGGTTGGTCACTGCCTTGAAGCAACAGGGCAGACAAGATGTACCAGAGTCCCTTCAGTCATCACAATGCTATGGTACAATGCATTTTGAACAGATTTGCAGATGCAAATTTCAGTTCTGCAGCCACTAGTTAACACAGAGGTAGTCACCAAGAAAATTCACTTGCCCCACACACTTTGCCAACTGCACCCTCCTATAATATAAGCCAAATGGGTCAGTGAGAAGAGGTTACTGATTAGATACAAAATCTACCAGCATCAGAAGAACACAGAACTAGTATACAGAGTTGAGCAACAATCTGACTTTAGGTGGCACCACTGCCTGATGCACTAAAAGGTAGATCTGGCCTCACTTGTGCCTCTAACATGAGTACTAGAATCTAGACCCCCCCCCCAACTTAACTGCAAACTCACTGATATCCTGCTCAAATTATCTAGAGCCCAGTACACAGTCACAGTCAAGCGTGAGTACGATTTCCAGGCAGAAAGAGGTAGCCTGTTTCACCAACCCCAAAAACTGCCATACACAAAGACCTGACTATCCCTGGTGGCTTGTTGCAATGCAAGCGTAGCTGTTTGGATGTTTGTGGTAGAAAACAGCTTTTTCAACACCAAACATGAAAACTGCCACAACCACAGCTGTCTGGGTATGGCACTGTGCTTGTCACTTGGCACAATGCCATGTCCCAAGGCCACGGCATGAGGTGCTACCACTTCAGCCCCCCCATACCACGTTATGGTTCATTGCAGGCCCTGACATTTTCTAAGTTTGCTACCATATAGAAGTTCCTACTGTACCAAGCTCCTGAGTTACTAAATATGTCCTCTGAAGTTATTAGTAGCCCACTTTTAAACAATGTGTAATGAAGTGTCTCCAGTGGTTAGGCCACTGCTGTTTTAGGCTGTATACTGCAGAATGTTAAATTATGTTTTGTAATGAACTATGTAGCATCTTGCCTGGTTCTCTTGAAAATGAGTTATCGGACTTTTCACTGAACTAAATCAAAGATTAAGTGATTTAACCCACACATAGGGCAGGACGGGAGAGAGAAACTCTACACAAATATGTAGAGAATATTTTGAACTCCTGCTTATGCGGGGCTGGTAGACTCAGGGTCCTCCTTTTCTACTGTTAGTTCCTATGCTACAGGGTTGGTAGCTGCAAAATACACTTAAGAATATGTTTATTCCATTACACACCTGAAGTTACTGTGGGGTTTTCACTTAATTGTCTCATAATTGGCTGGACCCATGTGAATACCAAACGGTATCCACACAGGTCACCCTGCTATTGGCTGGTACCCACAGGAGCAAAAATTCGGTTTTGGTGTTTTTTTTTGTTTTGTTTTTTTTAAATACAAGATAAATAAATGAATAGATGCATAGATAAATGCAGAAATGCAGATCTGCCAAATCACAAGGTGGTGGTGGGGTTACCCAACAGCAACCCTCCGCCATCCCGTGCCTTACAACTTAACTGATGCCGCCTGCAATGATAGAGTGGGCAGGAATTTTGTTTTCAGTTCTGGAACCCACATTAAGAAAGACTACTTCTCTACGTTTTGGGCACTGAATACATTGTTTCATTCCCATGCCTGTAGTGCCTAGCTAAGGTATACACACAAAAAAAAAAAAAAAAAAAAAGGGCTAGTGAGCTATGCCAACAATATTTTGTCACTTTGAGAAGCCTATGTAAAACGCAAATTGATATTTCCCTGTTCCAGCACAGTATTAAGATTCCAGTGGCTCTTAAAGAGAAAAAAAAAAGGAAAACCGTCTTGCGCAGGGGCCGAAATAGCCACGTTTGCCTGTCCCAAACACCCAGTTTTCCCCGGGACAGTTGTTTTCATTTTTCTGCCTGTCCCTGGGACAAGCACCAAGAGAAAAAGCATTAATGGGCATTAGGACCCAGGAGATGCTGCCACCCATAAGTTTGGGCTTTGAGCGTACCAATATCACAATGTTATATATGTTGAGAAATGCCCATTCAAACAAGATATCCCGTGATGGGCTGTTCTGTGCAGGTCGGTGGTTTCACCAAGCAGCAGAAATGAACAGTGCCACAGTAATACTAGACTGCAGAAGTGTTCCTCGTCATTGTGCGCAAGCAGCTGTCCATCTTCCTTTTGCTTTCTGCACTGCATACCTCAATTCTGTGTGCTGCTCCTGCAGTAGCACACCAAGACTAACTCTTGTTCACAGGCTGCAAAGTTTCAGCAATGCAGATTAAAAACCCTTTTCAGAGCAGTCTGCTAATGAAGAGGGACCTGGGTAAGGCTAATTAAAAGCCCTTGTAAGGGCTAGAAAACAGTATTTGAAAGCACTTTTCAGGGCAATCGAGAGAGAGAGAGAGAGAGAGAGAGAGAGGGAAGACTCAATATTTTCAGATTAGGAGAGGAACTTAAAGGGCTGAGGCAACCACTTAAAACCCCGTCAGGACAGGAAGGACTCTAGAGACAGGAGATGGGGAGGCTGGTTAAAAGCTTTTGTCAGAGCTGGCCCTCTGGCACAGTGGTAGCACTACCACTCGTGACATCAGTGACCCGGGTTCAGGAACGGGTCTAGGTCATTGGGGGCCAAATGGGGAGGAGAGTAGGACTGAGCATCCCAGGAGACGCTCTCCTCCTCTGGGGAGGAGGGGCTGTGTCACCGCTTTGACACTGCCACCTGTGGATGTATGGGTCGCAGTGCAAGGACAGCAGGGTATGGAGGGGGAGAATGCCATCAGGCGCTTGCTGAAACATGTGTCAGCATGTCACCAGCTTGGAGGCTAGTCCTCCTGTGCCATCATCCTTGGGGGACACGAGGGGAAACCATGATAAATCCCCAACACCAGGCCCTTTGATGGTTCCCAGCTGGGTGTGTCCAGATAGGCAGGTATCTACTACCAGCGCTGGCAACAGGAACAAAAACTATGTTAAAGAAAAAAGCCTTTGTCAGGGTTACTAAGTACGGGGAGATAAGTAGGAGCAGTGGAAGCTGATGGGCTTGTCAGGGCAGAGCAGAAGGGAGTTAATTAAGCACCTTTGTCAGGGCTACTACCGAGCAGGAGGAGGACATAAATTAAAAGCCCTTATCAGGGCAGTGAATTAGGAGCACATTTAAGTTCTTTTCAGGACCACATACTAGCCAGTGGGTAATATTTAGTAGCCCTTTCCATGGCACCTTACAATGGGTACCATCAGTTATTCAGCCATTTTCAGGGTGGTGTACTAGCCAGGGGGAACAGCAGTAATTATTAGCTCATATTCAGAAACAAACATGTAAAATTAGTCAAACAAAACTCAACAGGACAGTTACAAATACCATGGGACAGTCAAAATAAATATTGCACATGTCCCTCGGACAGCCATCCAGAAACAATTATTTCTAGCCCTGGTCTTGAGTTTTACCTCAAAATACTTAGTGTACTTGGTTGCAGGACTGGGCAATTCTGCACATGGATTGAGAACATACATACATATAATTACTGGCGACTCCT
Source organism: Neoceratodus forsteri (assembly GCA_016271365.2). Classification (NCBI taxonomy): domain Eukaryota; kingdom Metazoa; phylum Chordata; order Ceratodontiformes; family Ceratodontidae; genus Neoceratodus; species Neoceratodus forsteri. The sequence continues at coordinate 1,554,154,631 of CM057453.1, read as the reverse complement.
TTAATGCACAGTGTAGAGGCATGTTTCAAACTTTTAAAGCCGCCCCCCCCCCAATCAGTCACATTTGTCTTGCTATCTCACTGGCTCCTATTCTGTGCATGGGCGGGCTGACAGTTCTGCAAACATGGTGCCTCCGTTTGTCGTTCAGCAAAGGGCCGCAACAGCAACTAATATAGTTTCCTTAGAAACATAGAATTTGATGGCAGATAAGGACCCCTTGGCCCACCCAGTCTGCCCATTTCCTACCTAATGGATAAGCTGCAGATCCTAGTTAACCAGCAGCCTACTTTTCTATCCCACCCCTAGAATTGCCTTATGACTGTCCCATGCATGCTTGAATTCCACCAGTTTTGACTCACAACCTCCTCGGAGGCCGTTCGCCATTCAATGCATCCACAACCCTCTGTGAAAAAAATACTTCCTTACATTACCTCTGAGCTGTCACTTCCCATCTTCAAATTGTGCCCTTGTTCTTGCACACCTCTTTTTTGGAAAGATGCTACCCTCTTGGACTTTGTTGATTCCCTTGAGGTACTTGAAAGTTTCTATCATGTCCCCCCTCTCCCTCCTTTCCTCGAGGCTATACATATTAAGCAAACTTCTTTAAGAATTTATCCACTTGCTCCTGCCTTTACAATTTCTACAGTTTATCTGGTTGATCCTAATCTGCGTCGGGTTTGGGAAACCGCGAGTCTGACCCAGCATGATCACCAGTGGGACTGTGCCTAACTTACTACACCACGACTTCAGCGAGGTTCAACACTTGCATTTTTTTTTTTTTTTTAAGAAAAAAAAAAAGTCCTACTGGACAAGGTGTGCTCGCGAGACAGAACTGCTTAACTAATGTTGGCATTCACTCCCTGCACCAGTAATTATTAAAAAAAAAAAAAAAAAAATTGTTAAACATCCTCAATGTGCAGCAACCTCAAAAAATCTCTCAAGCTTTACGAGTCATCATACACTTTGAGTGTGTACACAAAGCGATAACACACAGTTGCCCATCCATTATTCTCTAAATAGGATCTGAGGACAGAAACCCCCCAGTGGACTATCTAGTCTAACTCTCGAAGGCAGTCAACTCATGCCAGAATGAGTAAGGTTCAACATTCTGGTGGCCAACTCAGTCAGTGCCACTGCCCTACAGCTTTGCTGCCGCTGTTATCAAAGTTACGAGCTTCAGCATTTCTGGCCCGCATGACCATACCAGTGGAACGTGATGATCAAGCAGAATGACCACCATTGAGCTTTCACTGCTTCATTGTCTTACCTGTAATCTTTTAGCACCACTGACTTATCAAGGGCTTCACTTCTGTTCTCTACAGCTGCAGCCAGTGACTGGATACACTAGTCACAAGCCATGACACAGTCCAGCCAATCGCTAATTATGCATGTAAAAACAAACCCAAGAAAACAAAAGCACTCCAACTCTAAAGCAGATCCTGAAGATTACAAAAGAAAATCAAAAACTGGACTCCATTGATACACATTCTTGTAACTAAATCTTTCTAATTGCAGTCCCTGTCCCCAAAGATCAAAGTAAAGCAGTGGTAGGTTATCTCAGCATAGTGAGGTGTTTGTTCCACTGCAAGCTGCAACATTCTTCATCTCTTGCACTGTCAACGTTTTTAACTTCTAAGCATTTGCCTCAAGATTTCTGAAATCCCCCTTGGGCTATTAAAAGAAGTCTTTCTCAGCGCTGGCAGAACAGCCTGACACCAGATGAAAGGTGGGCTTCCAACCCTGTCACATCATATATGCAACCTGAGCAATAACGTGGTCTCTGCAAAGATGAGCTCATTGTGTGAGCACACAAACGAAAAAGAATTTTAAACACTCCATTCACCTACAGAGAACCCCTGAGCCTTCCAAATGGACCTAATGAGAACAGAGGACAAGACTGAAATTTTCAGTATCTGATCAGTAATTACCCCAGAGACAGAAATCTAGTAAGAGAACAGATCCACAGATATGAGACATACGCAGCTCTGTAATTACCAAGACAAAGATGCTTTCATCTATTTTGAAAAGTGTGAAGTATTAAGAACTGATATCAACACAAGGTAAGAAACAACACTCCCTTCCCCTACTCGAGTCCAATTAAGTCCCTACATTCTCTATATTACGACTGCAACAAAAAAAAAAAAAAATACGTTAAATTATCTGATGCGAGAGAGTAAAAATGTATGGCATTAACAATGTTATCCCTGTTCTTTACGCAAAAGAGAATATATTGAAATCAAAATCATGTAAATAATCTGCTGAACCATAGCATTTGCCTTTTCTTAAACCTGAGCCCTACCACACAAATTAATTTCTCTAACTCCCCACCACCGAATGAGATCACTCAGATACATTATCAGCAATATTGTAGCCTTTCTTAGGGAGCACTTAACATGGGTCAACAAGACAGAGCAAAGCTAAGCAAGTCTATCTAAACAGAGCTTTCATTAGGGAGGTGGGGGGGCAATGTATCAAATATGCCTGGAGGCAGGTCACAAGGATCATGGCTGTCCACCCCAGAGGACAAAAACCCCAGCTGTCACAAGAGGAAGACAGAAACTCAACAAGGGCTGCAGCAGTTTATACGGTCTGTCAATGGCTTTCCTAATGGTGACTTCTTTGGCTGCTTGCCACTGAAGAAAAAAGCTAATCTTACGCTAAACAATCTAGGCTTTAGACACACAGGAAGCTTTATCTCCCAACTTACTGCAGAAGACACCGGTCACAGCTGGTGAAAATAAAAAGGCAGTGCTCTAATGCCCGATGACAGCAACCCTTCAATTACAGTGCAGCTATTAATGCCCTAGAGTTGAAACGAAAGGCACACACAACCCATCAATACAAAGAGTGTCTTTATACTGGCTTGCTCTGTAATCTTTGTCATTCAAAAAAAGTATACTCTTCTAAAAAGGTAAACAAAACCAAGACTGTCTTTTTCACTAAAAAATTGTTAATGTTTCTGAATAATATAGACAAGAACGTTCTCTTAATTATTAAAGAGTACCACATATAGGTATATATAATTTAGGATAAGAACATCATACGAGTGTGGACAGCCAAATAAGGAACCAGGTAAAAATGACCACCACCATCCTGATCTAAAACATTGAGAGCTCTGTAACTAAATCAAATTCCCATCTCGACACCCTGATTAAAACATCCTGTTTAAACTATGGGAAACCTGAATGCACTATATAGGATGTGGTGACTACAACATGAATGAACAGCACACTGATGCCTTTGAAATCACCAACCCAACAACCCTGCAGGAGGTATACATACATACACACACACACACACACACACACACACACAGTGAGCAAGGCAGCGACTCAGGAGACAGGCCACGAGAGCATGAAAGCCTGCTCTAAATTGGGGAGTGTTCTCATCACTGTTTTTTTTTTGTTTTTTTTTAATAACAAAGACATTGTCAAAAAATGACAATTTTGTCTCCCTGATGTTGCCTTGCTAGCATTTGGTTATAAGCCATAAAGCAGGAATAATTTCAGCCTGTCAGGAGCCTAGCTAATGCCCGGTTTCCCCAAGAGAGAATTCCTGTCAAACGTAATGAGAGCTGCAAAGGCCCTCTCTACAACATAATGAGCACTTAGGCCGTGCGGTGATCAGTCAGCAAAAAGCATCAGTTTGAGCCCAGCTACACCCTTTGGTCCAGACGTCACCAGTTTTAATAAGAATTATGATTACTGGATACCGGATGCCTTCTCAGGATTCACAGCACTGTCTGTTAATGCATGAAATTTCAAACGGTGCTTATTTAATTTTGCGCTACCAAAATGTGTTATTATAGAGCATTCCAATTCTCTTTCATCCATTACAAGCCTGTCCCTGGGAATACTACATTTTTTTCTTCTTCCACTGAAAGCATATACAGGATTACCATGCTGTTTACATTATGCTAAGCTTTTACTTCTGCAGGACTTCCTTTTATAACTGTTCCTACAGCAAGCTGCCAAACTTTTACAAAACAAAAGAAGAGGAAGCCAAAGACTTGGTCATTTTACTAACTTTGTGTTAAGGGTCCTAGGACCCTGAATGTTGCTCTGTGGGGAGGGGAGAAGAGTTATGTACTACTGCTATATACATAAGACAACTGCCCAGAATGGGACTCCAACAATGATGATGGGTGGGGGTGGGGGGCAATCCTTATACAATTAGCTGCCAAAACTTTTGAGAAGCATAATTATTATATGCAACCTCTGATCTTAGCCAATTAGAGTAGAATCTTAACATGTCACCATGTAAACGGAACAAACATACATACATGTCCTAACACACCTAGATTTACTTATTCGCTCGCTTCCCCAGCAAGACCGCAATCCTAAAACTATGTGGCTGCATGTCGATCTGCTATGTGCCTTCCAGTAAATTAACAGACAGGGAAGTTGTAGTTCTCACAAAAAAAATAAATAAACAAAAAAGTACCAGCCCTTCAAGTCAGTCACTGAAAGTACACTGGTTACTCAACACAAAAACTTCCAGAAATAAGTCTTTGCCTTAGTCGGAATGCTGACATTTACCATTCTATTTATTCCATGCTTTATTTTAAATATTCTGCTTCCTCCATTTTAGAGCATGGCTGAAACAGTGCTACCTTGTGTTGGTGCTGCTGTGTATAGAAAAAGTTTGAATTAAAACAAATACTGTAGCATAGATCTGTATAATCCAACCCCTTCTTAGAGGTAACGGGACTAAAAATCTGGAACCTGAACTAATCAATTTCTTCACTGTGCCCCAGTCAGTCAGCCATGCTCTTTAATTTAATGAAACAAGAGTTTCAGAAAAAACATAAATACATCAAGCATGAACTGTATTGTTGTACTCTGAAATGTGTCCAACTGTGCAACTTCATCTAATGATAATCTTTTTAAGAGGCAATCGATTTTTAAAGACTTATTGTTACCAGTGTCCAAAAAGAAAAGAAAGGCGAGTCAGCATATCTACACAATACTTACACCCTGCTAAATGCTTTTGGCAGACAATGACTACTCAATCGGGAGTCCTCAGGACAGAGCAATCATTTAGCTTTTCTTCCCTATCAGGTCCTTAGCGCCTCATTCCAGCTCAATACACTCTTTATTCACCATAAGGGTAGCAATGGCTGTCTGAACTTCATGGGAACTTGCCCAAATCAGCCTTTTCAAACCACTAATTCTTCACCTTTAAAAAAGTAATGCTCAGAGGTGCAGTATACTTAATTGTGCCCCCATCCCCAAAATGAAGATTCTTAACCACCAGATGTTACAGCTGTATAACATTTTGGTCAACATTGAAACATGCTAGGTGTCTTTCCCTGAGCAACACAAGGAAGTACAGGCCTTCAGATCTCTGCCCATCTTTACAAAATAGATTTTACATCCGAATTCCCATGTCACCAAAGTGTTTGTGGGTGGCACCTTTTAACTGTCATTTTCCTGTAATTGCTATAGTAGAAAACTCCCATTCAGCAATGTCACATTCAGCAGAAATGAGTGGCCATCCTGATATGGAAAGATTATCTGCATGAGAACAAGTAAGCAAAGAACTGTTGTTACGTACATTTGATAAACATTTCATTAGCCTAATACATGCTTTGAAGCCCTAATAAAAAGTATATTTACCTAGCAATTTTTTTTTCCATGGTTGCTTGTGTGTTAAACAACACAGCCCAACAGTTTTGTCTGAAAAGTCCTAAATTCAGTTTACCTATGGACTCCTATCCCCAGCTTGGTTAGAAAAAAATATGCACTCTTAGGTGTGTTGGTTGGCATTATCACTGGTTTCCCCATTATAGTTTATGAATCGATGAAACTATCCCAAAATGTTACAGCTAAGATTAGGAACCAAAGAGGGAACTGAACAGCCGCTAATAAAGAAAGCCATCTTCAATCCATGTAAAACAAGAGGGCGAGTATTTAATCTACAAGACAAGCCTATTTCCAAATATGTTTCCCACATCTTTCACTAGCAGAACAAACAGAGAATGTTTGCTCTGTTAAGCAGGCCTAATCTGTAAATGCACTTTATATGATGTAGGTGAAGGAAGTTCATTAGGTAAACACAAGCAAGCCAATCCCACAGTAGAGACGCAGACTCCATGATAAACTGTGTGTGTTATGAATATCCTATTTACCACCTGTCACCAACTTGTACGCCTGTGGATTTGGTTCACAAGAGTTTCCAATATCTGGATATACTTAACTGTGCTGGAGTATAACAGAAAAATAAACCTGGAGATCTTACCTGTTTGTGCATTTCTATATTTAATCCGTAAGACATTTCATAATACTGCAAAGAGAAAGAAAATTTGTAAAATGTCTACCATCCAAGGATATGCCATGGCATGACAAGTTGTTCTTCACAAATCCTGGCCTTAAGCACCAGACACAGGCACTTACCATCACATAGTGCCTTTGCATTTCTGTTTTTCACTTGCCAACTTCTCACACTCCAATTTAAGACTGTAAAGATAAAGCAATATATTAGTGTGACCAGACCACAGCACTTCCTACACCAGTTAAACAAAGCACCCTCCCACTCAAAATTCAAGCGGACAAACCATTAGCAGGGTGGCCAGCCTTATAGAACCCCTGACTTGTCAGGAGAACACGCTGAAGGGCAAAAAAATATACAAGATTCTGCACCCATTTTAGTTATTTGTTGTATGCATTTTGCTTCACTTTCTCTTAGAACAATGCACCTTTTTGGATCACTGTCCATGTTCCCTTGCTTTGACCGTTTCTCTGCGCCACTTATCACAAATCCTTAGCTTGTGACACCACAGTCATTTCCACATAAGCAGACTAGTGTTAGGTTTACATGCTGTTCCAACCGATTACCTGGTCTTGGGTCAGATTCATTTTACATTACATGCTGAAGGAAAACGGACTCCTTCTGGAGCAAATGGTTTCATATGATGTTCAAGCAGAGAGAGAGAGCTTGCGCACGCACAGCCCTGCCACAGAGACCAACAACCCTCCTCTTCCCCACACACAGATCACAAACACATGTGGCACTGCTGTGCTGAATACATAGTGCAAAGCTGAAGGTACTCGAAACACCTCAACCAGGCATGCGTGTGGGATTAAAGCTAGTGTTGATGCCGCTTACTTAGGGTCAACACTCCGGTAAATCAGAGCATGTGTATCAAGACATTAATCCCCAATGTCCTTGATGTCGACGTTTACATGCAGGGCAATATTTAAGTGCAATCGATTTTCACCCTGCAAGTAAACAGGCTCTAGGGTGTCACAAGCAGAAGCCTTGGGTCAGGTACAGACAAGCTGCCAGAAGAGACGGACGTCTAAGGGACAGTGATCATGTTTTGTGTGTGACTAGTTATAAACAAAATTAGGCTGTTAAATACATAATTAAGCAATTAGGCAAGACTAGGGTCATGAGAATGTTAATTATTCTCTAGGGCAATAATGTAGTATGAGGCGTAGTCGAGTGCTACATGCCTCTAGAGGGCAATCAACTGAGCATTAACGTAACCCCTTGGAGTGACAACTGCCTAGCAACTATTTGTATAGAACTGAAGTTCATCTGCTGAATGACACCATCACCCTGCTAATTGTATTCAATGTTCGCCATCGTATGTATTACCTGTTCCTTCAATGTTCATTACTATCTGTATTTTTCTCTTTGTATTATGATGTGGAGCCTTTGGAAACGAGTCTATGACTCAAAGGGTTGTAATTCCGATGTGCTTATAAATAAAACATTGCTATCATAAAAATGGTGTATAAAATTGTACCTCGTTTAGGAGCTCTACATGTGTTCACCTATATTAAGCGCTAACAGTATACAGCCAATCAGGAAATGCTTTTGCCAACCCTTTTGCAATATATGATATACTAGCTGAAATCAATCTACATTTAACACTGTCAGGGACTCCAAATGCTTCTGAGGGTTCACACTCAAAATGTAGGCTGTAATGAAAAGTGAAGTGATACAAACCTACAAGTATATACAGGTAAACATGGCACAGGAGGGGGAGGGGCTCTTCCAAATGAGAAAAGCACCAGGGAAACATGGTTTAATAGAGATGCGAGAAAATATTTCAGTGGTAGACACTTGGTACAGACTACCAGCGAAAGTGATGGGGGCCAAAAACAGGGGGGGCTTCAAGCATGGTATAGACATGGGGCACATCAGAAAACAGACAGGGGGAGAGAGGGCTGGTTTACACCAGTTAGGGTCCGCAGAGACATTATGCAGGAAGGATCGAGACACAATGCGTGGGCCAGGAGATCCTTTTCTGCCAACAAATTCTGTGTTTTTATGATGTAGTCACAGTTCTTTACGGTTCCTTTTCCCTAAAATGGAGGCGTATTTAACCCAAAACGTAAAACTTGTAATAGAATACTCAGAATGATAAAAAAAAAAAAAAGTAATGTAAAAGTTCAAGGAGACCCTCCTGAATAGGATTCTGTTGTAAAACGAGTAACTGGAGGAATATGTCATGCAAGGCTACAAATATCCTGTTTACAAATCAGGGTGCAGTTATTATACAGGCGGCATAAGAAATCTCAAGCAGTGTGATACAAAGGATTAATGAAGCCATCCAGATCTGCTAGTTATTTTTAGATGACAGTAATCTACAGCTCCTTCATTTCTCTTTAGAAGCCAAAAACACAGTCAGATCCAAGAAATTGTATGAAGTCAGACCAATGAAAAATAGCTAGAAGGAGTTTTACATTTTGTCTTAGTCCATGCAAAGTATGCTTATTTGAAGCTTAGATATACAACAAAGAGCCCCGTCTCTTCCTGCCTGCTTTACATTCCACAAAAACCATTACTGGTTCTGTTGATAGCAGCGCTGCAATCTGGCCTGCTTGTTTGGGTCTAGGTTAATAAGCGTCAGATACAACACAGGAAATCAGAACTAACAGCCTAGCTTTGCCGCAAGGGCTCCTGCCAACTCAAAAAAACATTATAGGGGATTTGTTGAAGAGTTGAATGGGATTCTCTCTATAATCCAGCTCCTCCTGTGGTCCCAAATGGATGGTTATATAGAATACAAATCCCAAGTTTATGGTGACCCTGTCTGAAGCCATGTACACTGGCAAACAGTGACCTGTGATTAATAATGTTATCAAGCCGAGATACGCATATGTTCCTTCAATTCCTGCTCAATATTTACCATGACAAATCAGTTTCCCTAAATAACAGATGAATATTAAAAATTACAAACCAGCACTGCCTTACAAAACACCAATGATGCTGTTTTGTATTCACATAATGAAGTGGCACAGTAATCCTGTAAAAGACTGGCCTTGCTCGGCTCAGCTGCTTTTTCCTCCAATGTCAATTTCCTGCAAAAACAGATTGTATTCTACAGTAGATAATGTAGACTCCCCCACCCACCCTGCTATTTTGCAGGTGTGCCTTCCACTGATACTGGTGTACTGCTCTGCATGCCTTTCAATGGGGAAGGGGGGGACATTTTGGATTAAGGATTTATACATCTAATACTGTACGAACATCAAGCAATGCATGTTATGGCCAATGATTTTGGCAGCATGTTGGTGACATGGAGCTGTAACCAACTTCTGGGGGGGAGGGGGGCCAGAAGCAGTCAAGTCTTACTTCTGCTCAGATTACTGCAGTACCAATATTTTCCTACTGAAAACTGTAATTTTCCATAAAAAAAACCAAAGTTTTGTTTTAATATTAGTAAAGCCTGTGCTGGAAATATTGGGGAGAAGACAGAGAGAAGAAGAGCAGCACATGGGCTTGGCCACAATGCCAGGAAGAGAGTTGTTGAGTGATTACAGTACTTAACTGCGAAGGAGATTCCAGATTAGAATCCCACTACTGTTTCACTTACGTGACCTAAAACAGACAAGAGTTGACCCCCTTAGGCCTCGAACTGTCCTTAGTTAAAAAAAACATTTTATGATTGTTTGCAATCTGCAGAATGTGCTGATGTGGCTGGTAGTTTGATTCAGAGTCCTGGTTTCTTTTTAAAAGTGAGAAATAGAATGCCCACCATACTGGTGTTGCACCACACCAAAATGCATCTGCTTGCACTCCTAATCAATTCCACTGCACGTTCCTGGCCTTGGGAACAACCCAACAGTCTAGCCACTTAAGATGCAGTGGGAGCAGAGGAGACTGCTGCATCACTAGTGCCTGCACTGCTTGGGTGTTCCTAATGTTCAGGAAGTAAGCAATAAGAGCAGATCAAGAATTTGAAACAAAACAAGGCTGGATATAATTGCACAATTACCATGCATTTCAGCTGTACTAAGAAGGGTGGCAGATTAAACCACCGCACAACACCAATTAATTTACAGAAGGTAAGCAATCACAAAATGTGGATTTTCAACTTAACAGTATAATGAAAATGGACTGAGTGTCCTTTTAAGCAAAATCACTTGAAGGAAAAAACTACTGTAAAGGAGATGCTGCATCTCATTAGGGCAGGCCTAGGTAAAATAAAAACAGCTGTCAATTAGGCCCATGCAGTCTTTGCAACACTGCCATTTACTTCATGAGGCCGCCCCATCAGAAGGGGATCCAGAGGGGTGGATCAGGGGCTAGACACCCTTTTTAATTTCCATGCATGATAAAATTAGAGGTATCTACTTCCAAAACCCCACTTAAAATGATTTTTTTAACCCCATAGATTCTACATAAAAAGTCTTGCCATTTGCTCCTGTTTATTTTTTTAATTAGGGGGAACTTGACTGACTTTTTTTTTTTAGAAGGGCAAGCTATGGTCTCCTCAAAGTAGCTCTCCGGCTCCTAAAAGTTTGTAGTTGACACTTGATCACATGCCCAGTTTATGACGGAGACCATGCTTACGAGGACTCGAAACGCCCCCGTCTGGCGAGGGAGAAGAGACGGCCCCCGCGCTTACCTACCGCAGAGAGAGCCCACCCCCCACAATCACAATAAACACACGTGGGACGGGCCGCCGGGGGAGGATGGAAGGCTTGGCAGCCGCAGTCAGACTGTATTACGCACCTGTGATACTGGGCCTGCAGGAACTGGAACTCCTCTTTAATCCGGTCCAGCGACTCAGGGATAGTGAACTTAAACGGCTGACCGGCAGCCTGGTGCGGCGTCTGCAGAAAATAAGCACAAAAGACAATGAATGATGGTAACATTGACACGGCGAGGAGAGTACATGGTGCGCCCCCCCCTGGCCCCTCTCCTCCCGAAGCCCAGTATCCGGCCTGAGGAAGGCAAAAAGGATTACTTAAAGGGTCCAAGCGCATACAGACAAACACCACCGACAGCAACATATATACCCAGTCGGGGAGGGGCTGTAACCCCCCCTGAGAGGAGTTTTTTTCTAACCCCATGCAGGACACACTGGGACCCCGGAGCCCACTACAATTATTTCTTAAATGGGTGGTTGACAGAACTCCACTTTTCATGCGCTCATCTGTGCAGCGTATCTCTTCAGCTGGAAAAGCAAAACATGAGGGGGGAAGAGAGAGAGAGAGGGGAGTCGACCATTTTTTTTTTCTTTGTGTCACTTACAGGATGTCTGCTTTGCGGAAACATCGCTCTTTCAGCCGCTGCTCGGCTCCTTCGCAGATCAATTCTCGCCTTTGTAGTTATCCTCCCTTAAATCTCAGCCACCCCGATACGGAGGCCAAACTACAACAACCAAGCAAGCCTAACTTCTGATTCAGTGTAACAACTCCATCCTCATGTCGCCCTCACTTCCAGCACAATAAAGCAGGTCGGTAGCAACTGAAACACGACTTCAAGCGCCGATCCCTGTTAGCGTCTCTTCCACGGGCCGACAGAACGGGTGAAGATAGGCGGGTCCTTATAGAGAAGTGCCACCAGACTCGACAGTTGATCCCGGAAGGAAGAAGGTTCGTACACCGTCCTGGCTCAGAGGCGAGACCCAGCCCCACCGGAAACCCCAATACAAAACGGTGGGGGAGTAACGAGCGGCGGCTCCGGTTCCTCAGGAGTTTACTCCTGCTCTTCGAGTGCAACCAAGTAAGATGCTGAGCAACTCGGCAAGGAGAGCACTGCTGTTCGGGGTAGAAACTAACATCCAGTAAGGGCAGCGCGGGGGAAGGGGGAATCAGAAACACACTTCCGCGGTCCTAAGTCAAGTGGCGACAGCACGGGCTCACAACAGGCGGGGAAAACACACACCGGCCCGCCAGGAAGGTTCTACTCCACATATAAGTACAAATGGTCAACGACTCCCCCACACTCTACAGGCACAGGACTATAAATCGGTCCGTTGACGGAGTTACAAAATATTTTGAAAAACACAGAATCAGTTGCCACCTCAGTGGAAACACAAACGGACTAATGCTGCTGCCACCGACTCGCTTCTATCGCGCTGGTTACATTAACACGCGGTTTCACGCTCCCTGAACTAACCAGACAAGCGGCCCGCCCAGGGAGGCTAGAGCCAGCCAATCGGACTGCGGTGCCCACGTGGGAGTGTAACAATCCGCCAATCGGAGAGAGATGGCAGCGAGAAAGGACGCGGATGTTAGCGTTGTGAGAGGCAGAGGCGGCCCAATCGTGGGGCTTGGAGTACTCTGAGCGGACTGAAGAATGAGAAACTTGGCCAGAGGGAGAGTGACAATTCGGAGCTGTCAGTCAAAGTAACGTGGGGCGAGCTTTAAAGTGACAGCACTGTATGTTTGGGGGTCTGTTCGAAGCATTTTATGTCTAAATGTCTTAACAAAAACAATATATTCTGTCGATCATATATGAACTATTAATGTAGATATTGATGTTTTGTTCCTGTTTAATTTATAAATGTGTTATGTGTGGTTTGTTTTCCATGCTTTAGTGAGTTTCAGCCAGATTAATGAAAAGTGGGGCTCAGTTTCCCAAAGTTTAGTTTTTACAGGGAAAAAAAGAATTTAGACACGTCCCGGTCCTCCCGAGGGAGGGAGATTCTTCAAGATGCAGATTTTTTTGAACGTTGTTTTCAAACTTAGTATTCAAACGATATGGATCTAGCAGTACGTAGAATAACAGATGAGAAAATTGAGTATAGTAGTATGTGTTATTGATTTGAAATTGTTTTATCAGGTAAACCCGCTGATAATTGTAATTTGATTTACAGATGCCTCCTGGGGACGGGAGGAAGGGGACAAGGGAGAGAGAAACAGTCATAGTAACTTGCCACATGAAGATGGCGGGGGGGCTCAGAAGTAATGTGTGGAAGTATTTTTTTTGTTCACAAAGAGGGTTGTGGATACATGGAACGGCCTTCCTGAGGAGGTAGTGGAGGCAAAAACAGTGTGGGAATTTAAAAAATGCATGGAACAGACATAAGGTAATTCTAGTGGGGGGTAGGAGGAAGTAAGCTGTTGTTGGTTAACTAGGATCTGCAGCTTATCCATTAGGTAGGGAAATGGGCAGGCTAGGTGGGCAAGCGGTCCTTATCTGCTGTCAAATTCTACGTTTCTGTGTTTCTAACTTCAGAATAATACAGCATATATAGAAAACATACACAAATAAACAGGTGACAGAACAAAAACAAAATCATAAAGGACATAGAAGCTACACGGGTGCCCAAGTGAAGCTCCTGGCATCTGGGAGAGGGACATGGGATGTCAAACAAAAATCAAGCAGTTTCAGGATACCTTTGAGAGGGAAAAGGCAGGTGTGGTGCGTGACAGTTTATTTCAAACCTTTTACCAGGAAAGTCATACTGAGCTGGTAACAGCTAATTTCCAAATGTGTCCAGGAGGGCATGGGGGGAGGGGGAGAACAGATCCAAAGTACAATGTGTAGAAATAATGCAGCAAAATGCAAATCAGTAAAACAATACAAATTACAATAAAACACTTTAGAGTAAAAATTGGCATATAGAAAAGAATTAATGTACAGTAAATTACTAAAAGGCAAAAGAACATTAAACTGTGAGCAACAAAATAAATCTGAAGAGTAAGTAGCAGTGACTAATTGGGGAGAGGGATAAGCTAGTATCATTGTAAGGAGGAAGACTGGTGACAAAAAGCTTGTTTAGCCGATCACCTTTGCACTGGAACAACCTGAGAGCTTGTGTTGCTCTGGTGCAAAGCCTTCCATGTAAATACTCACCCTATTGGCTAGGTCGCTCATTACGGTGCTCCCAGATTCTCTGCTAAGCTGGGGGCGCTGAGCAGAACCCCCAGCTTAGCAGAGAGAATGGTTTAAGCAGGCATGTGGGCTGTCTGCACCACTCGCTCCAGAGTAGCCCGTCCTGTTCCCATGATTCCTGATGCACAAGAATGCATTAACCAGGAAGTGAGGGCATGGAGAGTCAGCTCATGTTGAAGGCTTTAGATAATAAAAAAAAAATGACATGAAAACAAATTCACAGCATCAGAGGTCGGTCACCATATTTACATGTGTACAATTAGCCAGTAAATGCAGTCTTACTGGGATACCCTATCCTGGTAACACAAGCAGGTTTTGTTACCTGGGTACAGCCCCAAAAATTTCAGTTTCTGATAAAAACTGTATGTAAAGGTGGGATGTGTCTTTGCCCTGCTTGCACTGTGTTCAGTGAAATGGTCAGTGGCATGCGCTGTCACCCCAACATCAGGAGGACAGCACCCACTCCCACAGCCCCTCACCAGCACATCTTGCTATGTTGCTCAGAGGGGTCACTTGAATGTGAATGAACAGTGTTTTAGGAGGGGCACTTAGCTGTGGAGCCAGAGACGCTGTACACTCATTGGCCATCAAAACTTTGCTCAAATTCCACCCCAGTATTAGGAACGACTACAGGAAATGAATAGAGAAATCACAGAGGAGAAATTTCAGCATGAAAAGGGAAGGAGCAGGATGAATGGAAGTTGGGAGTGAGGCCAGATTCTAGGGAAGCAGAACAAGAAGGGCTTGGCCAGCAGTAGATTTCATGGTGGTAGAGCAAGAGAGTAAACGCAAGCATTGCGAAGGGGGTAAAAGGTAGAAAAGGGGAAAGACAGGAGAAAAGCAAGATATGGGGGGGGCCCAAACCAAAATTTGGAGACAAATGAGGCACAGTGGGAAAGGCATCTGGCTTCAAGGAAGGGGAGGGAGGTATACAAAGAACAAAGGTGAGTACGTAGGGGACGGGTTTGTCAAGGGTCAATCAAAAAGAGCAAGAAGGGGTCCAGTCTAGCTAAAGTGGAGTTCGGAGCAGCACTGTAAACACTGTCTCCAGCATCAAAATGGGGAGAATCATCTTGGTGAGGATTTCTCTATGAACAGGAGGTAGAATGCATCTCTTATTTCTGCAAAGTGCTCCAAGTTTGGGGTGGAGCTTCTTGTGGCTGGCATCCACATGAATAGAACAATCAAGGTAGTGAGCTAACTAGACCCTGAGGTACTTGAAGGACGCGACATCTTCAGTAGTTGCACCACCACCATCAAGGGTATAGAAGGAAGGAGGGAGGCCCTAGAAAGTCTCTGCCAGGTACCGGAAATCAGAGAGGCATTTTTGTTTGTATTGATGAATAACTCATTTTCTCAGAACCGGTGCTGAATGTTATTAAAGTCCAGTTGGAGCTGGTTCATGAGGTCAGAGGCATAGGAGCCAGAGGTAAAGAGAACTGTGTCATCTGCATACATATGAGTGGACACAGGAGCAGGCAGTGTGGAAGTCATGTGGGAAAATGGAGAAAAGAACTGAGCCAAGGACTCACTCTTGGGGGACACCTGAGCCGATTGGGAGTGATACGGAAACAAAGTCTCTAATACGGACAGCTTGTGACCTGTCCTCAAGGTAGAAGCAGAACCACTCAACTGAAGAGGCAGAGAGTCCAGCAGCCTGAAGCTTGTCCAGGAGACTAGGGTGGGGGCAATGGTGTCAAAAGCTTTGTCTAAAATTAATGGTGGAAGAAAGGGTATTAGAATTGATTGTGTGTTGCCGGCCCAGTGGCACTGAGGGTTGAGGCGCTGGACGCCACACCTCGCGCTGCGCCAGCGACCCAGGTTCGAGAATGGACTTAGGTCGCCTGGGGCGGTGGTGGGGAAAGGAAGGATTGAGCGACCCTACTACAGCTCTCCTTCCTTTGGGGTGGTTAGGATATGCGCCAAGACAGTGACACCCATGAGGCTGGGTGTTCGGCAGGTGCGGGCATTAACATGGGGGGGGGGGCCAGCAGATGTCTGCACATCAGTGCACTGATGTCATTGCATGTTGGGCTGTCTAGAGAAAAGGAGGAAAAACATCTCCAAATCCTCCTAGATGATGACTGCCGTTGCCTGCTTCACCACCCGCCAACTAGGAAGGGGCACACCGCTGTGCACAGCTCGATCACTCGGGGGGGATAGAGGAGGGTTAGGAGGGTTCCCTCCTTGCCCGCCTGGGGGGCAATCTGGGCCATCAAAGGACCCCGAGGATTTGCGAGTGTGTGGCACTCTAGGAGCAAACTCCGGGGCAGTCGGTAGGGTCGGGAAGCAGAGCACCTTGGTGGCCTGAAGGAGTGGAGGTTAGGAGACAGTAGCGGCGCAGAAAAATAAAAAGTAAAAAAAAAAAAAAAGAATTGACTGTGTGTGTGTGTGTGTGTTTATAGCTCCTAGGAGGAAGTAGGGGTCAGAAATATTTCATTCTGCCCCTTGACTTCCTTGGTCGAAAATTACCAATAAATAAAATTTGATGAGCTATGTAATAATGTGTTGTTGGAACCTGGGGCTCAGTTAACTTAGTGTTCATTTGATTTCTTTACTGTGAGTGACAAAAGAAGACACCTTGCACATATTTAAGAAATAGTCTGCATCTTTAATTACAGGAAGATGGTTTGAGGGAGGTCTTTTGCACATGACTTTCTAGGAAAGTGGCTGAACAAGATGATGCAGTGGATCTGAGGCCTCTAGCAACCTAGGTCTTCAGCCAGAACAATGCTGCAGCTCTGAGGTCACCTGATAGATAACCTGAGTCTCCTAACAGGATGATGTGGTAGCTCTAAGGTCACCTGACAAAGTAACCTTGGGTTCCAATCAAGTGGCTGCTGCTCTCAGGATGTCATCAGCTTGTGGTCACTCCTCGGTTACCGCCACAGCCAAGGGATCGCAGAGGCAGCTGTTGTTTAAGCTGACTTATTTATACAGCTGGAGACAGAGGTTAAGGTAATATTTATGATGTGTTGCATTCTTATTTGTGATACTCCGGATGACTGTCTGTTGCTGACCTCATGAATGAGCCCTTCCCAATAGCTTCCACCTTTGGGCTTCTGTTTGTTCACCTGGTCAGTGGGGGGGGTTGTCCACCTCCTCATCTCCACCATCCTGCCTGGGTCTAACCCCAGCTGCACCAGAGCAGAGAAAGAACAGTCCCATCATGGGGGTTCCTCCCTAAAACCATAACGATATAATAATATATGTACAGTACTGCTCAGTGGATTTAGAGCAGTGCTCCTCGAACTGAGTGTAGTTTACTTGTCTGCTGTCATACCAAATATCTCTCAAAACATCTGCACTTGCTAGCATATTCTCAGCAGCGCTAACCTATTTCATCGTGGCAGTTGTACTGAGAGGAAATGTTTGCAACAAACTGATCCCTGCTCTTTTTCTACAATGCCATGGGATCTTGAACTTTCACTGGGATAACCATAAGTGAAGGGGCCTTAGATTAATCTCATTTAAGAAGTGCTGTTCCCCAGTTCAAGTGGTGGTATGATCCCGGATCCTGGTGTGAAATAAACATGAGTCCATAACCCGCTGGCCGGTGTCAAAAGTGATTCAAACTGAGCCAAAATACACTTTTTTTGTCAGTTTCAACTTTATTTTATTTACTTAAATGCTTTACCAGAGAAGACTACTGAGCTGTGAAACATCTCATTTCCCCAGGCCATTGGGGGGGGGGTACAAGGGGATACAAGGAAAAGCAACAATAGTAGCAAAATGGCAAGTGTAAGCACAAATACAGTAATGTAAACAGCAAATATGTTACATACAAAGCAATGAAATAGTGACTCGTAGCAGGTGTACAAATGCAGACAAAGCATGGGCATAAGATGGTCACAATAAACTTGAGTACAAACAGTGAAGTACCAGAGACGTGACACGACTGCAATAAGATAGTGATCAACAACGGGTACAAAAAACAGCATAAAAGCAGCATAGAGGTGAACAGTAGGGTTTACTGAGTATTATAACAAAGTGCAGTAGGGACAGAAGGCAGTATAGCGCAGTGGTTTAAGGCTCTGAGCTGCAAATCTAGTGACATTCAGCAAACCAGACCTGGGTTTGAACCCCACAGCTTCTACTTGTGTACTGTGTGACCCTAAGCAGGTCACTTAACTTCCCTGTGCTCCCAGGTCGCACCTGTAAAACTGTGCTCCCAGGTCGCACCGGTAAAAAAAAAAAAAGCAAAAGCTTTCAGCTTAGTGTGCTAGTCCTGGTTAAATAACTAACAACAAAAAAGAAAACAATAATCTAAATCATATGAAAGGTAAGGTGCAGGAGTGGATATGGAAGGTGTGAACCTGGAGAAGTGTGTTCAGATAAGAGGGGGAGAAAACAAAACAGATGGGGGATGATGAGACCAGAGGTGAGACCATCTGGATTAGAAGGCAAACTGTCCTGTATTGGTTTTGGCATGGTGAATAGTAAAGCAGTGGAGTTCTGTAGAACCAATGGCACAGGAAGTGAGGGGGTAGAGGATGACAGCAGGGAGCTGAGATAGCAAAGAGAGAGCAATATACATGGACTTGGATATTAGGGAGGCGCAATCCTAGAGGCCAAAACCTTCAAGAGAGAGAGAGAAGTCTAGTGAGCAGTGATATGTTTAGGGAGAGCAGTTAAGGCAAAGGACAGTAGGTCTGCACTTCACTAGAACTTGGTATGGTTTTGTTACCTTTATGGTTTCTTTTTGCATGTCATGGAGTGCCTTTACAAATAATTCATATAACTTTATGAAGTAAAACCTACCTCAGTGGGAGAACTCTTTGAGATCTGATTTTGCCTTATCCAAACATTCCAGAGATGCCAGACATATACCTTGTTTATACTGGTAAAAAGGAGACATCAAGGTTATAATCGCACTGCCGGCCCGTTGGTGCTAAGGGTTGAGGCGCTGGATGCCACACCTCACGCCACGCCAGAGACCCGGAATAAGGAACGAGCCCGGGCCGTCGGGGATCGGCAGGGGAGAGAGAGGATTGAGCGTCCGGAGGACTGCTCTCCTCTCTGGGGAGGGACCCATGGCTGCTCGGCGTCCTGGCAATCCCCGATGGAGATCGGGGGTAATACAGGTATGCCAGCCAGAATAAGAGGCGAGAGTGCGGCAGACGTCAGCAGGGAAGCCGTGCATGAACGCCATTGCACGCTGCACTCCTGAGGGGAACCGAAAAGCAGAAAATCCCCTGTCACGCCTGTGGAGATGAAGGGGATGCTAGGGACTCAGCCCACATCCCGACTGCCAGCCCTATGTCTGGAGGACTCTAAGGCCGACCCGACACCCAGGTAGGATCTCCCTAATTTCAGACAGGCCATCACGGGAGGACGGGCCCACTCCTGGGGGGTGATCCAGAGGTTTAGGTCTGCCGGGGTGGTCGGGGAGTCCCTCCACTAACTGGGGTTCAGGCAAGGAGTAGAGGCTGGGGTCCAGGCAAGGGAGTAGAGGTTGAGGTTGAGTGCATACCCGAAGGATGCCCAGGGAAGAAGGAGCATAAATAAGTGGAAAAAAGAAAAGATTATAATCACTTGTCAGAAGTGTGGCTGGGCCAAGGGTGGCCTTACAATCTCAGTACATAGAAGGCATGAACAGAAGAGCAACCAGAGAATAACGCACACACACACACACACACACACACACACACACACACACACACACAATCAAAATGCCACAGATAAGCAAAGTCACAATAAGTAAAGTCAAATCCTGGGTTTGACATCACACTTACACAATTGTATTTTCCAGCAGGTAATTGTGGATAATACTTTGATTAACCAAATGTTTGTACACTACGTGAAGCTTTCAAGACCTCTGTGGTCCCTTTCTCAGGTGCACACTCTTGTGGGGGGGTCTCAAATTCTTGTTTGTTTCGATAACTTCTGGTTTATCAATAATATGATTGCAGCAAGTTAATCCTAACATTTTGGCACTCCCACCATATTTAAAAGTGTTGCCCTAGGATACTGCTTATTAAAGGGATATAGCATGAACTAATCTTAAAGGCTTGTTTTGGTATAATAGATTTGAGGCAGTGTGACATAATCCATCCCCACAGCCTCAGGTAATGTGTGCGTGTGTGTGTGAGTTAATCCTAACTCATGGCTGACATTTCAGTACTTCAGCTGGCCCCACACTGCACCTGTGGGTGGTAAACCCCCAATCATTAAAGGGTGAGGTCTCTCCCAGCAGGATTTGTCATGCATTCACAACAATTGGAAGACAAACATAAATACAGCCCTGTAAATAAAACAAGTGCATTGATGGTGCAGGACAGGATGTTGGGCCTTTTAAGGCACGCTGTGGCTTGTAAACATTATTTGAGTTCTGCTTTAGATTGACAAAAAAAGTTTGTGGTTACATTGTTGATTTTAGGACTTTCAATGTTAAATAAATGATGCAAATAATTTTCTTCAAACAGGACTGTATAATGGAGACCCATCTGCATCTCCCACCTCCAATCCAAGGATGCAAACATACAATTTTAGGAAAGAAAGACAACCATTGGTCCATTAAATTCTAACTCCGTCCCCATCAGTTTTAGTGTTACCTCTTTTCTCAAAAGTACAGCTCACATCCAAGTTTAAAGGTAGTTACAGTAACTATAACTAAACTTCTCCCCCTCACTGCCAGCCCTTAGATACCAGGTAAGGCACCTCCTGCCCCTGCCGACCCTCCAAGGCTCCACCTGCCCCTCCCTCCCCCCACTCCACTCCAGTCCTCCTCTTGTGCAAATACCACCCCCACCCCATTATTTTGACTCTTGCCAGTGAACTGAAACTGCCTGATTTAACTTGTCTGCAGGGTTGGACTGGGGTACAGGGTTGGAAAGTTGACACAGGGGCCCACCTGGAAAATCCATATGAGAGGGCCCAGGGTGATTCACTCATATTAGTATTCCACTTAAATTTGATACACTAGCTCTGTGTTTGTATTTTATATTTACTTGCAGTGTCCAAAATACCCAATTTAATTAGAAAAATACATGATAAAACCAAAGATTTTCAGAGTTTAGAAGGTAGCTACGTACACAACTGAGGGACCCACCTGGAAATTCTAGGTCTCCTGGTGGGCTAGTCCAACTCTACTTGTCTGCACTGCTAAAGCACTGTCACTTTTTCTAACAGGCACCATGCATTTCATGTAACTTTTATCTGCATTGTACGCTGCTCTACAAGCTAATTTTGTGGTCCATACTCTTGTCATGACGTTGTTTACCTGCTTGCTCTGTATTCTTTTACTGCACTTTGTAGTTTGTCATCGTAACTACACTATGACTTGACATAGTTTTGTTGTTCTGTACTCCCCCTTCCCTTTCCCCTGGGTCACACCTGGAAATGAGCCTTGGCTCAGTGTGCATTTCCCAGTTACCAATTTTTTAAATAAATAAAAAAACAGTAATGGCTGATACCACCTGCTCTGGGGGCGTGTTCCACATATTTACCTCTTAGAATCCATGAAAGACCAGTTTTCTGCCAGAGTCACCAACCAGTACCACAAGCGACTCAAACGCTCAGTCTTCTGATCTGAAGTCAGACGCCTTATGGACTAGGCAATGTGATTCCATAAACATCAAGAGGTCCAGGATTCGAACCCTGATCTCTAGCTTGTTAAATCTAAGACACAATGACTGTGCCACATATACTAAACAATGTTTCTAAGTGGACTATAAAGGCTAAAATACTTCATATGCATACAAGTTAATATTTACAAGCTGTGTAATAACACATTTTTCTTTTCTTCTGCACAAATGGCTGTGGTGTGATGGTGAGTTATTTTTAGAACATTACTCCCTTAACCTTCCATTTTTTTTTTCTCTGAAACACAAAACAAATCAGTAGCGGGTTGGTCAGCAGTAAATCCTCAAATAACAGTCTCACCCCAATAATCTCTTGCAGTTTCTTACAATATGGTAAAATTAGAGATTGCAGGAAACCAACAAAATTAAATTGGAAGCATTTTGAAGAGAAGTGACCAGGCTTCATGGAAATGACACATTGGCTAGCCCATCCACTTTTTTTTTTTTTTTATCAATTTCTTTGTTGAGGCATACATCAAAGGAGTCTGCATATGTTTTCATTTCCTCTAACCAGAAAATCACATCCAGATGTTTAATAGGCATTCTGTTGGTTTTCTGCCTTGATTAGATATGTTGGTGCTGTTTGCTTACAAGTGTAGTTGGATCATTAGCTAATGCAAAGAAATGCTCGTACTGAGTTTCTAATTAAGACTTTTGGAAACTCTCCCATGCTTGGGGAACAATTTGTACTGAGGCCAGAAAACTTGTGATATACTTGAGAATTTGTGTTCCCTTCTGTGTCTGGGAAAAGGAAAAAAAGAAAACAGGCGGTCTCATTCCCTTAATCGTCTTTTCTTGCCCACAGGGATTGCAGCTTGATCCCACTGGCTGAAGTGCAAAGAAATTAGAAATACAGACCACATACACAAAACTCAAGCCTCCCAGTCTTGATCTCACATCCGTTTCATGTGACTACATTTAATGTTGCCTTGTTTTTCTCCCCTCTGTGTTAATTAACAAAACCACTGAGTTTGGAAATAAACCGCTGTCACTGGGGCTAATTTTACCAAATCACAGAGCACGTAAGCATGCTAGAGAGCAGCCAACAGGAAGTGTCTTCTGCAAAAATAAACAGACTTTGGATTCATGACTGCTGTACTTAAAATATCAGTCAAGCTACTCCCTTCTAGTTAGCAGGGTCATGTCACTGGCCCCGGGAACCCAGAGCAGGCTCCACCTCTGACACTCTCCTCTGGCAGCAGGTCTGCAGCTGCAAGGCCTTTCAGTCAGTTGTAAGCTCAACATAGTCTAAAAGGGCCCTGTCACCACAGCTGTTGGAGCACTTTGTTGTTGTTGTTTTTTTTTTTTTTTTAATTCAGTTTTGGCCAGGAAAGGCATACTGAGCCGAAGATGGTTTCTAGGGGCAGCCTGTGAGCACAGCGAGGTTAAGGGACTTGTTCAGGGTCATACAAGTATGCACATGGAGGCAGTGGGAATCAAACTTAGGTCTGCTGATTGTGCCTGGCTCATTCACAGCTCATTGCTTTAACTCATAGGCTCTATTGCCAGCCAGTGTTGTTGTTGCTGTAGTGCTGTCATTAGACTAAGCCTCAGAGGCTTGAGCCCAGATTATTTTAATATGGGCCCCAAGCCTTTTTTCAGTTGTTCAGCAGTGTCACTGTCTCCTCTTCCTCTCTTGGTTTGTTAAGTAGTGTGGGATACAGCTTTATGAGTGGTGCTATGTAACGATTATTTACTATTTACACGGTGGCATTTGCACCACAGCAACCCGAGCACTCGGGTTGCTGCGGTGAAAATGCTGCCATGTGGACACCTACCGAATCACAGTATGCCATTCCCTGCTCCACTATGCAGTCCCAGAAAGTCTGTGGACGCATTCGGGAGCAAGTGGTTTAAGTGGCCGTGTGGACAGGCTACACTGCTCACTCCCACATGAAAGACATTGTGGGTGCTTCCATCGGCCAACTCCCAGCCCCTCTCCAGCGTGTCTTACATCGGCAATGAGGGGGCCTGTGTAGACGCACGAGACAAGCGTCTTTTGGGTCGGGGCAGCTCTGCAACGATCCACTAAAGGAGCAAGGTCAGGTGTGTAAACGCGGCTTAAGAGTGAGAAAATTACCACTCCCTGAGCATTTAGTGCACTCAGAGTTAGCATACGGAAAAGGCAGTTACTGCCCCTGCACGCAGGTGCCTCCCTGACATTGTACACCGAAAGAGAGATCATGAGTAGAACAAAGCAATCAAAAACAGTAACACAAATTAATCATGTTACTTCAGAGAATTCAAACAAATCTTCACCTTCTGGACCCTAGAAGGGCCCCAGAACCATGGCATATGGGGGCCAGGCCCTGAATATTTTTGCCTTCCTATTAATGCCTCTGCACAGCTCATTTGCTGAATTCACCCAAGAGATGACGAAAGCCATCAAGCAGAATAAAACTGTGTGTAGTTATGGTGCCTTTCATACATGCTACCTCGTGTTTGACAAAGGAATGGGTTAGATACTGACAATGTAGTAACTGTATGCAGGACAGCAGAGCACCCATTATGTATGGTACTGTGCTCTTTAGTTTGTGCATACTTTATTCATTTCTGATTTTTCACCAGGAAAGGCACAATAAGCTGTCATAGTATATTTCCAGGTGCATTGAGGGTGGATGTTACATGGACCTGTTTTGACAGGGAGACTGCTGGCCAGGACATGGAGGGGAAACTTCCCTTCGCCTCTTTGATCATTGCCATGAGACCTTTGACTTCCACCTGGATGGCGACCAGAGAGGAGCAGAAAGCACCAGCATTACTGTAGTGCGCTTTGCTGAGTGTACACTCTCAGGTGGCTCCTGAACATGAGGGACATGTTTTTCCTGTGTGCACCAGTCAACAAAAATGAGAAATAAATTAGATATGCCCAGCTGCAACCCACGTAGTTGAGGCATGTTGGCCTTGACACCAGAGTAATCCCCTACTCTTTTGAAAAGGGCCATATGGGCACATTAAGCTTCACAATAGGCAATCCCCAGAGATGGGCAGGACAGTTCATTTACTCTCTCCTCCACAGGAGTACTGCTCTGTAGTGTCAGTATTAGGTAAGACCTCAGCTTACCAAGTCCTCGATGTGAGACTTCAGCCCACATCCTTCCAGCCTAAAGGCAAGAGGGACTACCAGCCAGGCTGCCCAGATAGTTTTGACTCTGGTTTGCACTTATTGAAAATGACATAATGGAGAGCTATAGTTGCTATGGCGGTAGCCTAACCTGTGTCTTTCAACAGTGGGCGGACTTACACTACACCTCCTGCTAATGGGAGGTAAAGTGCTCCTCTGCCTACTTGCAGTGAGTACAGTGGTCTTGCTGTCATAAGAACCACCTGTGCCCAGAGGACCTGCTGGGGCTATGTAATAGTATGCAAATATAGCAGCCATGTCAGGCCAGGACAGCTAGGCAAAGCAGGGTCATTTTTTTTTTTTTTTTTATCACGCATCTTATACCAGATTTTCAGGGCACATTTAACATACACATATCAATAAAAATGAAATGATACACTGATAACCACAAAATAACTCCTACGTAATAGATAAATACAATCAGCAGTTAATCTAAAAGGCAGAGGTACTACTCAGAAAATTAGGTGATGGTCTCAAAGGCTTCATCAAATAAATAACGTTTTAATCCCTTTTTAAACACCTCCACTGGGGGACAATCGGACCACCACCGTGAACGCTCTACCACCAGACTGTTTAAGGCGAGATCTTGTGATGAGCAGCAATAATTCCTTGAAGGAACGGAGAGAGCAACCAGGAGTATACCAGGCCAAGCAGTCTGTCAGATAGGCAGGGCCTGATCTGTGCGGGGCTTTGTATGTTAGCAAAGCAGTCTTGAAGGTGGTGCGTCATCTAATCGGAAACCAGTGTAGCTGCCGCAGTGCAGGGGATGTATGGTCCCTGAATGACACACCCAACACAGTCGGGGGTATTCCCTTGACCAGCGCTGCCCACCTGTCTCCCTACATTCCTTGCACTGCAGCCAACAGATCCTCGTCTGCTATTCCAGCCCCTGCGGCTACTGCCGTGGTCCCTTCCCCCGTCTCCTCATACTACTCCTCCTGCTCTCTGGGAATGTTCACTAACCCTGGTCCAGGTCCTTCTCCCTTGGCCCCCAGACGGTTTCGTGTTCCTTCGTGAATATCTGCAGTCTCCCAAGGAAGATGGCTGCGCTCCAATGTTGGGTCGCCCAACACAAGCCCGACATTCTGCCTTAGTTGAAACCTGGCTCTCACCCTCGACACCAGACTCGACTGTCTCCTCCCTGGCTTTTACCCTCTTTAGAGAGGATCGCGTGGCAAACGTGGTGGTGGATGTGCTGTCTACCTTACAAACTCCTCTTGGGTCATGCTCTACCGCCCTAACCTTGGCCATGGAGCACAAGCCCTCACATTAAAATTACCCTGACCCGGACGAGGCCCACTCTACCTCACTACCACCTATGTACCCCACATGAGCAAAGCCTAGCTATCCCTCCATCACTGACTACCTCACCACCCTGCCATGCAAGGCTGAACAGCTCATCTTAGGTGACCTCAACGCCAACTGGCTGGGCCCCAACTCAACACCGACTAAGGACAACTTCTAGCCTAGACCTAACCCAACTTGTGAAACAACCCACCAGAATTAACCGTCTAGTGGGACCAGCTCTCTACTTGATGTTGTGTTTTCTAATCGACCACACAAAATAAAGGATCTTAAAGTCCTAGCCAACTCCTCAGTGACCACTCACCCATTCTATGCTTCTGGTCCTCCCCACACCTAAACCACGCACCAAGCCACCCCGTCGTTGTCTCCGCCCGGGAGGTCTAAACAAACTTAAACAGCACCTTGCCCAGCTCGATTGGTCCCCAATCTCCCTTGCATCAGATATAGATATCGCCTAGCCTTTCTCACTAGTACCTTTTGTAAGGCCTGTGGCGTCTTCGCCCCTGTTATCCCAACACCCGCTTTAAAGAGGCGCACTGCTGCCTGGATTTCCTCCCTGATCCAGCAACTTAGGCAGCGCGATAACCTCTGGAGTATTGCTGTTGAAACAGGCAGACCAGCAGATAGGCAAGCTTATAACACAGCTCGCAACCAGTGCACCTGGGCCATCACGGCAAGCAAAAGCCTACTTCTACCAATCCATCTTGACTTCCTCCTGGGGCTTGGCTCAGCTCCTTTTGGGGATAACATGAAGGAATTCAATAGTACAACCTGGGCGCCTCCCTCTCAGATGGTCATAGATGGTGCTATTAACACGGATCCTCCTGTGTTGCCAACTTCCTGAGCGCATCTTTCTCTGATCTAAGTGCTATCCTACCGTCCCACTTCTTTGACCCTATCCCAGCAACCAACTACCCAGATATCTCTCATCCCCTTTTTACTTTAGGACTATCTCCCACAGGGCCGCTAAACCCGATCCTTCTAAAGCCCTCTCCTCCCATAACCTGAGCTGCGACCCCTTGACTCCAAGATGCTCGCCTAACCCTGGATGTCATGATTACCCCTCCACGGACCTTATTAACCGCTCCTGTGCCTCGGTCAATTCCAGAATGCATGGAAGCTGGCCGAAATCACCCCCATATACAAGAATGGAGATCGACTGTGCCAAGCAATTACAGACCTATCTCCATCCTCCCCTCTCTCTAAGGCCCTGGAAAAATAGTATCCATGCAACTGCAGCCTATCTTTCCACCCACAATATTCTGTGCCGGAACAACATGGCTTCCGCCCTGGTTACAGCACTTCCACAGCTCTGCTGGAGTTCTCCCACTATATAAACTCGGCACTAGATGCCAGAGAGCTGGCGGGGCAGTTTTCATCGACCTGTCAAAGCCTTGACACTGTGAGCCACCGCTGCTACTAGAAACCCTCAATAAACTGGGGTTCTCATCCGGTCCACTGACCTGGTTCTCCAGCTACCTCTGTGACAGATCTCAACACGTCAAATTAAATGGTAGCCTGTCTACGGCACTGCCAGTACACTCTGGAGTACCCCAAGGCTCTATTCTGGGCCCCACTTTGTTCAGCCTGTTCCTAAACTCCCTTCCCAGCTCTTGCTCAGGCAAAATACTACTATATGCTGACGATGCAGTCTTAGTTGCCTCCCACTCCGACCCACTCACACTCCAGAGCTCCTGCAACTCTGCTTCAACCAGGCTGAAAATGGTTCGTCGACCATCGCCTGGTCCTGAACCTCAAGAAAACTAAGACCATGATCTTTGCCCACCCGGCAAAGTAACGTCAGAAATGCTCCTCTCCACATCCTCCCCAGTACCCTTCACCCCCTTGAACAGGTAGCCACGTACAAATACCTGGGCATCACCTTCGACTCGGCGTTCTCCTTCCATGCCCACATCCATGCCTTGTCCTCAGCCATGAATACCCGAATTGGGCTCCTCTATCACCACAAGGACTGCCTCCCCGAATTCGCCCTATGGCTGGCAATCACTTCCTCCATCCTATCTTTGGTTGACTATGGCCTCCCCATCTATGCTGTCGCTGACCCACTGCTCTCACAAAATCCAGACATCTATCAACAAAGCCTGCAGGCTCCTGACTGGTGCCTCGGTAGGACGACACGCCAACTCTATTCCATCACTAACATACTCAATCTTGAAGGCGGCTGCCATATCACACCTGCATACTAGCCAAAAAGTCTCTACTTGGGCTCTGTCCCCGGTGTACATCAAGATCTAGCTCCGCTGGCCTCCCATTCGGTCGCCACCGAGTTACCAATGCCACCTCCAGGTGCCTAGAGCCAGGACCTCCCCGCCCAAAGATCCTTTCATCATACAGCGCCATCCTGGTATAACTCCCTCCCTCGCATGTCACTAGCACAGCTAAAATTGGCCAATTCAAATCGCCTGCCGTAAACACCTCATTAGCTCACGGAGATGTACTGTTCATCCCAGGGCCTACTGTGAATGCCTTCCTGACATATCAGCTACTGCAGGACTAAGTATATAACAATGCCCGAGTTCTTGCCTGCACGTCATACTATATGCGACATTGTATCCTGGATGTCCTCTGGGAACCCAGTGACTTCCTGTGGGATCCCTGGCTACCCAAATACCTAAATGGCGCTTTGATGATTCTGTATTGTATGTTGCATGTAATTCACCTGTACTGTTCTCCACTGTCTTACCTCACATTAGATTGTTTCCCTCCCTGTGACGAGGTGCCTTTGTAAATGAGTCTCTGACTCAAAGGTTGTAAATCTGATATTTGACTTAAATAAATAAATTAAAAATAAATATCAACCTTGCCGCAGCATTCTGAATCAGCTGCAGGTGGCACACCAACCCCCCCAGACAGTCATATGTAAAAAGCATGGTTACAGTAGTCCAGCCTCAAGATCACGACATGCATTTGGGTCACCAGGTCCTCATGGCCAAGATAGGGTTTAGTCCAGTAGATACAGTTGGGTGCAGTACTGCTGAACTAATGGTGTCCCAAGAACCTTTGGCGTACAATGAGAGCCATGATTTTCAAGGACTCTGATCAGAGAAGTCCATTCCACCAATATCTTTCAACAGCAATTTCGTACACACACTGTGCACAGGTGTACCTGCTAGCCCAATTATTCTGCACTGCAGATCCTGCCTGAACTTAGTGCCTCATATTTAGTACCCACCTCAAAGCCTGTACTGCCAGTATGAAACAAGTAACTCTGCTCAATTGCTTGACTGTAAATTGTGTTGATGCTCCTATGCTGAACTTATTATGTAGCTTGCTTTTTATTTATTCGCTGTACAGATATCCCATTTCATGCATTTGTAAGCCTTGTTTTGTTGTATATGTTGCACCATATAGGCATGCTGACTCATGTCAATGTAAACTTTGCATTGTTTTATGCGTGGTATACACTGCATCCCGCTGTCATCCCTTCCCCCAAGACACCCTGGAAACAAGTTACTTGTGGCTGCACATGTTGGCCTGGCCAAAATGATTGAATAAATAAAATAAAATGCAACTTTCTTTTGTACTAGTATTTTTTTTTTCTACACTGCAGTTCCCACAGACCAAGTGGGTCTGTGTAGTTCTTGTCATTTAGACCAGTTTGGTTTCCACATTTGAGTTTGTTTCTAGATAAATAGTTCATGGATTTTTTTTTCTAGTTCAGTGGAAGCCCAATTTTGAAGGAATTATCTATGAAATTGTTTAGAATTCTGTCAAAGGAAAACTGTTATGATCTTTGTCTGTGTTTGATTCTAGGTAGTGGAATGTCCACAGAATTTAATTTCTTCAAGGTGGAATAATTCCTTGGGCATTCACTGGCATGATAAAATACATGCCCCTCCAGTCATTTTGGATCCCATTCTTACTTGCTATCAGAGGCTGCACAAGATGAGTTAAAGAGCTAGTGTACTGCCTGAAACTGCCTGCAGTTAATTGTAACTTTCAGATGTGGTCAGCTATAACTTCTTATGTCTCAAGAATTTTTTCTTTTCTGTTAGCTAATTAGAAGGTTTTCCACCTGGCAGTACTGGGGTGATGTGTGGAGCAGCACTCTGTCTGGAGGGGAAAAGTCAGTTCTGTTCCTCCCACTACATCAACAATGAAACCACACTGACTATGATATCACTAGTAACCAATGAGAACCATTTCTCACTGCCAGGTTTCACTTTTACATGAAGCAGCATGGACTGCCTCTCCCTGGCTACTGGTGATGTCACAATTTCCTAAATTTTGATTGGTAGCTTATGAAAGTCACTGCTCAGGCTGCAAGGATTGTGATGCCTCAAGGTGTTTTGTCTCATTTCTGACGATGTAGTGGGAGGAACAGAATTGACTTTTTTTTTTCTCCAGACAGAGTGTTGCTCCACACATCGCCCTATTACTACCAGGTGGACAATCTTTTAATTAGCAAACAGAAAATAAAAAAATACTTCAAATACTGGAAGTGATAGATGACTGCATCTGACAATTACTATTAATTTCAAGCAGTACACTAGCTCTTTAATTGCAGTCACACCACTGCACCGCCACCCAGTAGCACCATATGTAAAAGAAGGCCCAGTGGAATTTAAATTTTCAAAGCCAGCTGGTAAAGGTTGCAAATAAGGATTTGCACTCACTAACCTGCTTTGATGCCAGCACCAGGCACATGGTACACTGTCATGCTGTGACCTGATAGGGCTATTGTGACCTCTGGCATCCTGTTCAGAAGCCCCAGATCCCACCTTGCAGAGGACTTAGGTGCACAGTGACCCTCCCCCTTTCCCATGACCTGCTGCCAGGTGGTCCAGTAGACAATCCACCTGCTACTTCAGGCATCTGCTTCTCTGGCAGTCAAGTGGTACCTCCTTCCTAGACTTAGTATGCTGCCATACCTGCTGGTTCCTTTCTGTGCCCCCAAACTACATCTGCCCATCTAGCTGCTGCAACCAGTTTCAACCCCCCCCCACACACACACACTGTTTGTTTGGTTTTGTGCATCTCTCCACCATACATATACTCTGAAGCTTCATTCCCACAGCAAGGCATCATGGGTATGCAAATCATTGTGCAAGTTGGGCTGACCATCCCAGTGCTGCCAGCTATACCCTGTAGCCTTTTTACATGGCCATCCCTGCCCACTTTTCTGATCAGTCACAAAGATATTTAGGGCCACTATTGAAATAATCATGATCTCTGCTGAGCGTTGCTCAATAGGGTTCCAGTATGTGCCGTGGCCCTAAGTGGTCACAGTGGCCACCTATGCCTCCAATAGTGTGTGTGTGTGTGTGTGTGTGTGTGTGTGTGTGTGTGTGTGAACTGGGGACCTTTCTGGCAAACAAAGAAGCCAGTATCTTTGACAATAAAATGCAAATCTTGTTTTGCAGAGGAAAATCCACTCTAGAAAGCTTGTTGGACTGCTACATCAAAGAGGGTGCAAGCTTACTGTCAGATAAGTGACCTCAGACTTCCTTCCTCCCCAGTGCAAGTGGGGATTAACAAAACCACTGGCAGCAAGAGAGTCAACCCAATCAGACACTGAGATGAAGAAACTAAAGCCAGAAGAACTGGGAATTAAAGCTAAGCGGTTACCTTAAGTCACATTTTGCACTTGTTTATTAAAAGAAAGTGTGGCGGACATTACATACATATCAAAGGATCATTTAGACTTTGTGGCTCCAGCCTGATAACCTTGTAGGTACTGTATCACTTTTCAAAAGATGCTTGACAATGTCAGTGACCTGTTTAATAAACACCACCTGTCTGTAAATATCACTTCACCAGATTCTGAAGCAACTCTTTAAACATAACTTTTTTCCAACAATAGGCATGCAGATAAATACTGCTATCATTTTTTCTTCTTTTTGTAGCCTGTATGCTTTTGTTTCTTTAACCAGAATCATTGTATTAGTCAAACACAGGCTTGGAATGCTTTGCTCTGCACCTTTGAACTGGTATTTTAGATTTGTCTCACGTATTTTGTTTTCACATCTCGATAACAAGTGAACAGCCTATAACTGGCAAACTTGAGATAAGGCTTCATTCAAACTTCATTTGCTTAAGAGCAGTGTATATAATGAAGTTCAGGGTGACTTGTTCAATAATACATCAGGCTCAAGAGGATAGAGTTTTTCTTTTTTTGTAAAAGGCGTAGCTCTTCTTGGAAGTAGATGTTAAACATTGTTTTGCATAGCTCTGAAGGTGCGGCAAGCATAAATCAGTAGTTAATCGGACTAATTTGCAGTGCGAATGTGTAGTCTTTCTTCACAAAGCCCCCCCTCTCCCCAAAAAACTGGTCCGACAGGCAGTTTTGTACTATATTTACATGGTAAGGCAGGCTTTTCCTAAAGTGCACAATCAGCTTGTCAGTTATCAAACCTGCACAACTAGTTTGATAGTTCTATAAACAGCCTACTCAGTGAATCCTTTGATCCCATTCAAATCTGTTTATTGTGTTCAAAAAAACCTTTGCGCTCAAGAGCCCTTTTTCAAAGGTGTTCAAGTCAGAGAGATATACACATGACCAAGAAAATAATAATAATAAAAAAGATGACAACATCGTGAACAGAAAGTAACAACGTGCAAAGTGCGGAGCGGTACACAAGTACGGTATAGTTAGTATACAGGTGCAGCCGAATATATAACCAAAGTTAGTCTACAGTCTGTGAGCAGTTAGAGTCAAGCTTCTGGAGGAAAAGAGCTAAGGCTTGCGTTTTGAAGGAGTAGAAAGAGCTGAGCCCCATAACCATGAGGGTAGTGAGTTCCATGCTCTGACAGCTCCAGATATGAATGAGCATTGTCAAAGGATCATTTTCCTAAAGAGTATATGCAGTTTATAATCACCCATGAAGCAAGTACTGTGTTTGATGTTAGCCAATAAAAAGTGGCTACAAACACTTGTTGGGGGGGGCATTTTAGCATGTAGTGCCCTTTTGCATGTTGAGTTGTAGGAAGATTAGAGGTGGAAAGAGAGCCAATGGGAAATGGTGGGTGCTGGATTTTAGATTCAGTGCAAATCTGCATAAGCAATTAAAGGCAATGCAGACTTTTTTTCTAGGACCGTTGTTAGCAGCAGAGTACATCACAGAACCATAATCTATGATAGAGATGATGAGGCTAGAGACCAACAGGTTTTTGACTTCACTAGCTAAGTTTCATCTATTTCTGTAGAGCAGACCAAGCCTTTGGTGGATGCTTTTGATGACCGAGTCAACATATGGGGAAAAGGACCAGGTGGAGTTCAGGTAGATTCCTAGGTATTTGAAGATCTGGACTTGTTCAATCAAGTCCCTAATCGGGGTGGTGATGTGCAGAGAGGGCTTCCCTTCAGGACATGGGTACTCCCAAATGATTCAGATTTTTTTTTTTTTAAGTTTAATACAAGGTTAGTGGCAAACCAGTTGCACACCTTCTTAAAGCTGAACTGCAGATTTTTCTCAAGGGAAGCCAGGTGCCAGTGGGTTTAGAAAATTACTGTATCATCTCCGTAAAACAATGCCTTGGAATAGACTCAGATCTCTGTGACTTTACTAGCAAGCATTTGTCAATGCCGAATGTGTGCTTCCTGGCATTGGCAGTGGTAGTGTAGGAGTTAAAGAGATGCATAATAGGAATGGCAGTGAAGTATTGAACTGAAGCCAACTCCACCACCACCCTGCAGAGACTGACAGGCATTGGGGTGTGCCTTTGGGTCGTCAGGCATAGTGGCCATGCCATTTCACTACACCCTACCCTGCAGACAGCGACAAGTGTCATGGTGTGCCTTGGGGTCTTTGGGCCTTATGCTCACACCATTCCATAAGGAAATATGGTGAGATGGGTGCAGTACAGGAGAATGGGGTGAACACTGGGGCCGAAGAGTCCAAGGCACACCTCGATGCTATCACTGGCTGTAGGGTGTGAGTGGGGGTGGAATGGCATGAACATTACAGCCGACAATCCCAAGTCACACCCCTGTTGCCATTTAGTCTCTACAGGGTGGGGCGTTGTGGTTGGAAACCCTAACGCCCCAGGCGTTCATTGGTATTTTCACTCCAGATTTTCAGCATGGGTTTTTTCTGACCCCCACCACGCGAACAGTGGCAGTATCAGCCAAGTTAGCAAGCTGATTTTGCATAGCATTACGCCATTTGCAATTACAGGTGCAAAAACACATTTTAACAGGATCTGAAAATGACAGCTGTACTGTTCATGGGGAGGTGTAAAAATGGCAATGTTGAAAATCTGGAGTGAAAATATAAAAAAACTGGTGAAGTCACGAACGTGTGTAGAAACAGTACATTGCACACCTGTAATGTAATTAGTTTGGGGATTTTTTACAGCAGATTGTCAACACAGGCATTTTAGGACCTCCACTCATGAACAGTGTCACTGTGATTTTCTTAATCTGTTCCAAGCACTGATTTCCCACAGCGACCACGCATTTCTGTGCTGGAAGTGCGAAAACACATTTCGGCCAGGGTGTGAAAAATGACAGCTGTACCGTTCATAAGGAGATGTGTAATGATGCCAGTGTTGAAAATCTGGACTGAAAATAGTACAAATTTGTGAACTTACGAGGGTGTGTGGAAACTGCATAATGCACGCTCGTAACACAGTCATTTTTTGGACTTTTGTCACCAAATTTTCAACATAGCCATTTTAAGACCTCTGCTCATGAACAGTGTCACTGTGATTGTCTTAATCTGTCCCAAACATTGATTTCGCACACCGATTGCGCCATTGTGTGCTACATGTGCAAAAATACATTTTGGGCGATATGTGAAAAATGACAGCTGTACTGTTCATAAGGAGGTGTGGTAAAATGGCAATGTTGAAAATCTGGAATGAAAATATTAAAAATTTGCGAAGTACGAGCATGCATAGGAACTGCGTAACACACGCTTGTAAAACAGTCATTTTTGGAAATTTCTTCAAATTTTCAACATAGTGTTTTGGGGGCCTACCTCATGAACTGTGACACTGTCATTTTGTTACCTGGTCCCGAAAGGTGGTTCCGTGCAGTGACCGCGAAATCACCTTTCTGGACTGAATAAGACAATGACAGTGACTGAGTTCATGAGGTGGGGCCCCAAGAACCCCATGTTGAAAATTTGGTGAAAAAATTCCCCAAAATGTCCGAGATATGCACCAAAGTTGATAAAAAATATTTATGCCATTATACAGTTTACCGGCATTTCTTCAGTTTGTGGTCGGCTTTGAAGAGTGCAGGCGTGTTCCCGATCCACCGATGATTGTCGTGTTGGGCTCCAGAGGTAAGTAGAGTTGAGGGGTGTGGGGCAGTGGAGTGCGCAGAGGTGGCCTCGGGTTGGGGAGGGGCAAGACAGGTGACGAACCACCTTTTTTTCCAGTTTTTTTTTCTTATTTAGGAAGACGACGTTGGGATTTTTGCCATGCTGGGGTGGGCTCAGCATGGCAACTGGAAAGTTATTTGGGGGGCAGTGGAGCCGACAGGGTTGGGCACCCCGTCATCCATACAACTTTGCCACCTGGGGTGGACTCCCAGAGTGGCACATAGAAGTCTGTTGGGGGGCAGTGGAGCGACGGGGGTTGGGCACCCTGTCCAGTCATACAGTGCGGGGTGGAGGAGAGGCATGAGCACGCTTGGGTGGCCTCACGTGCTAATGTAGTGTCTGGAGGGGGCTAAAACATTAGGGTCCCTAAGACAGACCCTTGCTGTACTTCAGTGGCCAAAGACAGTAGACCGGAGAACACATTGTTGCACTTTGCCTTTTGGGTTAGGTTGGCTAGCTAGTTGGTGAACTATGCGGTTGCCTCAGCTGACAGATCCAGCTCTAGGAGATTTTTTTTATTAAGAGATCATGACTTCCTAGGTCAAATGTGCTGGCTAGATTAAGGAAGGCAGCTTTGTCATATTCCCCTCTATCCAAGGTGACATGTAGCTCTTCAGTTGGCTCAGTCAGTGCAGTGATGTTGCTGTGCATCTTCTTAAAGTGATGCTGGGTGAGGAGGTTATGTGTGGAGAGGTAGTCCACCAACTGCACCAGCTGGTCAATGACTATTTTTTCCAAGGCCTTGGGCAGTGGGAAAAGAATTGAAATGAGCCTGTAGTTACAGACAGCTACATTGTCCCCCTGATTTGAATAGGGGGAACAACACTGGTTGCTTCCAGACATCTGGAAGTGAGCCAAATTGAAGGGAGAAATTGAACAATTTTTGGATTGGCACAGCCACTTCATCAATAGCCATTTACAGTAGTTCCATATCAACTGAGTCTGATTCAAGTCTAGTTTTGGTAGTGGACTTTTGTAGGTAATGTTTAACCACTTATAACAACTTTGTTGACAACTTGGATTTTGATCAATTTGCTCAAACAACTAATCGGCTCTTATAGCTGCCACAGTTCCATCCTCATTTGAGATTCTGTTCGGCTGGACTTCCATTATTCTCTTCTGCACACACTCTTTATCATAATTGTATACTTTGCCATCATTCCCAGTGAGCAACAGTGCCATCCTCAATTTGGAATTACTGCCTAGTTAAACTGTGGGACATCACATGTTTGTCTCAATCTCATGCCTTCTGCATCCAAATCAAAACTGAATTATTTATATATTCTTTTAATTCAGCTTTTTATCAACCAACATCTCCCCAGCCTGTCACCAACCTTCTCATGGGCTTACTGGTTATCCTTCATTTACCCAGGATTGCAGTAGTGGTGGAGGACCTGCCATGGCGGTTGTGTGTGGGCCTGAGGTGGGTGCCGCCACAGCTGTAGACCAGGGCATTTTCCCTCCAACTCCAGGTTTTCTCCCTGTGGATGGCAGTGTGCAATGATGTGCGTGCATGCCTGGCCTCCAGTGGCTACCCCTCTCCCTATTCATGTGCTTCTGCTGTGCTGCCCCTTGGCATCCACCAGGTGGCAGTCACGCAGCAGGATGCAGCATCCCTCTCCCTCTCCTGACTGTCTCCTCAGTGACCAGAGTCCGTCCCCAAACCCAGGTCACGGTATGGCAAACTGTAGCACTTCTGCCTGGCTACAAAGCCAAAAATGGAATTATTTAGCAAACTTTTATTCAGAAAAGGGTACACACAATTTGGCTCTAACAGTGTAGCTGTTAATGGTTAGATATACGTTAGTCATTAGAAACATGATAACAGAGAATTTGACATCAGATAAGGACCGCTTGGCCCACCTAGTCTGCCCATCTCCCTACCTAATGGATAAGCTGCAGATCCTAGTTAACCAACAGCCTACTTCCTCCTACCCCCCACTAGAATTGCCTTATGTATGTCCCATGCATTCTTGAATTCACCCACTGTTTTTGACTCCACTACCTCCTCAGGAAGGCCATTCCATGTATCCACAACCTCTCCATGAAAAATATTTTCTCACATTACCTCTGAGCCATCCTCCTATATCTTCAAATTGTGCCCCTTGTCTTGCACATCTCTTTTTCTGAAAGATGCTACCCTCTTGGACATTGTTGATTCCCTTGAGGTACTTGAAAGTTTCTACCATGTCCCCCCCCCTCCTTTCCTCGAGGGTATATATGTTCAGCTCCTTTAATCTCTCTTCGTATGTCTTCTGGTGCAGACCCTGCAACATTTTAGTTGCCGTCCTCTGGACAGCCTCCATCCTATGTCCTTGCGGAGATGGGGTCTCCAGAACTGCACTCAGTACTCCAGATGGGGTCTCACCAACTGTCTGTACAGAGGGATAATAACTTCCTGTTTTCTGCTGGTGATGCCTCTCCTTATGCATCCCAGTATCCCGCCAGCCCTCCTTACTGCCTTCTCACATTGCTTGCTCATCGTTAAGTCATCATGACTACTCCCAGGTCCCTTTCCATTTTTGTTGTTGTTAGTATCTCACCCCCCATTGTGTACTCTTCCCCTGAGTTTTTGTTTCCCAGGTACATTACTTTGCACTTCTTTGTGTTGAATCTGAGCTGCCATGCATTTGACCATTCCTCCAACCTTACCAAGTCCTTCTCATCCTTTTCACTCCACCTTCTGTATTGACCCTGTTGTAGATCATTCCCATTCATATGGAGACACAACCATATAGATTATTTACCATTGGACTCTGAACTGCCACCAAGGGTTCTGGGGACATTACTTTGCCAAAAGAATGAAGCTCAATTGACTATTGTACAGTATGTGATGTCCCCAGACCCTGAGGTGGCAAATAGGTCTGTCCCATTTTTTATTTTATATAACAGATGGTTAGTAATTTTGCAACTTGAGCCAATAGACTGACCGGAGACCTCGATGCCTGCCCACAACCCACTAAAAGTTCCTCTGTCAAGAGCCATTGTTATACAATACTTATTACTTGTTAAACTTGATTTTGTTTTTAAATGCCCCACTCCTAGTTGCTTATAACTCACCCCACCAATGTTAGAAAAGTGCTTTTCTGAATGATCCAACTATGAGCAGGGAGTCCTGAAGTTTCTGATTTTTGTGGCAGAATGAGTGTTACTGTTGTGTAAACTGAACTTTTACCATTTTTAAAATAGTTTTGATCAGGATGCCTCTGGTGGGGTGGGGTACATACAAGCAACTGGTAGTGGGTGGGTTTCAAATGACATTTTTGTAAAATAAGTTGTGTTTTTTTTTGTTTTGTTTTGTATTTTTGAGGGGGATACAGAGGTTTTCATGGACTCAGGATGAACACTGGGCAGTTGGTATTCTCATTGCAGGTGCTTCCCTGATCTCAGTGAAAATCTATGCTTCATGTTCCTTCCATTCTTCGCATTCTCAAAAAGTAATTCTTCATAATTCTGTGTGAAGAAGGACGTTTGGAAAACACTAGCATGCGCTAATCCTCTATTATGATAAAAGTAACTGAAAAGTAGATTTAAGCAGGACTCTGTCTAATAGAAGGATCGGCTTTGGTTGGGCAATCATATTTCTGTAAATCAAAAGTAATGCTCTGTAATGCCCCTTTAAACTCTAGAAACCTTAAATATATGTGAACAAGTGGCCATATTTTCAAAGGGCCCTTAGAGTGATGCAGAATTCATCAAACATCCATCTTGCATCAAATCCAGGTGCGTTAAATACTGTGCGCCGTATTTTGCAAGAAAAGCGTTTACTGTGGTAAAGTCCCTGAAAATGACGCAAGAGGTCCACTGCATCAAAAATATGATGCATGGGGTGAGAATCATAGAAGCTACATCAAAAATTATGGAGCAGGAATGCCCTAGGCAATGGCATTTTAAACCCCCAAATTGCCTTAAACTAGTCCTAAAGGGGACTTTTGGCTCTATAACCACACCTCTACATAAGTTGCCCTCTCCAGTTCAATCATAGCACTC
Source organism: Neoceratodus forsteri (assembly GCA_016271365.2). Lineage (NCBI taxonomy): Eukaryota > Metazoa > Chordata > Ceratodontiformes > Ceratodontidae > Neoceratodus > Neoceratodus forsteri. Next base: position 1,554,115,254 of record CM057453.1, on the reverse strand, counting down.
ACATTACAGTACAGACAAGTAATGTATGGGCTTGTCTCCGGGAGCAATATTTTACATGCTACAATACTTGATAAAGCTTTACGTTGTAGATAATGCAGTCCTCATACAGCAGAATTCAATTTATAGTAACATACTCAGGTCTGCCTGCTGCCATGGGCCTCTTTCTATGCACTAGTGTCTGTTGGACAAGCTCTGGCTGGTCTAAGCACTGCCAATACCTTCATGCTTTGAAAATCCCAAATAAGGGGATGTTGTGTCATTTTTGTTTGCCACAGGCCCCCTTTCCGACATGATGAAACCGTTGTTTTGACGCCAGCATGGCACAAGCGAGTCTGGCACATGCAGACCTGTTTTTGACACAAGCACCGTTATAAACTCAGAACTGACGCAAGGTTTGATGCAGCTTACTCCTTGCATAGGATGTTGCGGAAATGGGCACTTTCTTGGATTCTCTCATAAAGCTTCTTAATAGCGTTGCACTTTGGGGAACTTTGCTTGCACTCTCCATGTGTGGTGCGGTTGAACACCTAGTCCATGTGGGACTGAGGGATTTCAAGCAGTAAAATGAGAGGACATTCCATTGTAGCCTGCCTGAGACATATTGTTTATTGAAAGGTTAACCCAGTGGGTCCACTGGGACATAATGTCCCTTTTTCAGGGCAACCCGGATTTAATTACAGTCAATAGGAATACAAGTTTGCATATGCCTACAATATAGCTTCATTGAATTTTTTTTTATTTCCAGCTGTTGTGCAATTTATTTAAAAAAAAAAAAGTATTTTATTTTGAAAAGAAAATGTGGAGGTGGTGAGTACAGTTCTCTTGTCTGTTTTCAGCCTCAAGTAAAAGAGTACACTTGAGATATGCATATAGCTGCTGCCACACTTAGATGATAATCTTCCATTGTCCAAAGTGAAACAAGCCCTACAGTCGAAGCTTGTCGCCTGCCATATTTATATTTATGTATATATATGTATATATATATATATATATATATATATGTTTTTTAATTATTATCAAATGTTGTTATAATTGTAAGATACTTTGTTTGGATTGCTCTGAGGCATGCAACTGAAAAAAAATGAATTACAGACAGAAAAAGATGAGCTTATGGATAGGGATGTGTTCCCAAATAGTTCACACAATCCTCCTTTTGTAGAGGATCATTGTGTGTTTGATAGACATGCACGCCGTTTAGCCCATGGTGTATTCTGTCACATGTGGGGCTTTAAAATGAACCCTTGGTCAGACAGTTTACCAGTGGGACATCTGGAATAGTGCTTTGCAGATAATGTATTTTTCAAGCATGCACAGAGCAGCGCAAGAGGTACATCTGTGTGGCAGAAGTACAAAAGGCCAATCCTGAGTAGAAAGGCAGATCAACTGTAATGCATCCTGATCTGAGCCTCCTGATTCCAGGTTTCATTTACAGAGTAAAAAGATATGTTTGTTTTGTAAAATGGGACATATCACACCCTGCCCCCATCTGCCTCGTTGAAGTCACATAAGCATGCTGATAGATGGACAGGCACTGTTTGCTCACTCTCTCTGGCTATGCAGCATAAACAGTCTTCTCTCTAAACAGTACAGTATTGAAATTTATATCTCCCAAGTACAATGTGTGTACGCCACTACAGATTTTCTTTTACTTTTTTTTTCACATTTTGTGCAATATTTTTTTCCTATCACACAGTTGTCAGTACAGTAAATTTGATTCACTGCATAGGCTGGCAGTATATTAGTTAAAGCAGCACGCTATGAACAAGCTTGTTACATCTAGCAGACCTGGGTTTGATTCCCACAACCTCCACTTGAATAGTGTGTGACCCTGAGCAAGTCAGTTAACCTTCCTGTGCTCCCGGGACACACCTGTACATGGACTTTGTGCCCATTGGGCCTTTCCAGTAACTACAGAATTAAAAAATAAAATTGCGAAAGCTATTTGATTAATCTAGCAAATCACCAAGCCAGTTGTTTTGTGCTTTTTGTTAAAACACACAACAGTTCGCTTGAAATAAGGTTTTGTTTTTGTTTGTTTGCTTTTCTGGTAAACACACGGAGGCTAATCAAAACTTGAATGATCTCCCTACTGTTTTCCACCATCCCTCAAATCACTAATGATTATGCAAAATGCACACACTGAAGAGAACGCTTGCATTACAATGACAGAAAAGCCCCGCAGGGGGAATAGTCATGTTCTGGTTTCACCCATTTACACCCTCTGCTCTTCGGATAGACATGGCAAGCTGCCACAGGCACTTGAAAAAGCGTTACAAAACACCCACAAGTATTAGAGAAATGTTGATGAGTGTAAACAGCCTGCCTCAAGGAGTAATACCTTCCTTAGATCATCACATGTTTGCAAGTTTGTGTTCCTATGGATAAGAGTGTTCTACTGTAACTCCTACATATACAACGGCAGAGAAAGGAAACCAGAAAGAGGTGAAGAATTTTTTTTTTGTTACAAGGAAAAGTAGCAACCTTCTCCTGGATTTAAGCTACCGAGATATGTAAGAGGAACAGCAGTAGCTCTATAGATTTGTACAGAATCCTAGTCATGTGAAAGTGCTGACTTAAGGCTCTGTTCTCAAAAGATTTATAGTCAGGGTTGTGTTTGTGTTTCTGAGTTAAGCCTGCTCTTTTGAACTGCAATAGTTGACCACTTTAGGGGCTTGTGGTCTGAAATTTGCTTTTACATGAAATCCTATGAAAGTCTTGTGAAAAATCAGGCAAGTCATTTTAGAGTCATCTGCAGGAAAATAAATGTTCATTCTATGATACAAAATGTTGTATTATACTTTGTTGTGTTCTATTCTGTCAACAGTGATGATATTGATTTAACAATTACAGTTCCCATGAATGTAGAAGAGGCCCATACCATTCATTAGGCAAATGTGAAACATGTATCTTCTGATTTGAAGGCACTATAATTCTGCTGAATTGGAGTTGTGTGGATATCCAGTCACTGCTTTTTTTTTTTAATCACACATGTTTTGATAGCCATCATTGGTCACTTGACTGCATGTCAAATTGCCAACTTTATTTTATCCTACATTGTAGCAATTGAGAAGTAGTTTGAGCTAGTGATTAGCACAAAACTTGGGAACCAGGAAACCCAGGTTCAGATCCCACCACTGCCATTTGCTTACTGTGTGAACCTAAATCAGTGGTGGAGCTAGGTTTGGGAGTCGGGGGATTGCAGTCACCCAATGTCTTCAAGATGGCAGCAACACATGCCAATGCAAATGTGTGATGTGTGCTGCATAATCAGTGCTTTTAGTTTGTTTTATTTACTGGTAATGTTTGGACTATAAATGGCTCACTGACCAGTTACAGCTTGTCTCCAGGTATGTCCCAAAATGTGTGTGTGTGTGGGGGGGCTACATGGATCTGTCTTCTTGACTGGAGAAATGCTGGGCATGATACTAGGGAAACTCGCTCTTGTTTATGGAAAGTGTCTTGGACCTCATATTCAAAGCATCCATTTGTGCCATGCAAAACATGGCACTGTATTTAAAGTGTGCAGCCATCATGGTGCCATATTCATGCAGGCAATCGTCCTGTCTGGCGCATGCTGCCTGTTGAAAACTGCACTGTGCTGGTGTGCACAAAATGCATATGCATGATGTTCCCACAGCCCCCTGCTGGCAAAAGGCACCCTGGAGAAAAGGGGGAAATTGCATTCCAAATGGGAGAGTGAGCACTATTGTTACTGGGAGCCATGTTCTGTAGCTGGCATGCTTATGACCACATATGGCATGCAAGGCATTAAGGAGCAATTATGTGGCCTGTAGCAGCACAAATGCAGGGAGGCATTGCAGAGAGCCACATCCATTGCCCCTGCCCTCACCTAATCCCACAATAAAATCACCCTGGCGGTCTGGTGAGCCCCCTTCCTGCCCCATTCCCTGACTGAATAAAGATCATTCCTGGTAGCCAGTAGTAGCCACCACCCAATGCCTGACTAAATAAAGATAATTCCTGGTAATCCAATGATACTCCTGTCTTGCTTGATCCCTGTGATAGCAGCTGTAATCCACCACCATCCTGGCTCACTCACTCAGCACCCACCACATCCCACCTGGTCTGCCCCTAAATTGCCCAGCAATAGGAGTTTTAGGTTTGCTGGCACATCTGCAAATAATGACCAGCAAAGACCCTCCTCTCACCGCCAGAACTGATGACTGTGTGAATGACAGAGAGCAAGTACAAGCGTACTGTAGAAACTGCCCTGGCCCCGGCCAAATACAGCAACATTCTCTTCATCTCCTAGATTAAAAAGCATGGGTGTAGGCAGGATATACTCCAAGCACTTCTATGTTGTGCAATTTTATTTAAGGGGTAGCAAATAGGCTCTGAACTGCTTCCTTTTTCCATGAAAACTAACTAAGAAAATACTGAATCTTTCTGTAATTTCATTCATAGGAGTCAAAACTAGAAGAACTGGTCACTAATACTCTATTTGCATCCCAAGGACAATACAACTTTACAGGCTCTGGGCTAGTATGTGGGTGTCTTGAGAACAACCATGGCATTTGCATTTACCCATGCGTGGCAACAACCATTGTCATGAGATACAAAAGTTGTATTGTGTGCCAAATGAGGCAACAAACACAGTCTTGGTGTACATTTGCATATTGCCTGGCTACACGGGGAAGTACTCACCCCTAACGGGAGAGTAGCAGTGAGTCCACTTGGTGTGCAGATCTGAAACCTGCTACACCCCCTGTTAAAAAGCACTATGGAACGATCATTTTGCAGCCCCACTATTTTGCACCAGCCACTGAAAGAAACATTCTCTGTTTTCCATATCCTGGATTAACAAGCACAGGGTATTATAACACCACATAAAACCTTTTTCCAGCCCTCCCCTACCACAGGCAGCAATATTGTCTCCTCCATGTAAAAAAAAAGGTAATCCGCCTCACACACGGGGACTCCAGGTACCACATACACAACCAGGGGGCACTGGAGGGGTGAGTGCTCTTTGCCCCTTACAAGCTCGGCATTTAAAAAATGATTGAACAAAATTATTATAAAGAATATACAAATTATTTTATAACTAGTGTACTAGGTAATGCCTTACCTACCCGATCGACCACTCCGCTACCTTTCGTAGCGAGGATTGCTAAGAGGTCGAGGTAATTTTAAAATCTTCGACGCCTGAGCTTTTATGTTGTGCGCCGACCCTCTGGAATTCTCTACCACGTTGGATTAGAGAGTGCATGACGGTGGAGGGTTTAAAAGGGGCTTAAAGTCTTTTTTTTGGAGCAAGGCATTTGCAGATAACTTGGATGCCGATTAATTGTTTGTAGTCAACTGAGTTTTTAAATATGTTTTTATTGTATTTTATTGTAATGCACCTTGGTTTTGAGAAAGGCGCATATAAATAAAGTTTATTATTATTATTATAATAAAATAGACACTTCTTGGCGTGATTTGCTTTGATAGAGACTCAGGAGTATATAGAAACAGAATTTGTCAGCAGATAAGGACTGCTTGGCTCACCTGGTCCACCCCCACTTTTCCCTGCCTGTACTGCCACCGCACACCCTACCTGGTTTCCAGCCCCCCCACCCCGATACCAGTTTTCCTTTAAACCTATCCCATGCATGCTTAAAGCCCACCACTGTTTTTGCCCCCACAACCCTTGCTGGAAGATTGTTCCAGGCATCCACCACCCTCTCAGTGAAGAAATACTTCCTCACATACTCAGTAATATAAGGTAGAAGACGGCACTGGGCCCATCGAGTCTGCCTTCCCACACCATGTGGGCTATAAGGTTACTGTCCCAGGATATGTTTATCTAGGTTGTGTGTGAATAGCTGGGCGTTTTTTTGGGTCAACTGTATTTTGTGATAGTCTGTTCCAAAGTTTCAGTGCTCTAATAATGAAGTATTTTCTTTTATTAGTTACTGCTTTTGGTACCATTTGTATTTATTTGTTTATTTCAGATTGGGATTAATACCTCTGAGTCAGAGACTCGTTTACAAAGGTTCAAAGTCATACAGCTACATAAGACAAAAGAGACAACACATAGGTTACATACGGTTTCACAGATTACATGGTAAGATACATTTGAAATTACAGTTGGCCAACATTAATACATAGGTTGCAGCGGTCAGTCATTAATCCTGGGCACCAGGACACAACATAACTGGTTTAGGAGTCAGTGCCAAAAGGAGAGTGCTGTATACAAAACAGGTGTAGATTGAAACGTATGGCCTTACTGAGGTAAGTGCAGAGTACAGCAAGAGTAACATGGAGAAGGCTTGCTAGGTAGAGTGGAGCAGTCAGAGAAGGCTTTGTTGGCTCATGGTGTAGGAGACGGGGTATGGAGGGGAGGAGAAGCATGAGCAAAGCGGGGGGGAGAAAGGAAATATGTGAAGGAGAGGGAGAGGGAATAAAAGGGGGTGGGCAGGGGAGTGAGGGAAAGGTTGCATGAGGGGGAGAGATGGCCGGAAGAAGGAGGGGTGGAGAAGTGGGATGGGGCACTGGTGATTGGGGGGGTAGTTCTTCTCTTGTCTTTTCCCAGGCTCTGCCTGGAATGGGCTTCCGAAGCACCTCAACGGCCGGCAACCTGCAGCGGTAGAAGCCGCCCCACCAGCTGTATCTCAAGCCCTCCCTGCCTCAGCAACAGCAAGCCTCTCAGCCTTCAGTTACAGCCACTTCCCCGCTTCAAACCTGGAGTTCCTATTGGGCACTGAACAACGGCAGAAAGCTGCTATTGGCTGTTCTACCTATGGCCCTTCTCTGTTTGGGCACGGACTACCCCACTGACTTTCATAGTCCTCTGGGGACCGAAATCCTATGGCTTTTCTTCGGCTTTAGTAACTGCCCTCCAGGGACCTGATTCCATGGCTTCTCAGCCTACTCCCTAGCTCATTAACTGGGGGTTTTTGGCCCACCTTCCCACGTCCCCTCCCGCCATTATTAAATACACTTTATCCCCGCCTTCAACCGCAGGGACACTCCTATTAGTGATAGCACTCAGAATAGCTATCTGCCATTGGCTCCTGCAAGATCTGACCAGAATAGTGTGTGAACTGATAGCAAGCACAGACCGAATACAACACCCCATAGTTTTCTCTACTGCCAGCTTGCTGGTATGCTCTTCCTCCACACCAACCCTAAACGACCAGTCGTATCTCATTATATGTGGTGTAGCACGGACAGTCCTCATGTCATAAACTTTCTCTGTAGTCCTGAACTCCCTCTTAACCTCCAGAAATGGGGGTGCACTACGCATCACATCAGGCATAACTTTCTGCCAGTCTTACCTGCTAACTACACACGTCTGCCCCTTACCTTCAAGATGTGGCTGCTGCTTCTTGCTTCACTAGGGCCCTCAATAACCTACCCTACTGAACCAGGGACTCTCTAAACATCATCAGAAAAGGGGGCACCTCAGGCTACTGAGACTGCTACTAAATGCTTTAAAAAAGATTTTCATGATCTTACTTCTCTGTTCAAGTGAAATTGAATTGAATCCAGGCCCACCAGACCCCATCACTTCAACGTCCAAATTGGCTAACTTAAAGGTGGTGAGCCTGCTTCATGTCAGTACCTGTAGCCTGATAAAGAAATTCAGTTCTATACAAAACTGGCTAAGTCATGCAGCTCCAGACATACTGCTGGTAACTGAATCTTGGTTAAAACCTACCATGCAGGACTTTGAAATCAACAATCCCTCTTACAAGGTTTTCAGAACTGACAGGCAGGCCAGAGAGGGTGGGGTTACCATCTATGCACAGGATAGATTCCCCTGTGACTATTGTTAACTCTACAACTGTACCTAAGGAGTTCAAATGCCTTACACTCAAGGTTCAAACCTTGATATCGCAGTTGCGTCTTGTGATAGGATTTTATAGACCCCCTGCAGCTAGGCACAAAATAATAAATCACCTAAGCCACATACTTGATGATTCCCCTTCAGAAGTTATAGTCATGGGTGACCTTAACCTTGACTGGCTAGCCCGTTGTTCTAAGCCACTTAAAGAACTCTGTGACGCCTTTGGACTGACTCAAATAACTATGGAATCCGCACGTCCTAACAAGAAAAACCCTACAAACAGCACCCTCCTGGACATTATACTGGTAAACAAACTGTACCTGGTAACTCACTTGGGCATTTTCTTTAATGACCTTAGTGACCATTGTGCTATCGCATGCGTCAGGTCCCTACCAAAGGCAGTCTTGCACTCTAGATATATTTTCAAAAGGAGTTGTCACAACCTTGACCTCCATGCCTTCTTATCTGATCTGGAGCACTCCTGTTGGCAAAGCTTTTACCTTGCTTCCACCATCAACGAAGCCTATGATCTGTTTCAGAACATCCTCCTAGATACTATAAATTGACATGCACCCCTTGTGAAAATATGAACAAAGAAAACATAATGCCCATGGTTCTCTTCCAGCCTTAAGTCTGAACTACTACACAGGGATGCCCTATGGAAAAAAGCACTGATGACTAAACTCCCCTCTAATTGGACAACCTTTAGAGTGGCCAGAAATCGCTACACTAAGCTTACCAGGGCCGCTAAAACTAGTTATTAAAACAAACTGGATGCTTCTACTAAATGTTCTTCGCTGTTTTGGAAAACCCTAAGAGAGGTAGAGGGTCATAGATCGGTAGACTCCTTTCCTACAAAAATCACTTCTGGAAGTTCCACCATATCTGACAAACTCAAGATCCTAAATCTATTTAATAACCATTTCGCCATGGCAGGACTGGCTTTCAACTCATCTCCAGCCAACAACCTTCGAGACCAATTATTTGGTAAGGATTCGGACTTGATTGCTCATTCTCTTCCTGAGGGTCAAATAGCATTCTCCTTCAGCCCTGTCACACTAAAACAAGTAGATGACTTCTCCTTCCGCTCGACACAAGGAAAAGTGCTGGCGCAGATCTCTAAGAACCATATTTTTTAAAAATAGCATATCAATCTCTGGCTGTTCCCATTACTCACCTGTTTTAATTTGTCTCTCTCTCTCAGGGTACCCTACTTTCTATTTGGAAAACTGCTCACGTCATTCCCCTATTTAAATCAGGCGATCCTAGTGATCTTAACAATTATAGACCTATCTCTCTGCTTCCAGCACTCTCTAGGCTACTAGAAAAATGAGTTAACCAGCAAATCAGAAACTATCTCGAGTCTAACAACCTATTTACCCCAGTGCAGTCTGGATTCAGGCCTTGCCCTAGCATGATCTCTGCCCTTGCTAAAGTTTCTGATGACTGGCTAGCTGTCTTGGATAATAAGCAATATGTATGTGCCTTGTTCTTGGATCTAAGCAAGGTTTTCGATATGGTGGACCACTCTTTGCTCCTGGGCATCCTCCGCAACTTTGGCCTGGATAATACAGCCCTCAAATGGTTTGATAGCTATCTAATTGGATGTTCTCCGAAGGTAAAGGCTGAAGGAGATCTCTCCCCTACAAGAACCCTACTGAAAGGCGTTCCACAGGGTTCCATTCTGGGCCCTCTCCTGTTTGCTATATACATCAGCAATATTCATACAGTGATAAATTCTGCTAATATACGCTTATTCACTGATGACACTGTACTATATATTGCTAGGCCTTCCCCAGAAATAACTCGTCGCAACCTACCACTTGATTTCAACCATCTCCAGAAAAACCTGCTCCAATTAAAATTACTTTTAAAGGACAAAAAAATGAAGGCAATGCTATTCTCTCCTTTCGCTAAGCACACATATCGCTAAGCTGGGTAACGTACCCCTGATTACTGCCCTACTTGATGAGCCTCTTGAATTTGTTGCAAAATTTAAATATCAGAGTGTCTGGATTGATAATAAACTGTCCTTCTCTGAGCATATAGAGGAACTCACTAAAAAACACAGCAGAGACTCGGCCTATTCTTTTGAATAAAGCACCTTCTCACAATGGAAGCAAAACTAGACTTGCCCAGACTACATTCCTTCCACTGCTGGATTATGCAGATATTCTGTATGGCCAAGGTGCTAGTGTAGCCTTGTCCAAACTTGACACCTTATACCACAGGGCTAAAAGATTTATTACAGGTGCACCCTACTCTACCGTACTCTACCCATTACTGTTCACTATATAGACTAGTGGGTTGGACATCACTCTGTTACAGGTCGCAGAGAAATGCAGTCATTTGGACGTACTGAGCCAACATAAAGAAGCTTCCGCAATATATCTCTGATTGCCTGCTCATCTGTTCCCTGGTAGCTACACACTGAGAAGCTACTTTCATATCTCCCAGGTCATTCCCATTGGTGTACATCTCCCAGAAATGGGTTATGCCCAGCCTTGTTGATTAAATAAGTACCGATCTAATTTAGATTTAAAATGGGCAAAAGAACCTATTTCAACAACCTCCTTAGGTACAGTAGTTGATTCCATAAAGTAATAATTCTTTGTGTAAAATAAACTATGCCTGGAGTTACTCCTGGGGTTAGATAGCATGAGCTGGTATACACGGCTTCTTAGAGAAAAATTCCTCATGTTAAATTTAAAGCCAAGATCTGACATAAGAGCACTATCTTTTGTTATTTTAAACATCAATAAAAGGTCACCCTTTGTTCTCCTTAATTCCAGTGGTGAGAGTTTAAGTGCACTAAGTCTACTATCATAGTTCTTATTCTGAAGCCCACTGATCATACACGTTGTTCTTCTCTGTATACCTTCTAATTTATTGGAGTCTTTTCGCAAAGGGAGGATTCCATAGCGGAGAACAGTAGTCCAGGTGAGGGCAGACATAAGCTTGATATAATGGTATAATACACTTGTGACACTTGGACAGCTGGTTCTGATCACTGTATCATTTTTGTAATATTACAATGGGTTATGGACTGTTTCTCTTGAGAAATGCTGAAACAGCATGTGAGATCTCTCTCACACACACACACACACACACACACACAGATTTTAGATACAAGGTGTTACCTGGAAGGCTAGAAGCTAATTACAGACTTTTCTAAGTTAATTATAGCTTTAACTGCTAAGAGGGAAATCAGTATCCCTTTTATGGTGTTTCGAGGAGGAAACCAGGTTTAGTACACTGGTGCAAAATCATAAATGCTTTGGTGTCTGTGTGAGAGGGAATACTGCTCACAGATCAAAAAAATGTCATTTGAAAGAGTAAATGAGTTATGCTGAGGATTACAGAATTTATTGCTTTGAAAAGACATCCTGTTTTTGTACAGATTTTTTTTTATATATTCTGACAGAGGAGGAGCTAGGTGACCTCGCACAAAGGGGTTGGCAAATACAGTTTTCTTTAAGGAATATTCTGTTTTACTTCAGAGAGACACTTCTATCTAGACTCTGACAGAGAAACATCTATGAGCACTTTAAGCAGGTATTTAGAGAGTGAGACAAATCTAAGTACTGTAGTAGGAATTGCACTGTTTAAACCTTGTTCTTTTAAAGGATTTGTATGATTCTTGTGATATTGGTTCTGTATTTTATGTTTTACATATTTTGTTTCTATTTTAGTAAAACTCTATTTTTAGAGCCTACTTGGTCTGTCTTTGAGTTCTTTCCTTTTACAAGTGGAGTATACTGTATATGGTAAAAGCAGGCACTGTACATATGCTTGAATGGTGATATCAAACTGGAAAAAAGTAAGCGTTTTAAATCTGAGGTCTTTTATTACAGTTTTTAAGGGTTCATTTCTGTACACCTGGTTAGGTGCCTGTAGGCAAAGATATCTGGCCCCCCGAAGATAGAATTATCTGAGCCTGTGCATTGGGTATGTTAGCAAGATGTTCACAGTTTGAATCCCTCCAAGATTTGAGACTAAAGGATGATTTGAAGCCACAAAACAGACAGGAGGGTTACCCTATTTCTGTAAAACTGTCCACAAGACTGTGCTCAGAGGTTGGCATTTTGGGAGCAGAGGGCTGACCTGCTGAGTGGATTTGTGACAACATTCCCTATTTTTAGATGTGAAAGCTCTTTTAATGCAACCGATAATCCTCTTAGCCTTTATAGCTAGCTCAGTGCAATGCTTACCAAATTTGATATCATTACTGATTAATACACCCAGATCTTTCTCACAATTGGAAGCTTTCAGGACTTTGCTATCTAATTTGTACAAATTATATGGATTCTTAGACCCCAGGTGCATAACTACACATTTATTGGCATTAAAATTCATTCCATTAGTGGAAGTCCAACATTCTAGTTTGCTAAGATCATCTTGTAGGGTTGTTTTCCCCTGGTCTGTACTTACATCTGCATCAATTTTAGTGTCATCAGCAAATTTTATTGTGAAATATTTTAAGTTTTTGTTTAAATCTGGAATGAAGAAGGAAAACAGTGCAGAACCCAATAGGGATCCTTGGGGTACCCCACTGGTGACGTGGACCTTTGTCGATTGTATAACCTATGATTCTTACACTTTGGGCTCTATCACTTAGCCAAGCATGGGTCCAACTGGTGAGAGTTTCACTAATTCCCATTGTGTACATCTTATCGGTCAGTGTTAGGTGATGGACCCTGTCAAAAGCCTTACATAAATCTAGGTAAACTATATCCATGGATTTTTTTTTTTTATCCAATAAGGCACTCACTCTCTCTCATAGAAAACCAGGTTGGCAGTAAGGCATGACCTCTGATTTTTTTTTAATTTTTAGAATTCAATAGACTTTATTTGATTTTTTTCTTTTTAAAACAACAGTACATAAATACATAAACACCTCAGAGTAAAATAAATAAGAGAAATTAGTATAAAAACCAATATATGTCATTTGAAACAGTGTAACGACCCTTCTTGTAATCCATTAGACTACTTAGCTTACAAGCTGGTATCTTGTAGCAGTTTACTTAATATTCTACTAATTGACTTTAGGTTGTAGGAGTAGTGATATAGTATGGTACAATCTTATTAGAACATTACTTCAGATTTATAGTCGATAGAGGGACCGTAATATAGGAAAAGATGGTAAAAAAAAACACACAAACCCCCTTCCCCAACCCCTCCACCCTCTGAATCACTCTCTCCTAAGGTAATTTAGTCCTAATCCTCCTTATCGTCCTCACATGGAATGACATCAAGCATCTGCTTTATCCGTCTCCTTTGTTTCTGGGCAGTGCCCATTCCAATCCCCAGTTTACTACCAGGCAATGAGTGGCACTTGTATAATAAAGTACCCTTTGGGATTTCTGCAATAAGCAGTGCTTCTAGGGTACCCCATCTTTCAATATATGTGTTTGGTCGATTATTCATAAAGGCAATATGTTTTTCTAACTATAGGGCAAGCAGCATTTCTTTATGCCACTTCCTTATGGTAGGCATATTTTCTGAGGCCCAATGCCTCAAAATTATGAGCTTGGCCACTGCAGAGATGAGGGCCATATGATATTTCCTTTGCTTCAAGATTCCTATTGGGAAAATGTTGAGTAGGCATGTATTCGGGGAAAACAGCGGGGTTAATACAAGGATTGGACTCAAAGAGGCCTGTATGTTTTTCCATAGGGTTTGGATTTTAGTGCATGCCCACAGCATATGGTAGAGATCCCCTCTCTTACAAGAGCAGCGGGGGCAAGAAGGGGTAGATATTTGACCCATTTGATAAAGCTTTAGAGGGGTATAATATGTATTTTGCATTATATTAAACTGTACGAGTCTCAAATGGTCCTGTTTGACAAATCTGTATAGGTTGTTCCAAAGTTGTTGCCAAAATTCGGGTGTGAGTGGGAGAGACAGTGTTTCCGCCCAATATTGATTTATACCAGATGGCAATCTTGTGTCCAGAGATTGTATTTCTTTGTACACTGCTGATATCGGATGTGGTTGTCTAGCTGACTTTGCCAAAATGGGTGAGTGCCTAAGGAATGCACTAGCAAATGGGCAGGAAGGAGGGGTGGAAGAACAATGGGGAATAATAAAAACTGCCATCACAGATTTAACGAGCCTTTGTGTGAAGCAAATAAACAAAACAAGATGATGTAAGAAACCACTATGGTTCTCAAAGGAAGTGGCAGTGAAGGTTCAAGAGAAAAGAAAGCATTCAGGAAGTACAAGGAATGCATGAAGGAGCAGGACAGAGAACTGTATCAGTTAAAGCAAAGGAGGCTGGGAAGGCAGTCAGAACAGCAAAGGCCCAAACCGAGGAAAAGATAGCCAACTCAGTTAAGAAGGAGGATAAAACCTTTTATAGGTACATCAGGAACAAAGGAAGACCAAGAGAGGGATAGTGAGGCTTAATAAAGGGGAGGAGGGTGGGCAGAGGAGACTGCGAAGGCAGAGATACTAAACAAATATTTTTGCTCAGTATTTACAAATGAAGAGGGGAGGTACATAAAACAAACAGTAGTAACACTCTGGATACAGAAGTTGATACCAGCCATTTACAGAAGAAAGGGTTCTGAAAGAACTCTCAAAACTGAAAGTGGACAAAGCAATGGGGCCTGATGGAATTCATCCCAGAATTCTAAAAGAGCTAAGGGTAGAACTAGTGACACCACTGACTACCCTTTTAACAAATCATGGGAGGATGGGGTGGTATCCGAGGACTGGAGGAGGGCAGATGTGATTCCCTTCGCAAAAGTGGGAGCAAGGCAGAAGCAGGAAACTACAGACCTGTTAGTTTAACCTCAGTGATAGGAAAATGATGGAATCACTTCTGAAGGAAAGAATAGTCGTATCTAGAGGCCAGAGGGCACAGGACCCTAGGCAGCATGGTTTCACTGCGGGAAGGTCATGCCAGACAAATCTGATAGATTTCTTTGACTGGGTGACCAAGGTAGTAGATCAGGGAGGGGCTGTGGACATGGCCTACCTAGACTTTAGCAAGGCATTTGACACAGTCCCACACAAAAGATTAATATACAAGTTAGCCAGCTTGGGAGTGGGTCCTAAGATGACAGCCTGGGTAAAAAATTGGTTGGAGAATAGGACACAGAGAATAATAGTAAATGGAGTCCACTCAGAAGAAAGGAGGGTTACTAGTGGGGTACCACAGGGTTCAGTATTAGGACCAGTCCTCTTCAATGTCTTTATAAGCGACATTGCGGAAGGACTGGAAGGAAAAGTATGTCTCTTTGCAGATGACACTAAGATCTGCAACAGAGTTGATGCACAGGGTGGGGTGGAAAGGATGAGAAGGGACTTGGCAAGGTTAGAGGAATGGTCAAATGTATGGCAACTTAGATTCAATGCTAAGAAGTGCAAGGTAATGCACCTGGAAACAAACACCAGAGGAAGAGTACACAATGGGGGTGAGATACTAACAACAACAAAATGGAAAGGGACCTGGGGTAGTCATATCAGATGACCTAAAGGTGGGCAAGCAATGTGAGGGAGGGCAGCAAGGAGGACTGGGGGTTACTGGGATGCATAGGAGAGGCATCACCAGTAGAAAACAGGAAGTTATTATCCCTCTGTACAGACAGCTGGTGAGACCCCATCTGAGTACTGTGTGCAGTTCTGGAGACCCAATCTCCGCAAAAGACATAGGCAGGATGGAAGCTGTCCAGGAGGCAACTAAAGTGGTGCAGGGTCTGCACTGGAAGACATATGAAGAGACTTAAGGAGCTTAATATGTAGCCTCAAGGAAAGGAGGGGAGGGGACATGATAGAAACTTTCAAGTACCTCAAGGGAATCAACAAAGTCAAGAGGGTAGCATCTTTCAAAAAAAAGAGGTGTGCAAGAACAAGAGGGCACAATTTGAAGATGGGGGCGGCTCAGAGGTAATTTAAGGAAGTATTTTTCACTGAGAGGGTTGTGGATGCATGGAGCGGCCTGGAGGAGGTTGTGGAGTCACAATCAGTGGTGGAATTCAAGCATGCATGGGACAGTCATAAGGCAATTCTGGGGTGGGGTTAGAAGAAGTAGGCTGCTGGTTAACTAGGATCTGCAGCTTGTATCAGTAGGTGAGGAAATGGGCAGACTGGGTGGGCCAAAGCGGTCCTTATCTGCCGTCAAATTCTATGTTTCTATGTATCCTAGGGGAGTCGAGTCCCTTATTTTTCTTAATAAATGGAGATATCGCATGCATAATTTGCCAGTATTTAAAAGGGTGTCTATTAGTTTCGGGGAATTTTTGTAGGAATCGGTTGTATGGAAGTAGGTTACTATTGTCCATGACGCCCTTAAGTTTGACCTTTTTTAGAACAGACCAGAAGTTTAACGTCATAGACTTTTTTTGAATCATAAAGTGAGGGTTGTTTAAGAGGTTGTTCCCATCTATGTGCCAGTTTATCTTAACATGATGCTGCAGTTGGTTTAAAGCTCTCAGAGACCTATTAGAGTCTTTAACAGCAGGGGGAATATGTTTACCTAGTGAGTATAATAAAGACTGCAGCAAGTAAGGGTTGGGGGACATGAGGGTCTCCTCTATATTTAACCATGCTGGGGTGTAAGACCCAATTCTCTATTATCCGAGCTGTGTTGCCAAATAGTCAGTTTGGTTATATGGATTGCTCCCATAATAATGAAAAAAAGGATGGGAGCGAAAGACCTCCACGGGCCTTTGGGGCTGTCAGCTTGTGGTACGCACATCTTATTGGTTTACTTTTCCAGAGGAATTTATTGATTATTCTCTTTAGATCAGTAAACCATTTTTTGGGGAGATAGGGGGCTAACATGCTAAGGGGATATAAAATTATAGGAAGGACATTCATTTTTATAGTATTGATTCTTCCCCATAGTGATATCCTCAGGTTACTCCATCTTTCTGATCTACCTGGATTACTTTTATTAATTTAGTGAGGTTTTCTTTGATCATAATGGAGAGGGATTTGAAAATTTTTATGCTCAAATATGTTAGACTTTTATTTTCCCATTGCAGTCCAAATTGTTGCACATCTTTTTTGTATAGCCTGTGATTCAGTGGGTAGATAATAGATTTGGTCAAATTTAGCTTATAATGCGATATTTTGGCAAGCGTCTCAATTTCTTGTAATAGGATAGGGATGGTGGTACAGGGGTTCGTCGTGTGTATTAAAAGATCATCCGCATAGGCTGATATAAGGTGTTGTTTATTCCCAATCAAAAAATCCTCCAGGCCTTGGTTCGCAAGCAATTTACGGATCAGGGGGTCTATGTAAAGATTAAATAGGAGAGGGGATAGGGGACAGACCTGTCTGGTACCTTGGTTTAGTGGGAAGGTTTCTGAAAGGTATCCATTGCACCAGATTCTGGCCGTGGGGTTCGATGAATATTTGTGGGATTTCATACCGGGAAAGTGCTGCAAAAAGGAAGGACCAGGAGACCCGGTTAAAGGCCTTTTCTGCATCCAGGGCTATTAAGGCAGCAGGTAAGTGTAAATCTCTAGCCATGGAAATAAGGTGTAGCAACCGCCTCATATGATCACCTGCAGACCTTCCCGGCATGAATCCCACCTGTTCATCATGGATTAGTCCATTCATCAAGGGTTTCAAGCAGTTGGCGAGTATCTTGGCTAATATCTTAACATCAATGTTAAGGAGCGAGATAAGACGGTAGTTTTCTACATGGTGAGGATCCCTACCCGGCTTAGGAATAATGGTAACCAGAGCTTCAAGGTATGTATCTTCTGAGAGGCCTGATTCATACCATGAGTTAAAGACTCTTGCTAGTAAAGGGGTAAATTCCCCAGAGTATAATTTGTATAGATTAGTGGGAAGACCATCCGGCCCAGGCGACTTATCTGGTGCTAGCTGTTTGATTGCTGCCATTACCTCCCAATCCATAACTGAGGAGATCAGGGGTTGCTGTTTATCCTTGGGTATTGTTGGGAGCATTATTTGGTCCAAATAGGCTTGTATTTGGTCCATTGGGGTTTTCTCGCTGTAAAAGTGGTATAACTCTTTATAGTATTTGGCAAAGCTTGACACAGTCTCCCTCGGTTCTGTGATAAGGGGGCCTCCGTCCCTTGGGAGGAGCCCAGGTACAAAGTGGATTGTCTCTATCTGCTTAAGTCTATGTGCCAGTAATTTGCTAACCCGTTCACCCGCCTCCAGATATTTTATCTGGACTCGTTTTAAAGATAATTCAGCTTTATGATAAACTAGGCCTGTGAATTGAGCATGTAAAGCATGAAGTTTGGCCCACTCAGACTCTGTGGATTTTTTGCTAACACTGGATTCCACTTTTTTAATTTCCTGAAGGAGGGTTTTAACCTGGGTGTCACTTCTTTTCTTTTGGGTAGTTGCTATACGTATACATTCCCCACGTAGGGCGCATTTCAGGGCTGACCAAACTATGTCTATTTTGGGGACAGAACCCTCATTGACTTCCAAAAAGGAGGTGATGACATTTTTAAAATGATTCTGATTATAGGAAGTCTGCAGTAGTTGTGTATTCATTCTCCATAGAAAGTCCCTTTTAGGTTCACGTCCCAATAGTCCAACTATGGAGACAGGGGAATGGTCTGATATTACTCGTGGTTGGATTTCGGCTTCTACTATATCTGGTACCATGTGCAAGCTTACCAGTAAATAATCTATACACGAGAATGTGTTGTGGGAGTGGGAAAAGAAAGTGTTTTGCTGCTCATTGGGATTTAATATCCTTCAGATGTCTAGGACACCCAATCCGCCCATTAGGTCCTGCAGGGCTCTCTGAGCCGGGGAAAGGCCGGCCTTCTTAGGGTCTGATTTATCCATTAAGGGTCGGGGTGTGATGTTCCAGTCACCTCCTAACACCAGAGTTCGGGATAAGGTGGACACAGTGCCTATTAGTTCAGTGAAGAAGGCCGGGGAGTCTCGGTTAGGACCATAAATTGATCCTATAGTTAGTTGGTGTACCCCTAAACTGCCATATAAAATTATATATCGCCCCTGGTTATCCCATACTTCATGTTCAAGCTTAAAGGGGATTCTCTTATGGAATAAAATGGCAACCCCATTTTTATTGGTAGAGTTCCCCGCCTCGTAGGATTGTCCCACCCATCCTTTACACCACAACCGGGTATCTTCCCTCTTAAGGTGTGTTTCTTGTAGGCATATGATATCAGCTTTAAGAAGTTTGAGGTGCCTCAGTATTACCTGTTGTTTGGTCCGATCCTTGGCCCCCTTAACATTCCAGCTAATAGTCTTGATAGGACCTGCCATACTAAGTCAGAAAGATCAGGCAGTTGGTGTTCACGGACAGGGTTGGAATTTGAGCTACTTGCTTGATGTCTCCATTACCTTGCCAAAAACATAAAAGGAGGTAGAGTGATTCAGTAAAAGTTCTCCCCCTCCCCCCTTATTTTCGTACACATTCCCCACATCAATACTCAGTTCAACGAACTAACTCCTAAACACAACGTCAGGTGATGTTAAACAATAAACAACCCAGAGAACCCCCGCTTCCATTCCATCTACAGGTTGTATAGCATTTACTTATATTAATAACTCTGGCGGTATCTATTAGAGAACTGACCCTAAAGAACACTAAAATGAGAATATATCTGCAGATTCAGTTAGTAGCTTTCTGGTCTGCAGTGCGCAAGAGAATGCAATCAAAAGTCTTCCAGGTCACCAGGCTTAAATAAAGTTACATTAGAGCTTAAGTAACAAAAGGTCTCCATAGAAAAGTGTTAAAATTAAAACATAATCCCCATGTGACCGCTCAGCTTCTGTCCAAGCAGTATTCCGCCATATATCTCCTGGAAACATAATCGTGCGGTTGATCTTTTCGTTCTTCCCTCATAGTAGTCCCCATGTATCAGATATACTCTGCCATGCTGGGCCCAGACTCTCCGGTTGTGGCCATATCAAAGCTCTGTCTTGCCTTAGGACTTAATACAGGAGTGCCACATTTATTTCACCTCTGGTACAGTGCATCTATGTAGTTTGCAAAAGTAAAATAGAGAAGGAAGAGAATAAGTTGTACCACTGTAGCACAACACTAACAGGTTGATCTCCTGGGGGGTATATTTCAACCGAAGGTTTACAACGTGAGGCCATGTGCAGGTGTAACTATGGTTCCTTAAGATCCATTAGGTAACCAGAAAATCTGCCAAAAGTGGTTTCCGGATCCCTTAAATTGCAGTCCTGGTAGTTTTGGCACAGAAAAGCTGCCACTACTTGTTTATTTGTAACAGTACTACAGGCGTTAGTTCCAGTCAAACGAGTTATGAAGGGTGCACCTTGTTTTTTTTTATATTTCTACCTATAACAGCGTGATTCTGTACATGGCTGGGGTTTTAGGACTGGCATTAATGGCATAGGCACAAATCACTGCTGCCATTCGTAAAGGGAGGCAACCTGTAACAGCTTGGTTGTTCATTTAAACAGATCTGGAAGCGCATCTTTAAGTTCATTTTTAGCTTGCTCAAAAGTTTCAAAGGATTGCCACTGGTCACCCAGTTTCACTTGAAGAGTCGCTGGGTATTTAACTTGGAAGGGTGTACTGGCTGCAGTAAGCTTTGTAATTAGTGGATGGAGTTCCTGCAGCTTAACACGGACTGCATATGGTAGACCTGGGCTATTCTGATTTTTTTCCCCCTCCCAGCAGATCTCCTGTAGCGTTTTAATCTTAGCGATAATGTGCTGTTTGTCTTGGAAGTTAAGTAGTTTGAAAATGATAGGCCTGGGTGCTGAGCCCGGGGGTAGAAGTGGCTGAAGTGCTCGGTGGGCCCTTTCGATGATGTAAGTCGAGCCGTTGGGGGAAGGCCCCACGAGTCTTTCACAAAGTCTCTGGACAAAAAGGATGGGTTTGTACCTTCTTCTTTCTCCGGTATGCTCATAATTATCAAATTATTCCAGCGACTCCTCCCTTCTAAATCAGTAAGTTTGTCTTCTAGCTGTTTAACTTTTCAGTTTGTTAGCGTGTGATCAAGCATAGGTTTGTCTGTCTTTTTCTCCACTGATATAAGACATGCTTCAGAGTCAGAGATTCTGGTAGCCAGCGAGTCGGTTGTTGATTTTATTTGCCTGATTTCTTCAACTACACTATTCAGGGATTCCTGCATTGGCCTCATGAATTCTAGGAACCTGTCCTCCGTTAGCGGTGTTGCTCCTACCGGAGTAGAGGATGATTGAGCCTTAGGCCTCTTAGATGCCTTGTCCTTCTCGGGAGACTGCGGTGGTGAGTGTCACGGAGGTGTTTTCCGCATGTAAACTTCCATCACTGCTGCTGCTGATGTTATTATTGTCTTTTTAAGTCTTTCCCTGGTTGTTGGAAGGTTTAAGGTTGCCTTTTCAGGTGGAATGCGCTGCGGTTTTGCGTATTTTTGGCAAGGGAGAAGTGGAGCTCTCGGGAGTTGCCACTGCTCTCTTAGGCTGCCATCACGTGACCCCCATGACCTCTGATTTTTAAGCCCATGTTGGTAAGTATCATTGAGATTCTTTTCATGAATTTCTCTATCAAATCTATCTTTGATAATAGATTCCATAATTTTCCCCAGTATACTTGTAAGGCTGATTGGTCAATAGTTTGAAGGGCTACCATGGTCTCCCTTCTTAAAAATAGAAAAAAATGTGCCAGTCGCCAATCACCTGTTATTTCAGCAGTACTGAGACATATTGAATAACGTAAACAATGGCTCAATCAACCAATATTCTATCTCCTTTACTATTCTCGGGTCGGGTGTAGTTGGTCTGGACCAGGGGAAGTGTGAATTTTAAACTTTTTTAATTTGGACAGAATGTTTTCCCTAAGTATTCCAGAGAATATGTCATTTTGTTTGCTAATATTTGGTAGTGAGTTTCCAGTAAGCTTGGGACCAAAAACGGAAGAAAAGTAATTAATGAACACTTCTACCATAGCCTTTGGGTCGGTGATAACATTACCATTTGTCTTGTCTAAGAGAGCATTCTCCCTCCTATTTTACATTCTTTACTGCCCATTTTTGGAGAGATTGGATTAAATTAGCGTGTGTGTTCTCAGATAGTGTGAACTGACCAACAGAACCTAAAAGAATACATTTTCTTAAGCCGTCGTATCCAGACTGGGTGTTATGGTTTTAGCATAGGCAGAGCTGAGAAGTGAGGCAGTCCAGGTTAATACGTTTTTTTTGTTTTTAAGTTAGTTTTTCGGCTCACCTTACTGTGTGCATTGCTTCTTGGGAGTCCTGGTGCCAGTGTATCGGTACCCCTCCTGGGTTTCGTTCTACTATCATCCAACTGTGCTGCCATCTGGGTCCAGCACGACACCTTGTGGAAGGTGCTCTCGCAATTATCGGAGGGGCCTACTCTGAGGGAACCCACCCGTAGCTCCATTGGGTGGAGGTGGAACTACCTCAAAGAGTCTTTGATTGTGGCCATCCACTGCCGAGAACTGTGCACACCGCTGGTGCTTCTTCTTCTTCTTCCATCAGATGAGAGGGCCATCGACGTGGGATCAGCTTTTCCGGCTCAGCGGGACTGCATTCTTAGGGGGCGCGCTGTTGCAGAGGGTGCTTCTGCATTAGTGCCCCCGGGGCAAGGGTTTGCTGGTAAAGCTTTTCTACCGGAGTGTCTCTGTGGAGTTTCCGGGACTTTTGGGCAGCTTCGTGGACTGCTGCGGCTGCCTACGGACTAAGGTGGAGGTTACATCTCTCAGGACTTGTATTGGTTGCCCTTGGGGATCTATTGCTAAAGGGGGCCAAAGGTCTTCACACACTGGTAGCTGTTTGGAATCCCAGTAGCTGGTGAGAGTGGCTCTGGGGTACACATGCTGGATTCCCTGGTATGGTTGCGTGCAGTTCATCAGTTTTTCTGCTGGAACATCTAACTGTGAAGAGACTGGGGCAGTGAGAGAGCCCTCGTCTTGAAGTGGTCAAGTGGTGGGCAGTAAAAAAAACTTTTTGGTTTTTTTTTATGAACTGAAGATCTTTTCTCCAAGACTATAAAGCTTATATATCAGATTTCCTGTTGATTTTGGTTGCGGGTGGGGGATAGTTGAGTGGAGGGTCTGGGCTTTAGTTAATTATATGTGTGTGTGTGGAGTCTGTGGTTTAGGACTTTTTGTTTTAATGTATGTTTGTATTTCTTGTGTTTGTTTAATTAGTATTCTGTGGGCCTGGGACTACGTAGTCAGGAAGGATGTGTCTGGGAAGGTGTGAGAGACTGGGGCAGGCTAGGATAGAGTATGGGGCAGTCCACTTACTCGATCTGCAGCCTTCTCCCACCTTCCAGTTTCTACCATGACAGCAAAGTGATGTCAGGAGGTTGGAATAAAGAGGAACCACACTGTTCGATAGGGTTGGGGTGCCCTGTGCACTGTGGTAGGTGGTAGGATCAAGGTAGTTGGGTGTAGAAGGCACCCTGGGGTTAGACGGGTCTTAGGGAGAGGCCAGACATGTTTAGTTCCTATCTCCAGGGTTTCCACCAGACCGAGTGGGCAGGTAGCCAGATGGGCTGCACTGCCCACCAGTCCCCAGAGGACAGTGCTTTGCAATGCCAAATCGATTAGAAACAAGACCGCAATTATTGCAGACTTGATTTCTTCAGTCAATCTGGCTTGCATTATGGAAACCTGGATTGGTGATGATGCCGGCCCAGTTTTAGAGGCCTCCGTCCCACTCAGTTATACCGTAGTGCACTGCCCCAGAGCAGACCACAGGGGTGGGGGGTAGCCATCTGTTTTAGATCCAAACTAGTCTTCACCCTGCACCCGGTGAGAGCACCAGGTTCATTTGAGTGTGTGGCTGTTCATGGGGGTCCAGGCACAGGCTGCTGAATTCTCCTGATTTACTGCCCCCGGGCAGCAGGTGGATTCTTGCAGGAGGTAGCTAACTTCATCATCGGTGAAACATTGGAGGCCCCCAGGTGTTCAGTGTTGGGGACTTCAATGTTTGGGCCAATGATGAATCTTCTCAACTAGCTACAACTTCCTCCAGATGATGTCATCTCTGGGCCTGATGCAAGAAGTTTCTTCTGTGACTCACCAGGGTGGCCACATGTTGGATCTGGTCTTCTCACTGTGGCTTGAGATAAATAATCACAGGACTGATAGGGTAATTTGGTCTGATCATTGCATAGTGGGTTTTGTTCAGCCCCCACAAAGAGCCCTTCCCTGCGGAGATGGTTAGCTACTGCCCTTTGAGGGGCCTAACCCCTGAGGATTTTGGTGGTGGATGATCTGTCTAGCATGGACAGTGCATGAGTTGGGTGTGTGTGCACGGCAGTTGCTGCCTATAACAAGGCGATGTCTAGTGCGCTCAACTCCCTTGCATTGAGTAATCCATGTATGACCCAAATCTTCTCACTTGAGGTCCCCTTGGTATGATGGAGAGCTCAAGGCAATGAAGATTATGGGTCAGAGATTAGAGCACTGCTGGTGGAACACTGGTCTGGAGGCAGACAAACTGGCCCTGCGTTCACACTGTGGTGTGTACCAGAGGGCAATCAACTGTAAGAAGGTAGAATTCCTGTCCAGGGAGATTGCTAACAGGAACAACCGACCAACTGTGCTCTTTTGGACTGTGAACAGGCTCCTCCATCCTTCCTTTCTACAGCTGAAAAAAGCCTTTTCAGATGCATTATGCAAAGAGTTTGCTCAGTTCTTCTCTGACAGGGTGTCCGTCATCCAGCAGGGGATTCTGCCAGTGAGTCATACTTTGGCTGACAGTGGTTGCCGTGGGTGTCCGAGGAGCACTCTGCCTGGTTGGGGTGAGTTTAGACCGGTGGAGGTGGCAGAGGTCATTGAGGTTGCTTCCAAGCTGCGGCACACCTTTTGTGAACTGAACCAGGTGCCAACTCATTTCCTAATGGGATGTGTTGAATCCGTTGGCCCTGTGTTTGCCTTGATTGTCTGGTGTTCCTTATTGGAGGGCCTTTTTCCTGATGTCTTGAAGGAAGCACTGGCAAGACCCCTTCTGAAGAAACCATCTTTGGACCCTGACGTCAAGGCAAATTACCATCCCATCTCCAATCTTCCATTTTTTGGTAAGATTGTGGAGAAGGTGGTGACGATTCAGCTTGAGGAACACCTCATGGCCGATTATCTATATGAGCCTCTCCAGTCTGGGTTTCATGTGAGGCATAGCACAGAAACTGCATTAGTTCGGGTGCATAATGACCTCCTTAGGGCAAGAGATTGAGGGGAGGGGACACTTGTCATTCTCCTTGATCTCTCCTCAACTTTGACATGGTGGACCATCGTGTGTTACCTGACTGCCTAAGGGAATTCTGTGGACTCGCTGTCTCTGTCATCTGCTGGTTTGAGCCTTTTCTTACCAACAGGAGGCAAAGGGTTGTGATGGTGAATTTCTCCTCCTTCCCTAGCCTCCTGTCATGTGGAGTTCTCCAGAGTTCGGTCTTGTTGCTGATGTTGTTTGCTGTGTATATGCTGCCCCTGGGACAGCGCATTAGGAAGTGCAGTTTGGGTTTTCATTGCTATGCTGATGATACCCAGCTGTATTTTTTCTTTGCTGTGGGGACATCCAATGCAGTGGAAGTGCTAAACACCTGACTTGCTGAGATCAATGATTGGATGGTCTCCAGCTGGTTGCAACAGAACCCCGATAAGACAGGTACTGGTCATGGAGTCGAACAGAGGGCATGATAGGTTGGCTCTGGTGCAGAAACTGGGCTTTTTCTTGGGTCTGTACCATTGAAGGCCTCCCCTAGGGTGCATGACCTGGGTGTTATTCTCAACAGTGGACTGACGCTTGAGTCTCAGGTGTCCGTTGTTCATACCTGTTTTTATCATCTGAGGAATATCGCCAGGATAAAGCCTCTAGTTCTGCCCCTGGACCTCCCCACCTTGGTTCTCAGCTTTGTGACATCTCTGCTCAACTACTGCAATATTCTCTATCTTGGAGTCTCTGGAGGTACCCTCTGCCAGCTTCAGCCGGTGAAGAATGCAGCTGCCAGGTTGCTAATGGGGCAGTCTTAAGCACTGTCACATCACCCGGTGCTGTGTGAACTGCACTGGCTGCCGGTAAGGTGGAGGGTCTTCTTAAAGGTGGACATGCTCACCTTTAAAGCCCTACATGGCCTGGACCCTGGCTACCTGAAGGACCTTCTCACACCTGCTGTCTTGGTCTGCTCCCTCTGCTCCTCCTCTAGGGGACTCCTTGCGATTCCCAGGATGAGGTTAAAAACAGCAGGCGACAGAGCGTTTAGTGTCGCCGCCCCGTCCTGTAGAATTCACTATCTCCAGCTGTAAGAGAGGCCCTTCTGTTGAGGTTTTCAAAGCCCGCCTTAAGGCCTTCCTGTATAATCAGGCCTTCCCGGACTTTGATTTATAATTTTAGCTGATGCCTGACTTTCGTGCTTATTTCCATCCCGTTATATACTTAGTTTTGTGTATCTACTGCTGAGCATTTTATTTATAAAATGTTATAATAGTGAGTTTTAGTGTTGAATGTTTATTATTAGGTTTTATATTGTGGTGTCATTTTTATTATTTTTCACATTGTTGATGTTATTTGTATGTGATTGTAATTGTTCGGTGCCCAGAGCCTCCGAGATGGGCGTCTTTTTTAAATAAAATTTGCCTTACCTTTCCTTGCCTTGTCATTCCCTCCCTGCATTGTGGAACAACCTGCAAAAAATCCTTAAATTTGCCTCGCCTGTGAAATTGACCACGTTTAAAACCCTTTTCTCCCGAGCCATCGCAGAATCCTGTAACAGCAAGAAATTATTTTCCCTCCAAAACTAGTAGTATGGTACCATCCCCTGCCCACTATGTGGCCTGTATCTGTCTTTATGCCTTTCTCCCTTACCTTCCTCTTTTTCTTACAGATTCCCTCATACCTGTGTTAATTGCACTTTATATGTACATATGTACACATTTGTTCATACAAAGCTTATGCTTCAATTGTGTTAGTGATTAACTGTATTGTTATACTGATTTTGCCGTGTTATTACTGTATTGTTAGGTTGGTTTTGCACTGTTGTCCTTGTCTACTGTGTGTCCAGGTCCATCTTGTAAATGAGTTTTTCTTAATTATGTTTCACATTGTAAAATAAAGCTTGATTGAATTAGCAGGTTGCACTAGTGTCCAAAAGAGGAGGTAGGATAGGAGCCAGAGAACACTACTACGGTAAGTATAGGAAAGAGGTTATGGTTTGAGAAAACATTTACAGACATTTTCCTGGGCCAAGTGGGCTTCTAGGCCTGGTTTGAATTGGCTAATTGTACTACTCACAAGTAGATCTTTAGGGATTTTTTTTGAGCCACCTGGGGCCACAAAAGGAAAGGGATCTCTGGGCTTGAGTTGTCCTCTTAAATGACACCACCTGCCCACCCTTGTCCACATTTTGGGTCCTAATGGTAGGTTGTGCAGTCATGAATAGGCTGGAGGTTGATCTAGGGGTAAGTCCTAACACGGACTTCTTTGCAAGTAGGCACATCTGGTAAACAATCTGATGGTGTAGAGGGAGCCACCCTGTCTCTTGATGGTAGGTACATGTATGTGTCTGGTAATCCACCCCAGAACCAGGTGACAGGCTTTTTTAAGTAGAGTTTTTACCCTTTTGAGGACAGTGTCAGTGCCAGTCCCATAGATAACAAGCCATAATCTATGGTGGATAAGACTGAGCAATTTGTGACCAGTTTCATGGCTTCCAGGGTCATAGAATGCCGGTGGCGATAGAGGACACCCAGTTTTGCATTAGTGGTTTTAACAACATGGTCAACATGTGTTCCAAATAATAGGGTGTCATCAAGATGAACCCCGAGATATTTAAAGGTGCTCACCATTTGTTGTTTAGTGTGGCATCTTAAGTTATGTTTTTTTTTTTGTTTAGCATAGATAATATCACATTCAACCATTAAGTGTGCATCATGTAGGATATTAAATAACAGTATTAGGCCACCCCTCAGGCATCTCATTTCTTGCTCAAATAGTCTTAGCTCCCTCAATCTATCCTGATATGAGAGATTTCTAATCCCGAGTATAATCTTAGTAGCTTTTTGCTGAACACTGTCTATAAGCTTTATATCTTTAGTCAAGAATGGAGCCCAAAAGGAGGCTGCATAATCTAGATGTGGTCTCATATATTATCTTTGTAAGGGCAGGATGCAAGTTTCTTGCCTCGATGTAATGGCCATCCTAATGGATGCCAGAATTTTCTGATATGGCCATTTGTCCCATGATGTAAATCAGCAATGAAAATACCAAAAAGAACAGGGCCCAGGACAGAATCCTGGGGCACCCTGCTAGTAACTTCTGTTGGGTCTGAACAGGTGTTAGAGATCTTTACTACCTGGGTTCTGTTGGATAACCAAGCCTCTATCCAATTGATGATGGTTAGGTCAATTTTGATTTTTGCCATTTTATCAGTTAGTATTTTATGTGACACTTTGTCAAAGGCTTTCTTAAAATCTTGAAAATTATATCAACGGGAATACCTAGATCCAGAAAACTACTGACTTTTTCATATAATCTGATTAGACTTGTAGTACAAGATCTGCCAGTGGTAAAGCAATGTTGCTTCAGACACTTCAAACCACTGGTGTCTAATGTACTCTCAATTCTTTTTTTAAGGATTCTTTCCATAATTTTACAGATTACAGATGTCAAACTGATGGGGCAATAATTGCCCACATCATTTGTATTCCCTGTTTTATGTGTTGGAATGACTGACGCTTGTTTCCACTCCTCAGGAATGGTACCATTAAGTAGAGATGCATTACACAATACCATGGTTGGATGGAAACAGATGACAATGTATTTTTCAGAAGTTTGGGTCGATTCCATCTGGCCCCGGTACAGTATTATCTTTGATTAAGTTTATTGCTGATACTATCTCTTCAATACTCATTTCTTGGGTATTTGATATGTGGTTGGCATTGGTACTTGTTTTATCATTGTCAATGAAGACTGATCCAAAAGATGTATTAAATGTGTTGGCAACATCCCTAGTGTTATGTATCTCCCTGCCATTTTCAACTAGTTTATTGATATTGCTGCCCTTATTCTTGTTACCATTTATACAGGCAAAAATTATTTTGGATTTTTAATAATTGAACGTTTGAATTCAATTTCTTTCTTTCCATCCTGATTAATTTCTTTGTATTCTTTAGTTCCTCTTTATATAGTTTGCTATTTGCTGAACTAGGGCATTTTTTCATCCATTTGAAGGCTTTTTCCTTTTTATTGATCTGCAGTCTGATGGGACGTGTTGACCAAGATGGAATTTTTCCTTTTTTGTTATGAGTTTTTTATAGAAATGTATAGATTTTCTAATTCAGAGATAATAAATTTATTTACTTCCCAACATTTGTCAAAACTTAATCCTGAGAAAATTGTTTCCCAGACATATCCCACCAATGCCTCATTAATTTAATTGTAGTTGCCTTTGATATAATTGTACCTATAGTTAGTCCAACCCACATTTGTTCTTTTCCTATTGATTTCGAACAGGACTGTGTTGTGGTCACTATTAGTTATTGGATCCATTATGTTAATATTATTTATGTCAAAGGACATATAAGTGAGGGCAAGGTCCAGGATATTATTTTCTCTGATAGGCTCGGTCACTATTTGTTCCAGCCATGCCATGATAAATGCATTGAGAAATAGTCCTTCCAGGGAAGTTTTAGATGTTAGATTACTCCAGTTTATACCAGGTAAATTAAAGTCACCAACAACCACATTGTCTGAGATAGATGCTAGTTCATTAATGGCATGGGTGAGGCAAGGGTACTTTGCACCATGCAGTTTAATGAATGGTTGAAAAAATGGTGTGGAGCACAGGGTTTGGCTTCATTGGGGACTGGGGTTACACCTGGAGGGACACCAACCTATACTGGCAGGATGGTCTGCATCTGTCCAGGAAGGGAACAAGTCTTTTGAGCAATCGGTTTAAATGCTTCATTGGCAAGCTTTAAACTAGTCAAGGGGGAGGCACTGATAAGCAGCAGGAAAATCCCAGCCTCTCCCTACAAAACAGGGTACTAAATGAGAAAGAGACCGAGGTAGAAAGGTCAGTGGGGGATCCACAAGAATGGTAGCAGGGAGGAGGCGGGGAACTACAGACCAGTCAGTCTTACCTCAGTAGTGGGCAAGATTATGGAGGCACTCCTTAAGGAAAGGATAGTGTAACACCTGGAATCCATAGGGGCACAGGATCCAAGACAGCATGGGTTTACAAAAGGAAGGTCCTGTCAAACTAATCTCATAGATTTCTTTGATTGGGTAACCAGAGTGGTGGACCAAGGGGAGCAGTTGATGTCGCCTACCTTGACTTCAGCAAAGCTTTTGACACTGTTCCACATAGAAGATTGATAAATAAGCTGGGTAGGCTTGGGGTGGGTCAGAAGTTGGTCAACTGGGTGGCAAACTGGTTGACGGGCAAAACAAGAGACTGGTGGTAAATGGTATACAGTCAGAAGAGATGCAAGTCACAAGTTGGGTACCTCAGGGATCAGTTCTGGGGCCAGTCCTCTTCAACATCTTCATTAGTGACCTTGCAGATGGACTAGAGGGTAAGGCTTGTCTGTTTGCATATGACACCAAGATCTACAACAGAGTAGATGATCCAGATGGGGTGGGCAGAATGAGAAGAGATCTGGATAAACTAGCAAAATGGTCAGAAGAGTGGCAACTGGGATTTAATGCAAAGAAGTGCAAAATCATGCACATAGGGAAGAGAAACCCTGAAGCCACCTATAGGCTGGGAGGGGAGTTGCTAGCAGTCACAAAGGAAGAAAGAGACTTGGGAATCATCATCACTGATGACCTGAAATCATCCAAGCAGACCTCTAAAGCAGTAGGTAAGACTAGGGGGGTGTTAGGGTGTATTAGTAGGGGTCTCACAAGTCATAAGAGGGAGGTAATAATCCCTCTTTACAAGACACTGGTTAGGCCCCATCTGGAGTACTGCATGCAGTATTGGAGGCCACACCTTCACAAGGACATTAGCCAAATTGAGGCAGTCCAGAGAAGGGCAACCAAAATGGTGCAGGGACTGCATCAGAAGACATATGAGGACAGATTAACAGAGCTCAGTATGTATACCCTTGAGCAAAGGAGGAGAGAAGTGATATGATCGAGGCATTCAAACACCTTAAGGGCATTAACAAGGTGAAAGAGTCTAACATGTTTAAATATAAGAAAAATAGCAGGACAAAAGGACACAGCATGAGATTAGGGGGCCGATTAAGGGGGAATGTGAGGAAATTCTTTTTCACAGAAAGGGTGGTGAATGCATGGAATGGCTTACCACAAGAAGTGGTGGCTATGAATACAGTGCAGGGCTTCAAACAGGCATGTGATAGGCATAAGGGAGCAATATAGATGACTATGGATAGGCCACTGACAGAGCAAAGGCCGAATGCACATTTATAAGCTAGAAAAACAAATGGGCAGATTGGATGGGCCTTGCGGTCCTTATCTGCCATCAACTTCTATGTTTCTATGTTTCTATGCTGCAACAGAAGGCAAAGCCATCAAAAAATGGAGAGCAATGAGTACCAATGCCTGTAGTCTGAGTAACAAGCTTCCTGAATTAGTGGCCTTGATGGAGGAGGAACATCTGGATATCGTGGCAGTCACGGAAACATGGTACACACAAAACCATGACTGGGACATAAACATACCAGGATACACTATCTACAGGAGGGACAGGGAGGGTAAAAGAGGAGGAGGAGTAGCTCTTTACTTAAGGGAAGGAATCAAAGCAACAGAACAAAAGGGTAAACAGGGAGGCGAAGAAGCACTGTGGGTAAATTTGGAGACCGGCAATGGCACCACAATCCGCACAAGGGTTGTATACAGACTCCCTTCTCAGGGGGAGGAAATGGACAAGGAAACGATAGAAAGTATACTTAGAATGGCAGAAAAAGGGGAGATATTGCTGATGGGTGATCTGAATATGCCAGATGTTAGCTGAAGTGCAGTCGCAGCAGCCACTTCGAAGAGTGGGGTTATTTTACATGCCCTACAGGGGGCATGCTTTAGACAACTAGTATTGGAGCCCACTCGAGAGGGAGCAATCTTAGACCTGGTTCTCTCAAATGGAGATGAAGAGAGGATCACAGATGTAGAAGTGGATAGCCATCTGGGAACCAGCGACCATCGAACAGTATGGTTCACAATAAACACAGCAATAGAGTCAAGCCATACAAAGGCAAAAGTACTGGACTTTAGGAGGGCTGACTTTGCCAAAATGGGTGAGTGCCTAAGGAATGCACTAGCAAATGGACAGGAAGGAGGGGGTGGAAGAACAATGGTGAATAATAAAACTGCCATCACAGAGGTAACAAGCCTTTGTGTGAAGCAAATAAACAAAACGAAACGATGTAAGAAACCACTATGGTTTCTCAAAGGAAGTAGCAGTGAAGGTTCAAGAGAAAAAAAAAGCATTCAGGAAGTACAAGGAATCACAGAAGGAGAAGGACAGAGAACTGTATCAGTTAAAGCAAAAGGAAGCTGGGAAAGCAGTCAGAACAGCAAAGGCCCAAGCCGAGGAAAAGATAGCCAACTCAGTTAAGAAGGAGGATAAAACCTTTTATAGGTACATCAGGGTGCGAAGGAAGACCAAGGGAGGGATAGTGAGGCTTAATAAAGGGGAGGAAGGGTGGTCAGAGAATGACTGTGAAAAGGCAGAGATACTAAACAAATATTTTTGCTCAGTATTTACAAACGAAGAGGGGGGAGGTACCTAAAACAAACAGTAGAAACACTCTGGATACAGAAGTTGATAGCAGCCCATTTACAGAAGAAAGGGTTCTGAAAGAACTCTTAAAACTGAAGGTGGACAAAGCAATGGGGCCTGATGGGATTCATCCCAGAATTCTAAAAGAACTAAGGGTAGAACTAGTGACACCACTGACTACCCTCTTTAACAAATCATGGGAGGATGGGGTGGTGCCTGAGGACTGGAGGAGGGCAGATGTGATTCTCCTTCACAAAAGTGGGAGCAAGGCAGAAGCAGGAAACTACAAACCTGTTAGTTTAACCTCAGTGATAGGGAAAATGATGGAATCACTTCTGAAGGAAAGAATTGTCGAGTATCTAGAGGCCAGAGGGGCACAGGACCCAAGGCAGCATGGATTCACAGCAGAAAGGTCCTGCCAGACGAATCTGATAGATTTATTTGACTGGGTGACCAAAGTAGTAGATCAGGGAGGGGCTGTGGACATGGCCTACCTAGACTTTAGCAAGGCATTTGACACAGTCCCACACAAAAGATTAATATACAAGTTAGCCAGCCTGGGAGTGGGTCCCAAGATGACAGCCTGGGTAAAGAATTGGCTGGAGAATAGGACACAGAGAGTAATAGTAAATGGAGTCCACTCTGAAGAAAGGGGGGTTACTAGTGGGGTACCTCAGGGTTCAGTATTAGGACCGGTCTTCTTCAATGTCTTTATAAGCAACATTGTAGAGGGACTGGAAGGAAAAGTATGTCTCTTTGCAGATGACACAAAGATCTGCAACAGAGTTGATGCACAAGGTGGGGTGGAAAGGATGTGAAGGGACTTGGCAAGGTTAGAGGAATGGTCAAATGTATGGCAGCTTAGATTCAATGCTAAGAAGTGCAAGGTAATGCACCTGGGAAACAAAAACCCAGGGGAAGTCATGTCAGATGACTGAAAGGTGGGCAAGCAATGTGAGAGGGCAGCAAGGAGGGCTGGGGGGATACTGGGATGCATAGGGAAAGGCGTCACCCATAGAAAACAGTAAGTTATTATCCCTCTGTACAGACAGCTGGTGAGGCCCCATCTGGAGTACTGTGTGCAGTACTGGCGACCCAATCTCCGCAAAGACATAGACAGGATGGAAGCTGTCAGAGGAGGGCAACTAAAATGGTGCAAGGTCTGCACCAGAAGACATATGAAGAGAGACTTAGGAGCTTAATATGTATAGCCTCGAGGAAAGGAGGGAGAGGGGGACATGATAGAAACTTTCAAGTACCTCAAGGGAATCAACAAAGTCCAAGAGGTAGCATCTTTCAAAAAGGAGGTGTGCAAGAACAAGGGGGCACAATTTGAAGATGGGGGGCTCAGAGGTAATTTGAGGAAGTATTTTTTCACTGAGAGGGTTGTGGATGCATGGAACGGCCTTCCGGAGGAGGTTGTGGAGTCAAAAACAGTGGTGGAATTCAAGCATGCATGGGACAGTCATAAGGCAATTCTAGGGGGTGGGAGTAGGAAGAAGTTGGCTGTTGGTTAACTAGAATCTGCAGCTTATCCATTAAGTAGGGAAATGGGCAGACTGGGTGGGCCAAGCGGTCCTTATCCGCCGTCAAATTCTATGTTTCTATTAATTAGTAGCTGATTGTGGTTTAGTTCTGAGGAGGGGGTCTATAAAAGTTGGCAAACAGAAAGTTATTTTAGTTAGTCTGAGTGATTTGTATACATATTCTCTCTAGTTGTCCATCTTTAATATATTTTAAGGAATATTCTGAGATGGCTAACATATTGCTAACATTTATTCAGACACCCCCACCTTTTTTGTTTTTCCTATTTCTGTAATATAAAGAATACCCTGGGACTGAGTTATACCAACAGGATGACTCGTCCCACTAGGGTTCACATAGCGCTGCAGTGTTGATCTGATTCTGCTGCAAGATCCCAGCCAGTTCAGTGATTTTAACAACATTTAGACTTCTGATATTGGCCAGTAACACTCTATAGTTTTTGTGTAATTTAATACTGTAGTTTGGTACCTTCCCTGATTGCCCCCTGCAATTCAGTTTAAACAGTCATCTGTAGTTTGTGCAATGCTTTTACGAAGTACTGCAGTGCTCTTCTTACTAAGGTGGAGACCATCCCAACTAAAGAGGCTTGGATCTGTAGAGAATCTTTCCCAGTGTGTGATGCATTTCACATTTGTCTGCAAACACCATTTTCTAAGCCATTCATTGACCTGTTTAATCTTAAACTGCTTGTTTTTATTAGCTTTTGGCATAGGTAAAATTTCTGAGATGCAAAACTCACAGCCCTTTTGTTCTAGAGTTGATTCTAGGTTAATAAAGTCCTTAATATTTTCCAGAGTGAATCTATTGTTATTAGTTCCCACATGAAGAACTGTAAGTGGCTTGCTACCTGCATTTTTTATGATAGATGGGATCATTCTATCAATGTCCCTAATCCATGCACCTCTATAACTCGAACATGTTCAATGTTCCTTGTCCCCCTCACAGATGTAGCCATCAAAGTATTTAATTATAGAGTCCCCCAATACATACACTTGTCTCTAGTTGTTAGATGTGGGCTGATTAACCTCCATATTGTCATCTACATGTATCTCATTGGCTAGAGTACCTGGGCTCTGAGCCAGTTGTATACTAGTGCAGTTGTCGTTATGCAACCCTACTGCTTGGGGAACTATGTTTGTACATACTGGTCCGCTAGGAAACCCAGGATTGGTTGCATGAACCTGGGCAATAGTAACCCGTGTTTTTATTTTTTGTGCAGTTTACTTTGGTTTTGTTATTAGCAGTGTTCTGCAGAATGCGATTATTTGCCTGAGTTATTTCAGTGGCTGACCCAACTGTGGTGATCAGGGCAGGGTTATTGGGGCTTATACCATCAGTATTATCCAGGTTTATAGAGGGGGTATCCTCACTAACTGTAGACAGAGGGGAGAACCTGTTCTGAATTGGGAGATTGAAATCCATACATCTGTGCCCTTTTTTGTTATTATTTCTCTTCTCTTTTCTGCTGGGCTCCAATCATTCTCCTTGCAGCTATTTTCCTCCCTAGAACATTTTTGGGAATCCCCTTGTGGCCTATTAATCTGCTGGAGAACCTCTGCTATAGCTGTGTTTATTAGAGCAGGTGCAGGATTACTATTAGCTTTTTTAACTTGGATGTCAGCAATTATACTCTCTAGCTCCCCAATCTTGGTTTTCAAAGCTTGTATTTCTAGGCACTGTTCACATTTCAGCCCATGAAATCCTGACTGACTCTCCAAAAAAAATTTGTTACAAATGATGCATAACATAGCTACCACCCCAGAGCTGAGAGTAACAAAGCCCTCTCTGATAGCCATCATGGTTTAGTTATATGAAACTAAACAGATACAGTTGGCTAAATCTATAACCAGAGTGATAGAGTTTCTTATGCAGGGCCCCAATGGTACACAGTGGAGATAGCTGACATATGCAGATCACGCATGTCTCTGTGCACATCTCCATGCATGCTGATTGCACACCCACCCTGCTCGTGCTCGTCCCACTCACACGGCATGCTTCCTTATAGACGGGGCCATAAGAAGTGTAAAATCACTTCCAGTCCCTCGCTCACACCAACAATACTCCAAACTAAATAAAATTACCTTTTTAAACCACCTCTTTATTCAGCAGACTTTCTAAAAACGTCACAGTGCTCTGCCCTTACCTTGGCAGACTTCTGCTTTTAAAAAGAGTTCTTGCTGTTCAGCCATCAAAATGTGGAGCAAGGTAGCCTCCACAATCCCTGAGTTCCCCCTGTATACACTAAATCACTAGCAGGAGCTAGCTTGGCTCTCCTGTTGCCTGGCAATGACCAGCAACCAACACCTCTCACCAGAGGCATGCATACAAGAAATTAAGCACTAAACTTTCCTGTAGAGATAGTGGACACAGGCAGCATGTCCTTTTCAAAACACATGTCTGAATCCCCAGTTCTCTCTCTCAGGGTGCTTCCTTATAGATAGGGGGCTGGAAGAAGTGTGAAATCACTTCTGGTCCCTTGCTCGCACCAGCAATACTTCAAACTAAATAAAATTACCTTTTTAAACCACCTCTTTATTCAGAGGACTTTCTAAAAATGTTACAGTGCCGTGACCTTCCCTTGGCAGACTTCTGCTTTTAAAAAGAGTTCTTGCTGTGCAGCCATCTGAGATGTGGAGCAAGGTAGTCTCCACAATCCCAGAGTTCCCCCTGGAAATATCAAATCACTAGCAGGAGCTAGCTGGGCTCTCCTGTTGCCTGGCAATGGCCGGCAACCAACACCTCTCACCAGAGGCACGCAAACAAAAAATTAAGCACTAAACTTTCCTGTAAAGATAGCAGACACAGGCAGCGTGTCCTTTTCAAAATGCACATCTCTCCTAAACTTTCTCCTCCAATTTCATTTTCATTTAATTTCATTTTTTTATTTGTTAACCAGGTAAGGACACTGGGACAAGTTCATTTTCAGTTCCGACCTGACAAAAAAACAAGCAATCACAAATAAATTACAATTGAGCAAAACAAATACACAACTCAGTTATGTTCAAGTAAGCCCTAAAATTATGCTTAAAGTTTAGCAAAGAAGTGGAAGAGCAGACATCAAAGGGCAATGCATTCCAAAATTGAGGCTGCCACTGAGGAAGACCTTGCACCCACCTTAGTGCGGAAGGAAGCATTTATTAAAATAATGCCACTACAAGAGCACAAATTACAAATGGGGGCCTTATTTTTTACCAAATCAGATAACGGGTACTTAGTATTTAAAAATATAGATTTTATCTTGAATGATTTATATAGATATGTCACGCCAGATAGATTGAGACTCACCCAGTTCAATATCCTAAATAATCTTTATTACACCGCACAGAAGTTGGCATGTATGGGGTGGTGGCCTGTCTCTAAATGCACTAGGTGTGACCAGGGAGAGGGTTCTCTACTTCATATATTCTGGGAGTGCCCCAAAATAGCTCCTCTTTGGACTCTAATTGAAGCAAGAGCAGATCCTCTGTTAGGATTACAGGGGCTATTTAATCCTGAAATACGTATACTGGGAGAGTTTAGCACAATTTTGGTAAGAGTGCAAATATTATGCCTTTCTAATTTCCTTATCCATGAAGACAGTGGTCCTGAAGCACTGGTTGGACCGATGCTCTGTCTCATATCAAGAATGGTTACAAAAATTATCATATAATCTCAGAATGGAACATATGATTGCGAGCCTCCGTCATAGACCTAGTTTTGATAGGAAATGGAGGAAATTATATGCTCTGTACACTATGTAAACTTTTAAAGATTAGCAACCAGGGTTTGAATATGGTTAGATATGATTGGTACCAAGGTGCAAAAAGGGGTTGGGGGTGGAGTGGCCCTTTATGTCAATGAAAATATCAAAGTTAAAGAAATTCAGAGTACACATAAGGAGCCAGAAGAACTGTGACTCACCCTGGAAACAGGAAATGGCACAGCCATATGAACTGGGGTTGTGTACAGGCCTCCAGACCAGGGGGAGGATATAGACACATTACTGTTAGAAGATATACAAAACATGACAGCTAAAGGGGAGGTTCTGATAATGGGAGACTTCAACATGCCAGATACAGATTGGTCAATACCAGCAGGAACATGTACCAGAACTAGACACATAGTGGATTCCCTGCAGAGGGAGGGCCTAAAACAACTGGTACAACAACCCACAAGAGACAGGACTACCCTAGATCTAGTACTGACTAACAGGGAAACAATCACATCTCCAGGTAGAAGGTCACCTGGGGGCCAGTGACCATCACATGGTATGGTTCAGTTTTGCAACTAGAACTAAATCATCCCATTCCAAGGCAAAAATATGGGGCTTCAGAGGAGCTGACTTTGATAAGATGGCCAACAGAGTTAAGCTAGCCCTGGCAAAAAGAAATGCAGGTGAGGGGGTACAGGCAAAGTGGGCAAGTATTAAGGATGCAATACTTGAAGCAACATCTCATTGTGTTAGAGAGAAAAGGAAGTGCAAAATAAAAAGGAAACCACTTTGTTTCTCAAACCAATAGCAGAAAAGGTCAGAGCCAAAAGGCTGGCCTTCAGGAAATATAAGAGAACACAGTGGGATGAAGATAGGGAGGCATACTAAACTTCCATAAGGGAAGCAGGGAAGGCAGTAAGGCAGGCAAAGGCCCAAACCAATGAAACACTAACACGAACAGTAAAAGAAGGTGACAAGAGTTTCTATAGATACATTAGTGAAAGGAGAAAGTCCAGAGGGGGTATTGCTAAGATCAAAGGGGATAAGGGGGCATGTGAGGAGCAGGACCATGTAAAGGCATCTATCATAAATAGATGCTTCTGCTCAGCATTTACTGATGAGAAGGTAGGGCAGGGCACACAGCTCAGCACCATGGACACGGGGGGGGAGTGCAGTAGTCCCTTCACAAAAGAAAGGGTCCTACAAGAGCTTGATAAGCTCAGGGTGGACAAGGCAGTGGGACCTGATGGCATACATCCCAGAGTACTAAAGTAGCTAAGGGTGGAACTAGCAGAGCCATTATCAGAACTGTTTAGTGAGTCTCTGAGCACAGGAGAGGTCCCAGAAGACTGGAGAAGGGCCCATGTGATCCCGCTCCACAAGAGTGGTAGCAGGGAGGAGGCAGGGAACTACAGACCAGTCAGTCTTACCTCAGTAGTGAGCAAGATTATGGAGGCACTCCTTAAGGAAAGGATAGTGCAACACCTGGAGTCCATAGGAGCACATGATCCAAGACAGCATGGGTTAACAACAAGAAGGTCCTGTCAGACTAATCTCATAGATTTCTTTGACTGGCTAACCAGAGTGGTGGACCAAGGGGGATCAGTTGATGTTGCCTGTTTTGACTTCAGCGAAGCTTTCGATACTGTTCCACATAGAAGATTGATTAATAAGCTGGGTAGGCTCAGGATGGGTCAGAAATTGGTCAACTAGGTGGCAAACTGGTTGACGGGCAGAAAACGGAGAGTAGTGGTAAACAGTATACAGTCAGAAGAGATGCAAGTCACAAGTGGGGTACCTCAGGGATTAGTCCTGAGGCCAGTCCTCTTCAATATCTTCATCAGTTACATTGTAGATGGACTGGATGGTAAGGTTTGTCTGTTTGCAGATGACACCAAGATCTGCAACAGAATAGATGATCCAGATGGGATGGGCAGAATGAGAAGAGAGCTGGATAAACTGGCAAAATGGTTAGAAGAGTGGCAACTGGGGTTTAACGCAAAGAAGTGCAAGATCATGCACATAGGGAAAAGAAACCCTGAAGCCACCTGCAGGTTGGGAGGAGAGAAGCTGGCAGTCACAAGGGAACAAAAAAGACTTGTGCGTCATCATTACAGATGACCTGAAATCTTCCAAGCAGACCACTGAAGCAGTAGGTAAGCCTAGGGGAATGTTTGGGTGTATTAGTAGGGGTATCACAAGTCATTAGAGGGAGGTAACAATCCCTGTTTACAAGACACTGATTAGACCCCATCTGGAGTGCTGCGTACAGTACTGGAGGCCACACCTTCACAAGGACATTAACCAAACTGAGGCAGTCCAGAGAAGGGCAACCAAAATGGTGCAGGGACTGCATCAGAAAACATGAGGACAGATTAACGGAGCTCAATATGTATACCCTAGAGCAAGATGGAGAGAGGTGATATGATCGAAACATTCAAAAACCTTAAGGGCAATAACAAGGTGAAAGAGTCTAACATGTTTCAATATAAGAAAAAACTGTACAAGAGGAGACAGCACAAGATTAGAGGGAGACCAGTTAAGGGGTAATGTGAGGAAGTTCTTTTTCACACAAAGGGTGGTTGATGCATGGAATGGCCTACTTCAGGAAGTGGTGGCTATGAATACAGTGCAAGGCTTCAAACAGGCATGGGATAGGCATAAGGGAGAAATACAGATGAGTATGAATAGATAGGCCATTGACAGAGCAAAGGCCAATGGCACGTTCATAAGGTAGAAAAAGAAATGGGTAAACTGGATGGGCCTGCTGTCCTTAACTGCTGTCAACTTTTATGTTTCTATGTACTATCATGTTAATAACCCAGAATAGACATTTAGGTGTCTTCACCCTAATACATTGTTGCACTCTTTTCCTTTGCTATGGGGTAGCTTCACGGGGAGGGGCGGTATTTGTGGGGAGGGTGGACTTTGTGGAATCTGTTGGTTACATCTTTTTCTTTGTATGTTCGATTTATTATATTCAATAAAGTTTACCTAATTTGAAAAAAAAAGATAGATTTAATAACTTGACAGCCAAAATAAAATATAATCCTGTTATTTAACATTGACTAGCCGAGCTTGGAGTACATTAAACAATGATGGAATTGACAGGAACAATCCAAGATAAACCTTCTGAAAAATGTTCCCTTCCTGTACCTCATTCATCCCCGTGAGGTATTTAAAGGTCTCTATCATGTCCCCCCTCACCCTCCTCTCTTCCAGAGTGTAAATGTTTAGATCCTTCAATCTCTCTCCTTATAGGACAGTTGGTGCAGCCCCTGGACCAGTTTTGTTGCCCTTCTGTGGATGGCCTCTACCCTGTCTAAGTCCTTTCTGAAGTATGGTCTCCAAAACTGAACACAGTACTCCAGGTGTGGTCTCACCAATGACCGATATGGTGGCAATGCCATCTCCATCCTTTTGCTGTTAGTACCCCTCCCATGCACACTGGCATCCCACTGGCTTTCTCTCTTGCTTTATCACATTACCTTGCTACCTTAATGTCATCTGTTATGATTACTTCTAGGTACTGTTTCTGTTCAGTTTGCGTCAATACCTACCCCCGTTCTATACTCTGCCTCTAGGTTTCTACATCCAAGGTGCTTGGTTTTGCATTTCTTGGCACTGAAACCCAGCTGCCATACCATTTACCATTCCTCAAGCTTTTTTGAGTCTCTGTAAATTCTCTCCACCCCTTCCATAGTGTTTTTTTTGTTCCTCCTGCTTTTACTCACCTCTTTTATACAGACGTTTGTTGCCTTCACTATTCCATCCCTTAATCTGGCCCACTGTGTCTCCACCCC
The DNA here is from genome assembly GCA_016271365.2 of Neoceratodus forsteri. Lineage (NCBI taxonomy): Eukaryota > Metazoa > Chordata > Ceratodontiformes > Ceratodontidae > Neoceratodus > Neoceratodus forsteri. The sequence continues at coordinate 1,554,073,775 of CM057453.1, read as the reverse complement.
ATCAGGGTAATCACCCACCCCCGCCAGAACATTTCGGAGGCAGTATTCACCTCTCTTTGTAAAATCTGCCCTCCTGAAGTCCAGGACCACCATCCTTGTGTGGTACACCTCCACTACCATCCTAATGTTAAACCTCACTGTCCAGTGATCGCTAGTCTTCAGGTGGCTGCCTACCCTGATGTCTGCAGCACTGTCCCTGATCTTAAGCACAAGCACTAGGTCCAATATTGCCACTCTATGAGTGGGTTCATTGACTAGTTGCCTCAGAAACACCCCCTGTAGAGAGTTTAGGGTGACTCTGCTTCTAGCCATAGCCAGGAAGCTTCAGTAAATATCTGGTAGATTGAAGTCCCCCATCAGCAGTACCTCCCCCTTCTCTGCCTTCTTGCTAATGGCTTCCTGTTTTTCCTTGTCTAGATCCTCCCCCTGCAATAGAGGTTCATAAATCACTCCAGTGTGAATGGAGGCTCTGCCTGCTGCTCCCATGTTGACCCACAGTATCCCCGGCCCCTCCTTACCCCTTTGCATTTCTGTTGCCTTGATAGCTTCCCTGACATATAACACAACCCCCACCATTCCTCCCTGTAAACCAACACATTTTGCTTTGTTTTGCTTCAAACTTCTCTATCAAAAGAAACTCATGAAGAGACATTCTTATAACCATAACAGACATATAAACCTTGCATATAGGCATACAGTAACGTATGGATCTGAATGATCACAGACACTAACTTATGGATTTGAATGACCAATAAATGAAGAAAAACATTTTTATAACTTATAAAATATAGAATTAAAAACATTCACTCTGTGCAAGACTTCTGTTTCAGTTTTTTTTTTGCCTTATTACTGACATCATAAAGGCAAAAAGATGTATTTATTTATGATTTCAGAAGTCATACTTCACAGTCCTGGTGTGAATTATGACTTTGGCATGTCAGATCTGTGACTTACGACTTTTATATGGCATAGCTTTCCCATTAACAATAATGTACATCCATGTATTTTGCTGAATTACTTCACAGATGAAATGTCACAGAAGAATGATTCATGAGTGGCAGACCTATACCTGAGACACCTAGGCTGATTCTTATCATAAAATGGATAAGTGATCTGGTTTTTATCTCAAGGTCACATACTGTCTTTATGTGGCAGCTTCATGTTATGTTATTTCAATAATATTTATCTTCTAAAGTCTATATTCGTCACAACCAGATAATTGTCATGATCTGTAATGTACAGTATTGATATGTACACAATGTATTGTAACTTAGATATGTTTTATTCCTTTCCTCTTTATGTAACCCCCAACCCCACCCCCCAGACACTACTGGAAATGAGCTGTTTACAGCTCATGTTATCTTTCCTGGTGAAACTTTTCAAATAAAATAAAATAAATAAATAAAAATAATAAAATTCTGTTGTGTATGTTTGGGCAGAGAGAGGTGAACACTCAGTAACATTCTGCAGAAGTTTGAATTCCTGCATTCCATGATAAACAAACATTCCATCTTTTGAATGTGTGGATATAGAGATGCCTAATAGCTGGAAAGGGATTACTTTTTATTAGTTACCTAGAAACTTAGAATTTGTTGGTGGAAAATGACCGATTGGCCCACCCAGTCTGCCCAGCTGGTCCCAACCTTGTCTGACTCTGTAGATCTTATCTGGTCTCCCGGTAACCCTGCCTCCTCCCTGCCTATTTAGTAATATCCCCCTCTCTCTGTCCCACACATGCTTGAAGTCTCTGCTGTTTTCTATCTTGTTACATCAAGGAGTTGGTCTAAATGAAGACATAGACTGGGGCTCTATAGTCCGAAAGTGTATACTTTGAAAGTGGGTAATATGTAGTGCCCCCTGTTTCCCCCAATGACAACCCTGTAGTGTAAATAATATAATTTGTGTTTATGTTTCTACGTATGTGTTAATGTTGTGCAGTAAAATCACTTTGAGTTGCTTTGTATTTGGGGTTTGAGTCCCACCATTACCACTTGCTATGAGCTGACCCCCTGGTTTTTACAATTAGCAGTTTGCTTTGGATCAAATCCATTGCAAAATTATCAGTGGTATACATTTAATATATAAATTGATTGATTGTATTTCTGCTACATATAATAACAGACTGTTTTAGGTGGGGGTGGCTATCTTTTTTGCTAGATATTGCCTGCCCACCCTGTTGGGCTGCTGCATCATAGCATTATTGAATCATCATAGTGCATGCCCTGACGCCACATGGCAGCTGATGCAATTCCCTGTTCAGCGTGATATCTGTGGTAAGAAGATGCCAGTGATCAGATCCATTTCAGTACTGGTGGCATTTACATGCCAATGCATTGAGCGCTTATAAAGCGTGGCTTTGGAATACTGAAGTTGTATTGCTTCAAGTAAGTTAAATGAATTCCTGAAAAAATTTTAAAACATTGTGTCACAGTTTAAGCGCTATGTGTAAAGCAAGGTGGGGGGTGTTTACCATGGGGTTGAGTCTATAATGCAAGTTACTAAAACTTTATATATTTTTGTTTAACTTGAAGGAACACCTCCCTTGAAAAAGCTAACAACACATTAGTGGAATGTTGAGATTGTCTGATATGATGTCCAGAGAAATTAACTGGAAATAAAGAAAATATCACAAGGAGTGGAGAGAATAAACTGGGTTCCGGAATGTTAATGTTTCAATGTCCTGCATGATATGATTTTACTTCGTATCCTCGTATTGAGACCCCAGCTACCCATGTGTGGTAGAGACTCAGTGTACATCCAACACTGATCTGGATCACATGGACCCATTTCCAGGCATGCCATACTTTATTCCTACTTGTGGTGTGTGTGTGTGTGTGTGTGTGTGTGTGTGTGTGTGTGTGTGTGTGTGTGTGGTGGGGGGAGCAGCACCATGATGGACCTAGACTCCCTTTTGATCTTAAATTACTATGTTACTATGCTACTGTAGAGACACCTTGTAGCAAACCAACGCTACTAGTAAACAGATGTAGCAGTACAGAAGCTGTCAGGGCTACATGGGTCCCATTATATGGTTGAATATGTTTGCAGTAAAATTCAAAATTTTAATATTAATTTACTAAAAGAAATCATGTCAAACAAGTTTAATTTCTTGCTTTAAGGAAGTAACTTCAGTGCTTAAAGGGGATGGGAAACACTGAAGCATTTCTTACTTTGATCTACTTCCATCTGCGCTCTCTCTCTCTCTCTCTCTATATATATATATATATATATATATATATACACATATATGTGTGTGTCTGTGTGTGTATGTATATGTTGTTTCTGTCACCATAAACATTAAAAACAGCTCTTTGCATAGCTGCAATACAGACAGTACAAGCAGGGGAGGCTGTAGACATAGACAGCAAGGTGGTGTGTGTGTGTGTGGGGGGGTACTTCACTCATAATGTCATTATTAGTCCAGAACAATGGGATAATTTAATGAAAAATTTGAATTTTATGAGGGCTTCACCCCCAAGAGACCTTTGGAGCCACCGCTGACTGCAACCAGTGACTTCACCAGTCATAATCTATAGAGGTCTCAGAGATCCTATATATAAAAAAGTGGAGGGGACATTACATTAAATACTAGGGGCTTTCATGCCACCATATGTGGCCTGCAGTATGTCTATGGAGTAATATGCAACTGAGTGGAAGGCTCAAATGATGACCACTTTAGTTTTCATAAATGCAGTCTCTCTGTTGCAGTCGTTCTCTTCTCATTCTGATACCACTACCTGCATAGCCTTAAGAGAGAGAGAGAGAGACTGTAAGAGAGAAAGAGAGATATTTAAAGAAAGAGAACAGCTGGTAATAAGCAGCAGCAAAAAAAAAAAGAAAGTAGTATGATGCCATTCTTTCTACCCCTTCAATGAGTGGAAACCTATATATCTGCCTTGAAGCTATTCATCTCTGTTCCTGTACCTAACCCTTCTATTCTTCTCCCCTTCCAACTCCCTCTGTTACCTCCTCCTGCTATGCTTCCTCTCTTTTGTACTATGTCCCTCCCTATGACTAGTGCAGACTGCAGTTGGCTGATGAAATGTGACCTAACATCTCTATTTGCAACTACTTTGTAGTTTGCCTATGTGACCTGTTCATTGTAGTGCAGTTTGACTGTTGAACTATTGTTAATGAATTTGCTGGTAATCCTTTATATTTGCATTTCTGTTGAAAATACAATATATTCCATCTCTATCATAATTTATTTGTCTGTGTTATGCCGTGTTTCCTGTATTTGCAGCCTTCTCCATCTGTCCCCAGGGTGCCTCTGAAAACAAGCCCTGGCTCATTGCCCCTTGCCATATAATATTAAATTAAAACAACAGTCAAAAGAAAAATGATTCCCCCCAAAATAGTTTTAGCTACAGTTAAGAAAAATATTATCATACCTAACAGATACATTTGTCTTGGTACCTCCTATGCTGTGCACCTTGAGTCTTTTTTTTATTTTTTTCATTGTATCCCTTGCAAAGTCTACAATGTTATTTTTATGAAAAATGTGATGGGGATCTTTCTTTTTTTTTTCTTGAGGAAAAACTTAATTAAAACACCTATAAAATACTCAAATTTTGATGGAATTAAAAAAAAATTGTACCACCAAATAAAACTGGAAGATGCCCAAAATCTTTTATAGTGAAAAAAGGTGGGGTCAAATTTTTTGCCCAGTTTTGTTGCACTGCTGCTTTAAATAACCAATTTATTACATATGTAGACTTTGAAAAAGCTGGTTAATTTCACAGAATGGAAATGTACAAATACATTTCAAATGCATATAAATGCTAAAAAATGCAGAATTACACATCTTGATAAAATTACTATGTAAATGTTGCTACAATTGCCCATGAAAAGTGTCACCATATGTAATAAACTCATATGGTAGTCACAATGTTTAGATGCAACAAACTACAGTAATTAAAATCCTTATCCATATCAAGAAACATGTTACAAGTAGATCAAGACATATTATAATGCCATTGTTTAGATCCCTGGTCATGCCAAATACAGTTCCAGTCAACAGTGTATATAGTAGACATATTAGTAGTAGTAGTAGTTTATTTGTTTGACCATAAAAGGTCATTACAAACATAATACATAAAAAAGTATGTTATTGAATACAAATACAAAGATGCAAATTGTGTCCATTACAATATCTGCAATTTTTTTTAACACCTAATATTTACTGTATATCAGACACTTAAAGTTAAAATTAACTTTTTCTGTTAATGGTCTGGTGGCATTTGATGCCTATTTTAAGCAGACTAACAATCAGTCCATGCCACCATTCTAAGAATAAGGACTGAAGTCCATAATTAGTCCAAATGGCACCCTTTCAGTCCAAGATTTCCCATCTGAGTTTACCCTATCCACTCACATCCTGTCCCAACTATGTCAATCTTGCAGCCAAATAGACACACTGCATTTATGGGATAACCATATATGGTACCTTGCAGCGCACATTGCTCAGTACCCTACAGGCCACCTCCTATCGGACCACTCCTATTAGCCATACCTGAGGCACTTAATGAGACTGCATGTATCTGGAAGAACCCATCTGCTTACACCATGACCACACCAATCCTACCCAGAGGCCAGTTGGACCTGCTGGCTTTGAGGGTATACCTGATTGGGGCAGTATACAGTGCATATTTCTCCATGTCCAAGAGGTCACCCCTCGTCCAGCTGTTCTTGTCGGCTACTGTCGAGGCATACAGTGGGTTCTGTGTTACATGTTGGTCCCATCTTTCCACATCATGTCACATCTGTGCCTCCCTGATAGCTGGTTGGACATGCCGGCCTTAAGGCTCATCCATTGAGGCACCATGTGATGCATGCCGCTCCATGCCCCATTGATTACCCCTAATCCAGCCACTCCTATTGACTGCACCTTAAGTACATAGTGGGACTCCATGTCACTGGTGGGACCACCCATACTGGGTCACTTTGTCCTGGCTGGTACCAGTTGGGCCCAGACCGGACCCAGAGCCTCACTAACTGATACTGCAATCCAGATTGAAAAATATCCATACAATCCTAAGGACACATAACACATTTTGATTTGACATATTCAAAAGATTCTAAGTGGTATTAGTATCAATTGCCTTATCCCTATAAGCACCCTAAATAGGTACGAAATTAATTGCCCCTTCTTAGCTATTGACTTTTAACAGCTTTTAACTGCTACTAATGTTATACTTGACTGTTCTTCTGCAAGTTCTTATCACCAACCAAAGAAAATCTAAAATAACATCTCAATAATCAAAACAGCTCATAATGTAGACCAGTATAAAACAAAAACATTATTTGTTAGCATAAATAAATGCCTAAATGGTTCCAATATTCTCAGTAGTCCCAAGTTAGTTAGAGCCATGTTCTTAATCTTGTAGAACTGACACTCTAGAAAGTTACATTAAACTCTTAACATTAGACTCTTTAAGTTTTTTATAGGTATCATTCAGTGTGCCCTGCTTTTTTCTGAATTTCGAAGTGCAAAACGTACTCCTGAGTCCATATAAATTCAGCACTTTACTCCTCCAGCACCACACACTTAAAAGAGCATTTGATACTAAAAAAAAAAAATAAAATAAAAAACAAACAAACAAAAAAAAAACATAATGCTGGATGTGCGAATAGAAATGAAACCACATGCCTTTTGTACAAAAAACAGCAAATTCTAAATGTAGATTAGGCTCCTTTAAAGCACTGGAGTCCTTATTCCTAACAACATTCCTCATAAAATTATTCACATATTCACATATTCCAGAGAGTTTTTAAATCAAAAGGCTCATAAGGCATCCCATTGTGGATTGTTCATCTTATAAAGAGCAACAGTTTTGCCTCTTACACATTCCCAGTCTTGAGAACTCCCAACAGCACACTGGCTCCCCTTTTTCAGGTATCAATAAATCTACTCAGAATCAAACCTGGAGCATCTCCTTCTTCTAGTTCTCTTCTCCTATTCCACAGCCAGACCTTTAAGAAGACAAAATCAGGCCTGTCTGCATTAAAATACTGCTCAGTCTCTTCTCATTTGCTTCCTTAAGGTCTCTCAGGTCTCATTACCTGAGAGGGACTCCAAAGTCCATTTGTGCAGATTTTTCTCCCATTTCTATGTTCCAATACTGCTGGTAGAAATAATGACAAAATAATATAAAACATTTCAGCCCCAACTTTCAGCTAGTAAGAGGCAAAACCCTCTCACTCCAAAATCACCTCTAGCGTTTCTATATTCCCGAATGCCAAAAACGCAATTTATTGGCTTGCATGCTCAAACTGTCTGTGTTATTTATCAGTCTCAGCCCAAAAATGCAACTTAAGCATCATCTGCGGAAGGAGAAAAACTTCCTACCATATTCTCCCAATATTGGCTGGAAAACGTCGAGGAACACATTAAACCATCAAGGCATCTGCCAAACGATTTTACTCTGTCATACAGCTGTTTCAAAGAACCCCCGCTGTTTTTCTAGTTAAAAAAAATAATAGTAATGCCTTTCATGGATTTGAAACTAAGTGGCTAGAGTAACATGCAGGACAAAAAATTCTAATCAGGAACTCTTGGGCGGTGTGGCGAGAGGAGAAGCAGCAGTGCAACTATCTTGCCTCTCCTCCCCCCTCCGTCAAAAGAGTGGGTACTCTAGTAGACATATAAATATGCCAAAAAGTGCTCAGAGAAGAGCAGGCACTAAATAGTTGATGATATGGAGGATAATGTAATGGATATGATGTTGTGAGGACAGACTATCAGGAAATAGGCAACAGCAATGCTACACTAAAAAGACCAAGGGCTAAATTTTCAAAAGTCTGGCCACAGTACATACACCTGTATTTCTGATGTAGCTGTGTCACTTTAAATGCACCAGAACGTTTGTGCCCTATTTCCAAACATTAAAATGCATTTACAACACTTACTGTTATTATTCTGATGCATGTGTCATTTTTGGTGTGCGTCCAGAAGTTAGACAACCTTTTTTGTGTTCTGACAGTCTTGACGCTATCATCCAGTTGTGTCACAATTGTGACACAGCTCTTTGAGACTCTAGCCCCAAATGTTCATTGTGTATGCCTCATTGCCATCCAGGATATAATAGAATTTACTACTGTGAGAATAGATTTTATGGCGCTTGGCATTGATGAGAGGAAAAACTGCTCATGGCAGAACTTCCACAAACCCAAATTCAGATCCACATCTTCCTCCAAGTGTATTAATTTTGCTACAAGGTACTAACCTCTCACAGCATGCAGGCTGATCCCTTGCTCCGAGGTATGGCCTGAAAGGTTGGAATGGTATATTGGAGGGGGTGCCTACTCTATGAGTGACTCTGGGCTGTGAAAAAGCACTATTCTGTGGGGAAAAGTTTACTTCTGAAATGAGGAGGTTGAGCCTAAAACAGTCCTTTGTGAGACTGCAGGGCTGGTAAAGGCCATTAGAGTGATTCTCTGGTAGTGTCCCCCCTCCTTTCTGGACTAAGTCCTCTTGGTGTAGGAGTGGAGTTTAAGAAACTGAAATTCATGAAAAACTGGTTTCCTGGCCTTGGGGCTCACTAGATTTGTTGTTGCTAATTATATGGGGTTGCACATCCAAGACTGGACTGTTTTCTGTTTGAATCAGATTTCTGTAATTAATTCTGTAATTAATTTCTGTAATTAATAGATTTCTTTGACTGGGTGACCAAAGTAGTAGACCAGGGAGGGGCTGTGGACATGGCCTACCTAGTCTTTAGCAAGGCATTTGACACAGTCCCACACAAAAGATTGATAGTCAAATTAACCAGCCTGGGAGTGGGTCCCAGGGTGGTAGCCTGGGTAAAACATTGGCTGGACAACAGGACACAGAAGGTAATTGTAAATGGAGTCCACTCTGAAGAAAGGATGGTTACTAGTGGGGGCACCGCAGGGTTCAGTATTGGTCCAGTCCTTTTAATGTCTTCATCAGTGACATTGAAGAGGGACTGGAAGAAAAGTATGCCTTTTGCAGATGACACAAAGATCTGCAACAGGGTTGATACACAAGGAGGCGTGGAAAGGATGAAAAGTGACTTGGCAAGGTTGGAGGAATGGTCAGACGATGGCAGCTAGGATTCAATGCAAAAAGTGCAGAATAATGCACCTGGGAAACAAGAACCAGGGGAAGAATACACAATGGGTGGGGAGGTAGTAACAACAACAAAACAGGAAAGGGACCTGGGGTGATCATATCAGATGACCTTAAGGTTAGCAAGCAATGTGAAGGCAGTAGGGAGGGCGGTATAACTGGGATGTATAGGGAGAGGCATCAGCAGCAGAAAACAGGAAGTTGTTATCCTCTGTACAGACAGTTGGTGAGACCCCATCTGGAATACTGTGTCCAGTTCTGGAGACCCCATCTCCTAAGGACATAGACAGGATAGAGGCAGTCCAGAGGAGGGCAACTAAAATGGTGCAGCGTCTGTAAGAGAAGCCGATGAGGGAGACTAAAGGAGCTTAATATGTATACCCTTGAGGAATGAAGAGAGAGGGGGACATGATAGAAACTTTCAAGTACCTCAAGGAATAAACAAAGTCCAAGAGGGTAGCATCTTTCAGAAAAGAGACTTGCAAGAACAAGGGGACACAATTTAAAGATAGAAGGAGGCGTTCAGGGGCAATGTGAGGAAGTATTATTTCACAGAGAGGGTGGTGGATGCATGGAACAGCCTTCCTGAGGAAGTTGTGGGGTCTAAAACTGTGGGAGAATTCAAGAATGCATGGGACAGACATAAGGCAATTCTTGTGGGGGGCAGGAAGATAAAGGCTGTTGGTTAACTAGGATCTGCGGCCTATCCTGTAGGTAGGGAAATGGGCAGACTAGATGGGCCTAGTGGTCCTTATCTGCCGTCAAAGTCTATGTTTCTATGTTTCTAATCAAATTTATTATTGCTCTTTTATTGTATTTGTGTGATTGGCGTGAGTGGGATGAGTGATTTTGGGTGATAGAATTGATGTGTATGAGTAGGTCATGGCTGCATTGAGTGAGGATTAGTGTGAATGTTGACATTTGTGTTTGACATTATTGTTGGGTTGGTGGGGGGATTTGTAAGATGTATTTAGTGGTAGGTAATCATGTATCATGCAGCCAGTTGAAGCCCTGTCATCTCCTATTCCCCTGAACAACTATATTGACTCCATCCCTTCTGTGATCCCCAGTCCCTGAGTGGCAGTTCACTTCTGTGGAGAGGTGGGGATAGCAAGAAGTCAGGGTCATAGGCACAGGTGTGCTCCTGTGGTAGGAAGTGGGACAGAGTGGGATAAGGAGCAGGATAGGGAGACACCACAGGTGAAATGGAATTGGGAGAGTGGGGTACCTTGCCTAGTTCTTGTCCCAAGGGTTCCTGTATTGCTATAGAGATGGTAGCCTAGAGCCCACCGGCAAGGGCCCTCTCCTTTAGACTATTCTTTGTAATGCTAGGTTCCTTAGGAATACATTTGTGGTAGTGGCAGATTATATCACAAATGCCTTGGCAGACCTGGTGCACATCATCAAGATCAGGTTGGGTGACAGTTCTGGCCCTGTACTGGAGGCAGCTATCCTGCCGGACTATATGGTGGTGAACTGCCAAGGTGGGAGCACAGGGTGGTGGTGGTGGTGGGGGTGGGGTGACCACCTGATTGCGATCTGGTTTGAGACTTACTGTGGATCCAGTGGGTAAGACCAGGCCATTTGAATTTGTGACAGTGAAAGGTGACACAAGTGTGAGGGGAAATGTATGGAACCGATGTGTAGTTGACATCTGAGACTGGATGGTATCCAGTTAGTTAAACTGGAACCTAGACAAGATAGCAGTGGTGTTGGTAGATGCAGCTGCTTGGAGTGTGGCAGGTGTAGGAGAAGTGTCTGGAGTCTAACTAATTGCCACTCTACTTTCTGCCACGTATAGAGAGAAGAATCTGGGCATCTTCATGGACTGAAAACTCACTAGAACATAACATTTCATCAGCGGTCTGTAGTGGATTTTTCCATTTTAGGAATGTTGCATGGATTAAGCCCTAAGGTCATTAGGACCTAAGACACTGATGCATGCCTCCTTGACATCGAGATTGAACTAATGTAATGCTCTTTACCTCAGGCTGTCTGGAGTAGCGGTGTACAAAACCGTGGAGGTTCTGGTTTTGGTTTAATTTTGTCAGATCGCCCCTGGTTTTGGTTCTGTTCTTGGTTTTGGATTCAAGCCAGTCACCCCTCCCCTGACACTGTCTTGTACCATAGGTTATTTTAAAAGTCTAGTTCTGAATCAGTGCCCCTTGACTTGACAGACATGTATCCTGTGAAGGGATTAGTGTCTAGTACTCCTGACTGGATGGACATGTACCTGAGTAGGGATTATTTACTGGTGCCCCTGACTGGAAGGACTTGTGCCCTAGTAGGAATAATTTACTGGTGCCTCCTGACTGGGTGGACTTATGCCCTGAGTAGGGATTAATTACTGGTACCCCCGACTGGATGGATTTATGTTCTGAGAAGGGCATATTTACTGGTGCCCCTAACTAGATATACGTCTCCTCCTGAGTAAGAATTATTTAACTGGTGCCCCCTTAGTGGATGGATTAGTGCCCTGCCATGATTAGGGCATAACTGGTGCCCCCTGAAGGGCACTGGGGCTGCAAATTGCTTTGTTTGCCCTGCTAGCTGTTGCCTGTGCTTTCTTTGACTAATTTTTTTTATTAAAGAATTAGAATTATTTTCTTTCTAATTTATAGACTACAACTCAGTTTTTGCCTTTTCTGCTGTTCTTATAACAGTCACTCAGGCCCTTAGTAGCCTGAGCCAGCCCAGCCTTTGCCCTTCCCCCACAGCAAGCCTGTTTGGCTAGCTCCTCTCTGGCCTGCCTTGGTTGACTGAGTCAAAGGAAAATTAAGAATTGAAATAAAAAAAAATAGCAACTTTTCAGCTGAGACAGAGTCGATCTGCAGCAGACTTGTGAAACCCAGAATTTCTTCTGGCCCTGCTCTTACACATGTCACAGTCTTGTCAGCCTTCCCAGACTGAGTCTGTGGGTAGCATCTCTTCCCTCACAGTACCACTAGCCTGCATATGCTTTTGCCTTGCCTCACAGCCTGATAAATTTTTTCTGATATTTTGTTTAAATAATCCTCACTCCTAACTCACTAGCCTGAAAATATGCCAGATATTTCTATTTCTTAAAATACTAGACTGGACGGTGTAGCCCTGGAGTGTGTCGCTGACTCAGCTGCTTCATGAGTGTGGGACTGCTCCCAAATTCTCAGTAAGTCAGTGTGACTTATGAAAGTGGGAAGCTCAGAACTCGCAGGCAATCAGAGCCAGACAGTGCATTACATGACTCACTTCAGATGTGGTAGGAGGAGCGGAGGAGGCACAAGTGGCAGTAGGCTGCCAGTCACACAATGTCACATTACCCTGTGACGGAAAACCGACATTGCTGACGTAAGTGACATGATAGGCTAGACCAGAGAGATATGTGTTTGTAAATGATCAGCATGGCAAGCCTGCCTGTGAACTTACACTCAGTATCAGTTGGGACAGACTTTAGGTTTCTGAGTGCCGGGGCACCTCCCTGTTGGGACCTATGAACCCAAGTCGAACCATTACTGAACCGATTGGGTTCGGCTCAGGTTTCATGAAAACTGAGCCACCCAAGTTTGGGGTGACTCAGTTTTGTATTGTCAGCTTTTGCACAACTCTAATCTGGAGGTTTGACATGCTGCCTACAGCTAGTGCAGAATGCCACAGCTACTGTATATTTATTTTATTTATTTAGTTTTTGTTAACGGGGTAAGGTGCACTAGCCATGGCAATGACTATTTTCAGGCATGACCCGGGAGGGTACAGAACAGAAAAACATATACAGAGCATAAGAGATAACAAGATTATATATCACAACATTACGTTAATAAGATTTGATTGCTAAAGTCTAATGCTCCAAGCATATCTCTCGGCAGTCTTGTTAATGTCGCACTGGCTTACTGTGAGGTGGCATGTCTCCTTAAAGACAGCTGTGTTGACTTACAAAGCCCTACGTGATCTGAGCCCAGGCTGTCTGAAAGAGCTCCTCTATTCCTCTCCTAACCTCCTTCTCTGGTCTTCTGAGCTTGGCCTCCTGAAGTTCCACAGGTCCTGATTAAAACTGTCTGGGGCAGGCATTTGCTGTGGCAGTGCTCCCATTGTGGAACCTGTTGAGGCATTCAAAAGAAGGCTGAAGCATCACCTTTTTACCCTGGCCTTCTGTTGCCAGGGAGTTTAATGACACTGTAGCTGATGTGTTATTTATTATTACTGTATTTATCTTTATTATAAATAGCTGTCCTACTACAATGGCATTTCTGTGCTGAAGGATTTTGGATTATTGTAAGGTACCCAGAACCTCTGGGATTGGGTGCCAAACAAATGCAATTACTACTACTGTTCTCCTTGTGACTTTGCCTTCCCCATTTTATTTAATGCTGTACCCATGCTCCATGAAAATGACCTCTCCTTAGTTAAAAAGTTCAACTCCTCCCACTTCCCTTATCAATCAATCAATCAATCAAGTCTTTATTTAACCAGGCGTTCATCGTTGAGCAGAAGCTTGTTTGCAAGATGGACCTGGGTGGAGCATGAACAATTGTATATACAGGTCAACACAGATATTTACAAGGCAATACAGATAATACTGTTTACAGAGAGGATGAAAAAGAAGTTTATATGTATATAGAATTATACAGATATTGTACAGATTACAGGGTATTTACATACATAGAAGTGTCTATTGGAAGATAAAGCAGGTTATCTAAGGTTGCAGGAGGAAGTAACGGAAGAAAAAAAAAATAAAAATATACACCAGGTAGAGGTGAAGGTAGGGGGAAGGGAGGGAGGTAGGGGAGAAAGGCTAGGAGGGCACGGTGCACAGAGTGGAGTTGGTAAAATGGGATGTAGAGAAGGTAGATGGAGAAAAGGAGTATGTGTGAGCCCTGGATTGAATGCTATAAAGTACGGGGCATGGTAGGATGTCACAACCCAGGGGTAGTGAGCTCCTAGCTGAGGTTGGGAAAGGAAGGATAAGGGGATGGACGGGCCTAGTGTTGATAAGACAGGGGGCTAAAAGAGAGAACAATTAGGCTTGTGAGGAGCAAGCTGGGGGGTCAGTACTTAAAATTGGGTCTAGGCATGGCTATATACCAGTGCAGACACCAGTACTGGGTCTGAGTGGGTGAAGCAGTTACATACTTCTCTGATTGTATGGAAATAAAGCATCTTGAAGGCATTTATACTGCTTAGAGTGCTTAATTTGAGGTTTTTTTGTAGATCGTTCCATTAGGTAGGTAGCACGAAGCTTATGGCTGCCCTGCTGAAGCGGGATTTTGCTTTGGGTGCTTTAAGTGTAATAGCTGAGTAACTTCTTAACGTGTATTTCCCAATTATACTCAGGGGAAGACAACAGGAGATATAGTAAAGCAGCTTATTAGAGATGGCTCTATAGGTCCAGAGAGCGGCGTTTCTGTGGCGCCTGAACTTTAGTGATGTCCACCCCACTGCCGCATATAGGGTGCAGTGATGCGTGTCAAGGAAGTCCCATTATAAACCTCAGTGCTCGATGGTAGAGTGTGTCCAGTTTAGCCATGTAAGAGTTGGGGCATTGGCTGTAGAGGAAATTAGCGTAATCAACCAATGATAACAAAATGGATTGGACCAGTTGTTTCTTGGCATCTCTGGTGAGAAATTGGTTGATTCTAAAAAACAGGCCAAGCCTTTGCCAAAGTCGTTTTAGCAAGTCCTCGATATGTTCAATGAAGGAGAGTCTTTGGTCTGTCCAAACTCCCAGATATTTAGAATCCTATTCCATAGGTTTACCACTTTCTAGGTGAAGAAGACACTTAGTCCCATTACCTTCAATTCTACCGACTCCCCTAAATCATTGAGTGCGCTCTAGTTTTACTGTCATGAACAAGTCGAAAACCGTGGGGTGCACATTCATTTGCTATGGGCAGTTCGCCCTCTCTATCCCACCAAAATGGAATATTGCAGTACAATTTTATTTATAATTTTGAACCCCCTAAATTAATACCTTACACTGAGGAACGTTTACTTTCCTTTAACCTTTCCCGAGACCTGAAGGGAGTGAACTGTCATGAGGTGAGTAGCCCATAACGGATTGTCGTGTAGCCAGAAACGTGCCCTTTCACTCACCTTATCTGATCTCTTTAAAAAATTAAAACTAAAACCATATCTCCCCTGCTGCTGCTTCTTTTTTTCCCAGGGAAAGCACACCCAGCTGTTCTAAGCATTACCTGCAGCTGAATCCCTCCATGTCGTTTATCATTTGTAATTATTTTAGTTGCTCTGTGTTTTACCCTCTTGATTGCTTTAATATCCTTCCTCATCATTCACAGTTGCAGAGGGTGTTGCAAAGTTCGTTGTGACAACTTGGTGCCAGCACAGATATTGAGACTCGACTGTGTCATCCTCAACAGGCACCTCAACCCTTCCCAGGCACCAGCTAAGACTATTACAGTGGGTTAAGAAAGGGGCAGTGGCAGAAGACACCATGAAAATGGCCTGCAGGACCACACTCAGACTACACGGTGGCCATCTCAGACTTGGGCACACACCACTGCACCACACCTGATTACAGCTTGACAAAAGCAGGTAGTACCCAGCAAAGTGCTGTGCTTCATCCCACTCAGTCTGGAAGTCAGGCAGTGTGACAAGGGGGATCACTAGACCACCAGGTTAAACACTGTTGTTAGGGAGGAGGCAACCACTGGACCACCAGGCCTGATGAACTTGGTGGTGGTGGGGAGGGTCCACTGGACAACCTAGGACTTTACCCTGGGGGGAGGGATTGTCACTTACCAATAACAGCAAATCTTCAAGAGAATCTCCTTCATAGAGCCACACACATTAGACCACAATTTGGCACTGTCAGGATCACACAGCAGACTTTTCATAGCTGGGGCCACCCACATTGATGTACATAGCCATGTATGACTGTAGACACCTCAGTGTGCCCTCTGTCATTTCAGTTCCTGTCGCTGATAAATGGAGCTCCAGCATTTACAGACCAACAGGAACAAGAAATCCAGCCCTGGATATTCATACAGAGCAGGCAGGAAAAGCAGATCACTGAAGTCTACCCATTTAAAAAACTTGACAACTGAAAGGCAGACCATGGAGTGACCTATGATAAACACAGCAATCCTCTTCACCAGGGGACAGAGGGAGGGATTTGTGTGGCTTTGTGGAGTAGATTATCTTGAAGATCTACTATTACTAGTAAGTAATTAACTGAAATTTTCTTCAAGACTGTGTCCTCAGTAGAGCCAAAGGCACTGGAGAAGTACAAAGCAGTACAGAACACCCACATGGGAGGCAAGAAACAGAAAAGAATTGTGCCCCTTAAACAGCAAACCTTAAAGTATCACCAGGCCAAAGCCAACCCTCCTACAAGATACCAGATCCAGACTGTAATGTTTATTGAATGTTTGGATCTCATTCAGGTAGTGGCTGAACATGTTTTGGATGCTGAAACAGACCTGAAACAAGCCACAGAGGCTACCATGCCCCATTGGCATGTCCTATACTTGTTCCATGACTCTCTTTACTAACCTTCTGATAACACAGTGAAATGCTAGAGGAAATCCACCTGGCATACACTGCTTAGATACTGACTTGCCCAGTATATGTGGGGCAAATGACTCAAACAGCTAAGGGAACTGCCAGATATCATTGGTGCTCTCCAGGTAAAACAAAGTCCCTTGTTGATAAAATCCTGGTATAGTCCATCCATCCATTCACCCACTGGCTGGCCTCTGCCATCAGTGTCACTACACTGAAAAAGTCTATTTAGTTAGTGTGACACAACTGACCCACAGTGAGGCAATGCTGATTTCTAGCCATTAACCCCTTTTCCTACAAAAATGTGATCATCTTCTTCTTAATAAATGTCTTCAAGACATTTTTTACAATTGAAATCAGGCTTACTGGCCTATAATTTTCCAATTTTTCCTATCACCCCCATATGTAGGAGAACCACATTAGCCACAGGCACTGCCCTGTTTCTAAGAGGAACTGATAGTGGCTCCACATTAAAGAAGAAGAAAATGAATGTATATAGCACTTTTCATGCACATTTTATTCAAAGCACTTACAAGCATTGGGCCCTATTCATGAAAGCACAGAATCTGTGCGCAAATGTGATATAACGTGGATGCACAGCTACGTGCCCTGGCTGGCCAAAAAAACACACAGCATTGACAAAGGTGTAGCCAACCCCCTTCTCACTGTCTAGGGGCTGATCTTCACGAGGTGGGGGGGCTACTCCTGCAGAATCCTCATACAAGGCTTTCAAGGCAGAATATCACAGTGAAACCGAAATTATAAGAAAGTTTCACCTTACCGGCAGGAGAATTTCTGGAAAAGTTCTCTCACCCCATACGGACTGCAGACAGAAGCACCATTTCAATCAGGATGGAGACTTCTATTCTGCTGTTATCTGATTGCCTCCCCAAGCCTCCGGGAATGCTGGAAAATATTAAGGCTGGAACTCAAATGAGCTAGGGAAAAATCTGATTACGATCTTGGCAAATTCGTCCAACAACTGTAAATAGATAAAGTCTCCCTTACTCAATCTATTTCAAACAAAACTTCCAATTTTATTCTCCTGGGCCCCCAATGATTAGAGGAGGCCCAGGGGTTCCCATTTCTTTTAACATCTCTTCAGCTTCATGGGGCTACTAACTATAATACGTACTGGAGATTACAAATGAAAGATGGGATCCACATGGCATAGAACAAGGCTTACAGATCTCTACTTAAGGAACCTCGGAAGATGTTCCCAAACTGCTACCAGAAGCGAGATGTTACTGAACCCACTGGCAGTAGTAAGTCTCAACCAGTCTCCTGTCCCCACATATTTCTCCTGGTCAGCCCCTTATTTGGAAGCGGGAAGCTTCCCTCAACCTGGACCCTGGACACAACACACTCAGAGACCCAGGAATTTGTTCTCCTGGCCAGACTTCCTCTTACCCCAGAGCTTCATACACCTTCACATCTCCACCACTATACGCAGCCTCTCCCCCATTCCTCTCTGGTTCCTCCTTGCAGTTTCCTCGGCCTTTAGATCACACAGGCCACTCCTTTACTTCCCAGGCACCCCTTAAAGATACTTTAGAAAGGAGGGCTACCCCTGACAACATCCCTTCCTCCATTCTCCAGAGCTTGATTTAAGCCTTAGGCCAGGAGACACTTCCAAGGCTTGTTGAAACATGACCCATGGTCCGCCTGCCAAACACGATGGCGCCCCGAGACCTGCCACTCCAAGCAGACCCTTAAGCTGGGTGGAAGATCCCCTGCACCCCCTTCAACCTTCCCCAGGCCACCCTGCCATGCCAGGCATGGGAGGGGCCCTGCCACTGCCCTCTCCCCTGAAGGAGCTCTGCCACAACCCCACCAGTCCTGGAGGCCCAAGAAACCACAATCCTGGAGCTGGGATCTCCCTAGAACCCTCTGAGCTACCTAACTAATTAAGCTTGTCCTCTCCTCCACTCCATCCAGGGAAACCCAAACCCCCCACTGACACATCCAGTCTGTCTAACCCTCCTCCCATTGGAGCACCCTAACCACCACCACACCAGCACCATGTTGCTGCGCCCACCAAACCTGGCTACTCACTTAAGGGGGGGGCCTCCCCTTTCAGGCCCAAACCCAGACCACCGCACTCCTAGCCTCCTGCCAAGTCTGCCATCTCCTCCAACCAGTGCAGAACCACCAAAACCTTTCTCTTATATGGGCTGCCCTATGCTGCCCTCAAATGGCAGCCAAAGACAACAAGCTCAAATATTTTCCCCAGTGCTACTCTCTACCCTAATTAACTGGGGGAAAATAAGGAGGGGGGTCCTAAGGGTGATCAGTAATCCCCTCTCAAATGAGAGGGGACTTACAAAGGCACAGGCAGGGGGAGCCAAGGCAGCGGTGTGGTCGATGGATGTGCACAGTGCTGCATGCAGGGACAGCCTACACATACGAGTCCCCACCCCTTGACCCCACCATATATTGGCATGTGCTATACCTTGCATAGACACAAGGACGTGAAATGTGATGGAAGAGCGTGCAACAGCAGGAAGCAGAGACAGAGGTGTTGCGTTGGTGCCACACGTACTTCCGTAAGAGGCCACATGCCCCAGCAAGGATGGGCTGAAGGCAGTGGAGGGCACACTTCACATGGTACCACCAGGTCTCGGTCCAGCAGTTTTTATTTATTTATTTATTTTTATTTTTTAAAATGTTTCACCAGGAAGGCACACTGAGTGATAAGTCGCTCATCTCCCGGTGCGACCTGGGGGGATGGGGTACAATAGGAATGAGACATTAAACATTCAAGTTACAAGATCAACATTAACATACAGTCATAAGGCAGGTGTTACAAACAGTGTTATAACAGTGTTGCACATAATAGGTAGAAAGAGTGGACAATAATAAGTGCCGGGTTAATAAGTAAACAAGTGCTTTTGTGAAAGAAAAGTGGGAAAGAAGAGAGAGGGATGAGGTGGGGGGAGGGGGAAGAGTCGTGTCCCTGGAGACCCCTTCAGGATGCAAGGAACACTGCAAGGGGTCAGGGGGGACCAGAGAGAAGGGGATAAGGTAGTGTTTCAGAGAAACCCCTTCAGGATGTGGGAAACCCTGCAAGGGGGCTTTGCGGCTAGATAGAAAGGGGGATAAGGCTGTAGGGATGTAAAGAGGGAGGAAAAAGAAGGAGGAGATGTGACTTAATGCTAGGAGGTGAAGTAGGACCTAACCCAAGAGAGGACCCTTCAGGATGTGGGGTACCCTGCAAGGGGGTTGGGGAAGGTCGGTAGATAGGGAGTAAGAGATTGATAGGAGAGGAAGGGAGTGAGTGAGAATTGAACCCTTGAGGGGAAGAGAATTTGCACCTTTAGAGGAGATGGGGACTAATTAATAGTTCATCGTGATGCACTGGACCCTGCTAGTAGTCATGGAAAGCCAAGATAGTGGCTAGATAGAAAAGAGGAGATATGCTTAGGCTCAGTTGGATCCCTTCAGCATGCTGAGAACCCTGCAAGGGGACTGCGATGGCCAGGGAGAAAGATAGATGGGGGAGAGGAAGGAGAGGAGACAAAACTAGGTGCAGTAGGACCCCCTCAGGATGCTGAGAACCCTGCAAGGGGGACTGAGAAGACTAGGGAGAAAGGTAGATGGGAAAGGAGACGAGACAAGCCTAGGCCCAGTAGGACCCCTTCAGGATGCTGATAACCCTGCAAAGGGACTACAAAAGCTATGGAAAAAAGGTAGAATGGGGGAGGGAGAGGAGAGGAGACATGCCTAGACACAGCAGGGCCCCTTCAGGATGCTGAGAACCCTGCAAGGGGACTGCAAAGGCTAGGGGGATAGGTAGATGGGGAGGGGGAATGAGAGGAGAAAAGCCTAGATTCAGTAGGACCCCTTCAGGATGCTAAGAACCCTGCAAGAGGACTGCAAGTCTAAGGAAATAGGAGGGATGGTGGGGGAAGGGAGTAAATGAGAGATGCAAGCCCCATAGAGGGGTAGGAGAGGGACCCATGGAGAGCTTTCGGGGTCCCTTGGGATCAATGGAGGCCAGTAAGGGGGAGCAATTTGGGGGAAAGGGAGGAGAGCTAGAAATTTGGAGGGTGGGGGTGCACAGAGTAAAATGAAGGTGATGGTAGAGGGGTAGGGTTTGTCCAGGGCTTAGAGGAGGGAATTAGGGAGAGACATGGTAGGAGCAGCAAGGTGCAAAGTAATTATTGAGGGCAGAGCTGATGGAGTAGGCAGAGGATGAGTGCCGGATTTGAAGGGAAGGGAATTCCAAATTTTGGGGAGTTGAGAGTAACTGGATTGCCCAATTTGGGTGGATCTGTGGGGGACTTCTAGGTGCAGGAGTCAGTTGATCTAAGGAATGGCAGGATGGGGGATGTTATAAAGGAGGAGGTGAGGTAGGAAGGGAGCTCACCTAACCAGTGCTGGAGGTGAATTTAGCACAATGGGAGAGTAGCCTATTGTAAGAGAGGTGAAGGATAGGGCACGATAAAGATCACAGTGGCGGTGTGAGGGGCATCCAGGGCAAAGCGGCAGAAGGAACTGAAGAGGGTGTCCAGTCTGGCAGGGAGGACTTAGGGGCAGCACCACAGACTACATCACAGCAGTAAAATGGCCAGTATCATCTTCTGAACAAGTTTACACCTAGCCGTAGGAGGGATGCAACTACGGTTCCTGAACAGGGCACCAAGTTAGCGCAGTTTTTTCTGGATGCCGTCAATATGTCTTGAGAAGTTTAGGTGTTGGTCCATCCAAACACATAAGTACCTCAAGGAGGATGTTTCCTCAAGTAAAGTCCCATCAAAGGTGTGTAAAGTGGTTAAAGAGGCAAGCCTAGAGTCTCTGCCTTGTGCCAAGGGCATGGAGACAGTCTTCTTGGCATTAAGGAAAAGTTGATGATTAGCAAACCAGAGCTGAACCTTATTGAAGTCTTGCTTAAGCTGGTTGCAACCTCAGCAGAACAGGAGCCAGATGCATACAGGACTGTATCATCAGCATACATATGTATAGCAGAGGAGGGGGAGAAAACAGAGAGAAGGTCATTTAAGAAGATGGAGAATAGGAAGGGCCCTAATACAGAACCTTGGGGGATGCCAGTGCTGATTGGGAGGGAAGGGGAGCAGAAGTGGTGTCCAAGATCTTAACTGATTGGGTTCTGCCAATAAGGTAGGTCTTGAACCAGTTTGTGGTGGAGAGAGATAGGCCAGCTGCCAGGAGTGAGAGACGGTCTCGAAGGCCTTGGCCAGGTCGACAAAATATGCTTGAAGGTAATTTGGCCATCGTCCATCCCGGTTAGGATGGATTCTGTGAGCCATATGAGAGTGTAGTGTGAGTAGTTTTTCCTGAAACCAGACTGGAAAGTGGTGAAAAGGAGGTATCAGATAGAAAAGAGGTGAGCTGGGAGAGGACAATGTGTTCTTGAAGTTTGTCAAGGGTAGAGAGGAATGAAATGGGGCGATAGTTGCCAGAGGATGAGGGGTCACCTCCTTTGGGTAGAGGGAGGACCACTACATGTTTCCATGAAGAGGGGACTGAGGCAGTAGAGAATGAGAGATTTAGGATTATTGAGAGGGGTAGGCAATGGCTGAAGCAGAGGGAGAGGGTTTTGGGTCGAGGCTGTGGGAGGCACCTTTAGAGGGTTAATGGTGAGGAGGGCACTTAAGGCATCATTTGGGGTTACAGTAGCAAAGAGAGGGAGACTGGAGGGTGGTGGAGGGACATACTGGTAGAGGGTGGGGAGGAGGAGGGGTTGGGGAAGAGGGAGGATTTCAGTAGCTCAGTGGTGCAGGAGGTATAGTGGGAGTTAAATTCCCGCAGCTATGACTGATGAGTCGGACACCAGTGAGCCATTTACTTTAAGTATCGGGGGTAAGATGAGGGGTAAACAGGGTGTGGGCCACCTTTCAGAACTTTGAAGGGAATTTATGTTGGTGATGAAGGCAGATTTGAAATATTCAGACTTGGCTAACCTTGTAACCCTGGTGCAAGCATATTCGAATACAGTTTCTGAGTGGCCAGGTGTAGTCATGGTGGTGGATATCTGGACAACCATGGTGCTGTATGGTGCAGAACCCTGAAAACCCTGGCAGAGGTCAAGGCCAGGATATGGCTGGACATTCAGATCACTGTCAATACGGCTGGTCTGGCAGCACAGACACTTGCAGTAATCAAGTACAAATGTCATGACCTCTGGTTGGTTGTGAAGTGAAAGCTGACTGTCCTGGAACAGATACAGCATGGCAAAGGTGGGGGACCACCCATGCAAGTGCCAAACTGTTGCCCATTGAAAGACTGGTGGCTGACACCCTCTCTGAGGTCAGCTTACATGGGGAGATGGAGGGCATTGACTCCTTGCCAGGTATAGGGCACAGTGCAGGGGATATAGGGTGGGAGGTATATGACTGAACAATATAACCGACGTTCTTGTCTTGCACCCTGCAGATCAGAAGACCACGGCCAGAACCATGGAGGAGGAAGCACAGGGGACACAGAAGGGGCAATGCAGGTATGTGGTCTGCATTGTGGCCAGCTGAACGCATGCCAGTGCACCAGAAAGTAACCAACCAATGTACTCTCACCCACAGGTGCAGTGCAGGGGACACAGGACACAGTAATGGAAATGGGCGTCTTTTAGGACACCAATTCTGAGACTGTGCTGGAGATGCTGGAGGCCACACAGGACCTGGTCCAAGCACCTGACGGGAGCCAGCAGACTCCTTCCCGCCCTGAACCAACTCCACACCCACCACATAGCCGACTGCCCAGTGCTGTCAGACTGGCGCCAAAGAGCAGCAACACAACCGTAGATGCCCTGCCATGTAGGATGGCTTCATCCCACACATGGCCCAGGGACAAAGGGGACCACTAAGCCACCCCACAAGGGCATGCAGACAGTGGGAATGAGGAGCCCTCAGCACACTTGAACCACCAGGCATGCAGGACGACACCACGGTCTGTCATACAGATCTACTATCCCGAACTGTGCCAGCTGAAATGGGACCACCTACAGGCCCATTGGGAAAACACAGATGTCCTCAGGGACCTGACTGCAGAGGTGCATGGGCTGTGGTGTTCCTAAGAATGAATAGGGAACATCCTGGAGCAGATAGCAAACCATCTGCTATCCTGGGCTGGCACTGACAGCCAGCCTGCCACCCCTGCAGGCCAGGATGTGGCATCCTAGATGCCACCAGGCAGACACACTGGGCTAGGGGCACAGTCGCATGCCCCCACCCTGCTGACACCCGCAAGTGCTCCGGTTGCCATGGCACTGAGTACCATGCTGCACCAACAGACATCCAACAGCCCCACACATCCAGAAACACCCATGCAGGTCACCGACACTGAGGCATCTGCCAGCCCACCGTGGACACAGGAGGCAGAGTAGGGCTCCACATCCCAGGGGTTGGAAGCCATCTGCACACCGGGGGACCTGGAGGATACACGGGGCAGCAAGGCCTGGGGTCATCCGGAGACCATAGCCCACACACTGGGGGGGAGTGAAGGTACAGCCATGCCACCTAGACACATGCTCCTCCACATGTCCAGGGGGTAAAACAGCCAAGAGGCTGTAAAGCAGCCCACACACACTGCAAAGTGACACCTATGAACCTGCAACTGCCTCCGACATAGCCTCACCACACAGCTACACATACATACACACACACACACACACACACCATCCTGGCCCTCCTTCCAAGGATCACACTGTGCACCCATGAACCCCGCCTCATGGGGTAGGGGCCACACAAATGAATCCTGCTTCCGGCCAGGACCACACCTATGAACCTCAACCCCAGGGTGGGGGAGGTGCAACTGTTGCCACCATCAGAACTGGGCAACTGATGCAGGTACCCACCCTACACAGCCCGAAACAGTTGGAGCATGACACAGTGCCCCCCATCCGACATGTACAGTAACGCCAATCACACACAGGATGGGACACCCAGGCCCCTCCCCCATATTGGCACTCAGGACATATAGGTCTCATCACTGTGCTACTGTGATGTACACGCTGGCTCCTGAATGACACATGCACAGCACCCTGGTGGCTGGGCATGGGTAGCCATTTGCACATGGCCATGTTATGTAGCATGGTGCATGCAGTGATCACACTGCAGGCCTTCCCAGTGGCCAACATCATCATTCCACTGGTGTGAACAGGCAACAGAACCACAATTTCAGAACCCTCTTGACAATGGCATGTGTCTTCCTGTGCGCCTGGTTGTATGCCTCTTCCTCCCTGCCTTGCAGTATCAGGTACAGTGTCATCAGGTATGGTCGGAGTGGGTATCTGCAGTCACCTAGATACTGGGTACAGTACAGACATGTTGGTGTCCCATGGCAGTGCACACAGCTATGTAACATATGTGATACATCCATACTTACCCAGCAGCCACCCATTTATACTACCTGGCAGTTGATGCTGTGGAAACCCTTTCTGTTCCTGTGCACTTCCTTGTTCACAATAGGTGCTATGATGGCTTCGAGGGTACAGTCTATAGCACCCAATACATTGGGCATGCAATGCCTGGTGTAGAATACCTTCTGCATGGCACGGATGTCTGCATCAGATGTGGGGAACCATTTATCATCATGCATATGTTGGAGTAAGGCGTCCATGACCTGGTGCAGGGCCCTTGACACGGATAACTGACTGACACCTGTGACATCCCCTGTGACTATTTGGAAGGAGGCCATTGCATAGTATGATAGAGCACATAGGATTTTCCAGGGCACACAGGATTTTCATTTCCACAGACATGGCATGTAGACATGGCATGTGACCTACATGTTGTGTGTGTCGGCTGCTCCTGGAGCATGTGGCAGAGCCCTAAGATTGTGTCATGGTCCAGGTGGTACTGCTTAATGCACTGTCACAGAGCTGAGCCACAGTGGCACATGGCCTGAATATCCTGGGCCTGTGTCATCTCCTAGGTGCCCTTTCACTTTCCCATTCACCCTCCCACAAGAGACCATTCATGAGTAGCCTAGGGCACATCCTGCGGACTCCATGTGGTCACTGCAGCTCTCGTTTTGACAGCTATTATTCACTGTACACTGCACTCTGTACCCTGTGGAACAGCGGCCACCATAGCTGCAGGTACCCTGCCCTGACCATGACCCGACACGCTCATGGGGTCATGCACATCAGCAAGCGCCATCACCCAGCATGCCATTCTACAACATGACATGGCGGCTGCAAGTGCTAAACCCTATCACAGCATGTCTGTGCTGGACCCCAGGGAGGTGAGTGGATGCATTCTCACCCTACTGTGTGCTACTGTCAT
The DNA here is from genome assembly GCA_016271365.2 of Neoceratodus forsteri. NCBI lineage: Eukaryota > Metazoa > Chordata > Ceratodontiformes > Ceratodontidae > Neoceratodus > Neoceratodus forsteri. Next base: position 1,554,047,945 of record CM057453.1, on the reverse strand, counting down.
GTCCATGTCCCACAGGTACTGGACATACAGGGTTCCTGTGGTGTGTACACTTGTTGCATGATAATAATTTTTTTTTAACTTATTTTATTGTGTTTTATTTATTCTGTAGTGTTTTCTGCTTTATGCGTTTTGTGCTGTAAGAGTAGAAGAATATTGAGAATCAGTCCGGGTGTGGAAACATGTTGTAAACTTGCTGCTGAGAATGCTGTTTTGGACTGAGCGTTTTTCATCTCTAAGCATAGTGAGAAGCCTGTAATTAACCTGAGAGATTTTCATTAATTTGATAATGGTTGCCAACACTCTGAATGAACCTGTGAACTGCTAAACAGCTAAAATACTGAACATTCTGACTGTTACCATCTGCAGGAGCAACGTTGTCGGCTGGAGTGTCTGGGGATCCTGAGGATGTGGTGTCAATGGCAGAGTTGAAGGTTGGAGGTTGGAGGAATGGAGGAACTCTGGTGGCGTAGAGTGCAATTGTGACCTGTTAACTGGAAGTGCCCTGGACTGTAATCACTGGGGTTTGTTCCTGGGCAGGAGTTGTGGCCCAGGGGGTGTCCTGCGGAGTGACTGCCGGAGGGTGGTAGCTGGCGTGGGGGAGTCCTTGGGTCACCAGGCAGCCGAAAGACCTGTGGAGTGGGGCAGCTTGCACTGGGTCCAGTTTGCAACCCAGATATTTCATGTGGGTTGGCTGCTGGAGGGTGGTCAGTCTGGGGGGGGATAGCTGGGAGGCTTGCCGGTTTGGTGGGGGGGATGCCTCCGAAATTATTATTCTTTCGTTGAAGAAGCTGATCGTCAGGACTACTGTCGGACAATTTTTGGAGGGACTATTGTCACCTGGTCTTTGCTCACCCTGGATAGCAGCAGCTATTTTGTTTTTTTGGAGTTGGCTGGTTGGTGGATTCCTTTTATCTGTTTAACTAGGCAGAAGTTTTGTTAACTGAACATTTAAAAAAACTATAAGAAATGGTCAGGCTCAGTAGGGTGAGAGCCTCTTGGTGCCTGTACATATTGGGCTATAGAGGTGATGGCTCTATCAGCATTTTCTCTACATATATCCTGTTGGTAACTACCTGAGAAGTTGGACTTGGGAGAAATTTTGTTCTGTCAACAAGTCTGCAAGTTTAAAACAGGACTGAACAGCCATTATAGACTATGTACTTATGGACTGGTGTTTTGGATTTTAATTAGTGTTTGTTATATGTGTATATGATTGTGGGACTGTGTGTGTGATTGGGGGTTTGTATGTGTGAGTGAGTAGTTTGTGAGTTTAATTTAGTAATTAGTATTCTTGTATGGTGGGTGGTTTAAGGGTGGAGAATTTTTTTTTTTTTTTTTTTTAGCTTTTTGGTTTTCCTGATTGTAAAGATTGGAAGGGTTGTGGGGTGGTTTTGTTAGTGAGTTGTGGGGTTATTTTGTTAGTTTGTTTGGGGGTTTTAAGATCGTATATGTTTGAGATGAGGACCCTTAAGGTGAGCTACTCAGGGGTCTCCTTCAGGCGTCCATCACTTCCAGCTCCCACACTTCTGGTGGAAGTTTATAGAAGGTGTAGGGCACTAGGGATAGCTCGGGGACCAGAGCGGGACATGTCCGAGTGGCTGCCGGGGTGTCCGGGATTCGTGTGTTGAGGCCAAGGAGATTCCCTGGGGCAAAATGGGAACTAGAAAGGGGTCCTTCCTGTTTGGTTCCCATACCCATGGGCTCCACCGTGGGAAGTGGGCTGATGGCTGACCCAGCAGCCTCCCCTCATCCTATTTGGGTTGTGTTAGGCAATGCCAGGTCGATGAGGAACAAGACAGCCATAATGGTGGACTTGATATCTTTGGTCAACCTGGCTTGCATCACGGAGACCTGGCTAGATGAGAATGCTGCTCCTATTTTGGAGGTAGCAGTGCCGGCTGGGTACGCCATGATACACACCCTGAGGGAGGATCACAGGGGAAGCGGGGTGTCCATTTGTTTTAAAACTAGCCTGAATCTCATGGTGATACCCCTTGATCCTATAGGGTCCTTTGAATGTGTGGCCACACATGGGAGTCTTAGTGTGGACTTCAGAGTCCTCCTGCTCTATTGTCCCCTGGGAAGAGATGGGGAAAGTTTGTGGGAGCTCGATGAGCTCGTCGCCGGCCTTGTGTTGGAGTCCCCCAGATGGTTGATCCTGGGGGACTTCAATGCCTAGGTCGGTGATGGGCTCTCGGGATTTGGAGGCAATCTCCTTAGGAGTATGGAGGCTCTGAGCCTGGCACAGAATGTTATGTTAGCGACTCATGTGAGCGGCCATACGTTGGACCTTGTTTTTTCTTTACATCTTGATATTACCGACCTCAGAGTGGATCTGGTAGTTTGGTCAGATCACAACACCATGGGATTCATGTTCAGGGCCCTCCCCCCCCCAGATGGTCCTACCCCTGTGGAGATGGTCCGGTACCACCCTGTAAGAGGAGTTTCATCAGTAGGGCTTCAGGCGGTGCTGGACTTATGGAGTCTACATGTGTGATTGGGATAGAGGAGGCAGTGGCAGCCTGTAATCGGGATGTCACCTCTGTCTTTGACTCAGTCACACTCATTCGTGTCCAGACCTTGTCTACTCACTGGAGACCTCCTTAGTATGATGAGGAACTCAGGGGATCAAAGACTGAGAGCCAGAAGTTGAAGAGATGTTAGAGGAGATCTGGCCTGATGGAGGACAAATTGGCCCTGAAGTCGCGTTATGCTGACTATCAGGGGGCAATCTCCTGAAAAAAGGTTGAATTTTTGTCTAGGAAGATTGCTGCAGCAAGTAACAGACTAGCTCAGCTCTTCCACATGGTAGATGGGCTTTTACATCCTGTTTGTCTCTGTGTTGGTGGGACTAGTTCAAGCACTAGGTGCAAAGAGCTTGCTCTTTTCTTTGCCAAAGTATCCTCTATCAGTTCTGAGGTCTCATTGAACATTTCTCAAAAGGGATGTGGGGTCCATCCTGAGCTGTGTCGAAATACTCCTCCTGTCTGGGATGAGTTTGAACTTGTTGGGGTGGAAGAGGTAGTGGAAATAGTCTCGAGGCTGCGACCAACACAGTGTGATCTGGACCCAGGTCCGGCCCTCCTGTGTGTTGGATGTTTGGACCTGTGGTTGTGGAGATTGTCCAGAGTTCTTTGAGGAGTGAGATCTTCCCATTGGCCTTGAGAGAGGCCCTGGTTATACCCCTTTTGAAGAAGCCCTTGTTAGACCCGTTCTGTCTCGGCAATTACAGGCCGGTCTCTAACCTCCCATTTTTAGGGAAGGTTATAGAACAAGTGGAGGCCATCCAACTCGAAGAGCTTCTTGCCTCCTCCTCCACCTATGAGTCTTTTCAGTCTGGGTTCCAAGCTGGGCATAGTATGGAGACTGCCCTGGTGAGGGTGCTTAATGAGCTCCTGATGGCGAGGGACAGGAGAAACCGTACCATCTTAGTCCTCCTGGACCTCTCTGCGGCGTTTGACACCGTAGATCATGAGGTGCTACCTGATCGCCTCCGGTTCTGGTGTGGCCTGTCTGGTAATGTCATCAACTGGTTCAGGTCATACCTGACTGACTGAGTGCAAAGGGTGATGATGGGGTTAGCCTCATCTAACCTGAAGCTTCTGTGCTATGGGGTTCCATAGGGTTTGGTCTTGTCACCATTATTGTTCATGGTGTATATGCTGCCGTTGGGAGACATTATCAGGCGGTATGGGCTGGGTTTTTCACTGTTATGCAGATGATACCTAGTTATACCTGTTTTGTGCACCCGATACCCAGATGGCGACCTCTGTATTTAACAGCTGCCTAGAGGAAATCCAGACTTGAATGACTCAAAACTGGCTCAAACTTAACCCAGACAAGACTGAGGTACTGGTGGTAGATCCAGGTTGTCATGGCGGAGGGGGTGAGGGGGTACCCCCTGGTTTTGTGCTGTGGGGGATCCCCCTTGCTCCGTCTAGATGGGTGAAGGATCTGGGCATGATCCTGGATGATGGCCTGGCACTTGATCCGCAGGTGTCGGCCATTGTTAAAGGTGGATTTTACCATCTCAGGAACATTGCCCGGATCCAAGCCCTGATCCGGCCTGAAAACCTGACAACGCTGGTATGTAGAAACATAGACTTTGATGACGGATAAGGACCGCTTGGTCAACCCAGTCTGTCCATTTCCCTACCTATTGGATAAGCTGCAGATCCTAGTTAACCAACAGCCTACTTCTTCCTACCCCCCACTAGAATTGCTTTATGTCTGTCCCATGGATTTTTGATTTCCCCCACTATTTTTGACCCCACAAACTCCTCAGGCAGGCCGTTCCATGCATCCACCACCCTCTTCATGAAAAAATACTTCCTCACATTGCCTCTGAGCCATCCCTCCTTTATCTTCAAATTGTGCCCCCTTGTTCTTGCACATCTCTTTTTCTGAAAGATACTACCCTCTTGGACTTTGTTGATTCCCTTGAGGTACCTAAATGTTTCTATCATGTCCCTCCCGCTCCCACCTTTCCTCAAGGGTATACATATTAAGCTGCGTTAGTCTCTCTTCATATGGCTTCTGGTGCAGACCCTGCACCATTTTAGCTGCTCTCCTCTGGACTGCCTCCACCCTGTCTATGTTCTTGCAGAGATGGGGTCTCCAGAACTGCATACAGTATGTGCTTTCATCATGTCCAGGTTGGATTACTGTAATGCCCTGTACCTAGGGTTATCTGGAGGCAACCTCTGTAGGCTGCAGCTGGTGCAGAATGCAGTGGCAAGATTGCTGATGAGTACAAAAAGGAGTGAGCATATCACCCCTGTCTTCAGAAAGGGGCAATTTATAAATAAAGTATCTATCTATCTATCTATCTATCTATCTATCTATCTATCTATCTATCTATCCATCTATCCATCTATCTATCCATCTATCCCTCTATCTATCTATGTTGAATGTCCACCTGCAGTGCATGCCCTCTGCTGTCCACCATAGGTGTCCCTGTGTGCTGTGTCCTGTGTGTTGCCTCAACTGGTGGTGTCCATGTGTGTCCCAGGTTTTGTGTGCTGTGATGCTAAAATTTTGCTTTCCCTTTGTGTCTCTGCAGGACTTGCATGGGCACGCGGAAGTCCTTGTCCTGGAGAAGTTGGTGCAGCCAGATGGGGCTGCATCTTGGTGCCACTGCAATGACATCTGTACCTGTTGTATCACCTATCCTGGCAGGTGGGTGCATTGAATGTCCATTACAAGGATGAGGTGGGGATATGTGTGCCGTGGTCATGGCCGAGCTTTCAAAAGTTATGTTGTGCTGTCAGCTGTGGTGCATGTGTGTGTGTGTCTGCTGTTGCCAGCATCATCCCTCCATGTCCCTATCACTCATGGCTGTCCTTTCTCTTTTCTTTTCCAGGGATATATTGAACCACTGTGGTGCCTGGTGCTGCATCTCAGGGGCTACATTGCCACCACTCTAACAGGGTCCAGTGGGAACCTGGAGGATGTGGAAGACCAGGGAACCACTTTCCTGTGATGCTTGTGATGGCCTGTGTGGCCCCTGTATTGCTATTACTGTTTCATTAAAAAGATTTGTTCTGACATACATTGGTGCCCTAATCATTCCCAGCAGTGATGTGTGTCTGCCATTGGAGTTAGGGTTCTGCATTACACAGCTATGCTGGAAGTCTGCTACACCTGGTGCTGCCTGGAGGGTGTGCTTGGTTGTGCTGGGGGGGGGTGCACTGTCCCTGCATCCATCCCTTTGGCCTGTACTGTGGTCACGCCATAGGCATGCATTGGTCATCCCCATGGTGGGGCACCAGTCCGAGCTGTGGTGTGTGTATGCGTTCTTCACAGTGCTCACCATGTGTGGTGGAAACATGCACCGGCTCTGTCCTGGGTCCATGCTTGGTCCACACAGCTGGGTTTGCAGGTATGTCCGGGGGTAGGGGAACTATGCATCCATGGTTTCCTGTATGCCATCCTACCTTGCATTCCAGGGGCACTGTCTGGACATATGGCCGGGGTGGAAGGTGGCCACCTACACCCATGGGTGCAGGCACCTTTTTGTGGCCATCACACAGTGTCCTGGCACCCTCTGTGGTGCTCCCCATGCTTTCCAATGGATGGTGTGCCATACTGTGATTGTCTTCTTCTTTGTCTATTTCACTGTAGTGATGTGTCTGATGTCCTGCACATTCCCCAGTGCCAGTATATGCCATGTCCACCACTGGGGGGCCTGCTGGGTGGCACCCTGCCTCCTTCATCCTGTGGGGTGTCTTGGCAATGGCATCTGCCTAGTGCTGTGCCCATGGAGCTGTGCATGACGGCTGTTCTCTGGTGCAACTTTTGTGCCTGTGTTATGTGCCTTAGGTTTACGGCTGCTCTCCACCCTGTGTATTGCTGTGCATCCTTTTTCACATGCCTGAGTGACATAGTGCAGGTTGTGCATGTGTGTACAATGCTGTGCACACATCGCCATGTGGCCATGCCCAGACATATGCGTACTATGTGTGGTGCATAGCTTCATGCCTGCCTTCCCTGTGCACGGTGCACTGTCATTCATGAATGCTGCCATGGCATAGTCTGCTTGTTATACTGTCTTATACCATTGTGCATGTCACTTATGTGCTGCACACCTGCGTCTGGGCTTTCGTGAATAGGCTTCAATGACAGACTGTTAGTGAAGTGACTGTAAACACACATGTAGTGACAACCGTTCTGCACATCAGCAACCCGTACATAGCCTTGGACAACTGGGAAAATCCCCTACTCTTGTGAAAGGTGCCTTGGGTTCTTTTATTTCCACCTGGACACTCAGTAGGACAGCACCAGAGATAGGCAGAATGGATCATGGTTTGATATCCTGTATCAAAGGATGGCACACCTTGACAGTACAGTATCCCTCTAGTACTGCACTCCAGTGCCTGTGTTTATGGTATGAGGAGCACAATCCTGGTATGGGACAAGAACTCATGACTTTCTTTCCCAGAGGTGGATGTGCTACCAACTGAGCCACTCTGACACCAGATTCTAGGATGAGCCCTGTGTGGGCCTGGGATTTATTTTACCTAGTGCCTTTAGTACCCATTCCCCAGTAATGTCGCCCATTTAGCCTTTCCCCTATATTACCCATAGACTGCCTCCTGCTGTCTGGGAGTGGACCTGCCTTCTCAACTGTGAACACCAAAGAGAATATTTAGTATACCTACCTTCTCCCTGTTATCAAGTGTGCTGACCCCTTCATTTTTATGTTGCTTGCATGCATGTGCAAGAAACATAGTGCCATCATTGGAGATTTCGGAGGTGTGTCACCTCCCCCTCCAATTCAGTCAGTGAGCTGGCAGGCGCGGCCCCTGTAAGCCAATGCATTTTGGAGCGGTCTATGACACGCTCCAAAATGCAGTGGCATACAGTTGAAAGGGGGAGCTACGCTTCAGTGAGCACCGATAAGAAGTGTAGCTCCCCACATGCAGGCGTGTCGCCCCTCGCGCACTGTGCCGACGGGGTGACCAATCGCCCGGCTGAGCACGCCGGTAGTTGGTGCCACTGGAGCCCACCCCAGCGTGGCAATCAATCCTGACCCGGCCAGGGGTGCCCAATCCCCATCGGCTGAACAGCCCCGTCCTTGTGCCACGCTGGAGAGCCCTCCAGCGTGGCAAGCGTCTACCGCCCGTCTTTTTAAACCTATAAACAAAAAGCGGTCCTAAAGCGCGTCTCCGCCACCCCTCCCACAACCCGCACCCACCCACTGTGCACCCAGCCTCCCACACACCCTCACCCCATACTTACTCCGGACTCGGGCGCGACGATCTTTGGTGGACGGGAACACGTCTGCACTCTTCAAATCCGACGCGAACTGAAATGCTGGTAAGCTGTATAATGGGCTAGATGGAGGTTCAACTTTATTGCATATCTCAGGCATTTTTGGGAATTTTTGCACCAAATTTTCAACATGGGGTTTTTAGGACCCCTTCTCATGAATGATGTCACTGTCATGGCGTTATTCGGGCCCGAAGGGTGATTTCGCGCAGTGACTGTGCAGTGACTGCGAAATCACCCTTCAGGTCCAAATACCGCCATGACAGTGACATCATTCATGAGAAGGGGTCCCAAAAACCCCATGTTGAAAATATGTAAAATCAAAAATGACTGTTTCTGGCGTCGTTGCGCAGTTCCTATGCAGGCTCGTAAGTTCGCGAAATTCAATATTTTCACTCCAGATTTCAACATTGCCATTTACCACACCTCCATGGGCAGTACAGCTGTCATTTTTCATCACTGCCCAAAACATGTTTCCGCCCATATGGCGCACAATGGCGTAGTCGGTGTCGCGAACTCAGTGTATGGACACATTAAGAAAATCACAGTGTCACTGTTCATGAGCAGAGATCTTAAAATGGCACTGTTGAAAATTTGGTGAAAAATTCTAAAATGACTGTTTTACGAGCCGCAAGGTTAAGCAGTTCCTACGCAGGCTCGAAGTTCACAAATTTTAATATTTTCACTCCAGATTTTCAACATTGCCATTTACCACACCTCCTTATGAGCAGTACAGCTGTCATTTTTACATCCTGCCCAAAGCGTGTTTCCGCCATGGCGCACAATGGCGCGGTCGGTGTGCAAACTCAATGTATGGGACACATTAACAAAATCACACTGACACTGTTCATGAGCAGAGGTCTTAAAATGGCTATGTTGAACATTTCGTGAAAAATTTCCTAACAATGACTGTTTTATGAGCGTGCGTTGCGCAGTTCCTACGCACGCTCGTAAGTTCGCAAATTTTCAATATTTGCACTCCAATGACTTCCAAATACCTAAACAGCACATAGAAGCAAGCAACATTCGGCATTGACAAATGCTTGTTATACTTTTTGTGCTGCCCCTTGACTTCCTTATTGCTAATATCCGTGTCAGTGGCTCAGTAGGTTGCACACTCGCCTGAGGTCGGAAGATCAAAAGGTTATGGGTTTTATCCCAACACCATGCACTTGGGCTAAATTCCAATACTGACACTGTAGTGCAGCATGAGAGGGGTGCTGCACTCCTGAGGTGCCGTCTTTCGGATGAGACATTAAACCGAGGTCCTATCTGCCTGTTCTGGTGGTAGTTCAGGTGGATGTTAAAGATCCCAGGGCACTTCTTGAAAAGAATAGGGGAGTTTGCTGAAGGATGAAAATCAAATAATGTATACATCACACTTATAGCTTTACATTTTCTGTGAACAAGTACAATCTTATCACCCATGGAAGAAAAACCCCAGCAAAACCCTGGTGATATGACTTAACAAAACATATAATATTCATAATGTTTGCAAAAAAATAATAATAAGGTTGCCTATATCAGCTAGACATAAATAATGAAAATGAAAACCAATTAACATACATTGGTGGAGAAAAACAAATTATTACAGTTACTATGAATAATATTACAATATTATAATTCAGTTTCATACCACCCTAAATACTTATGTCACAGGCACGTCTGAGATGGTTATCCATGGCATGTTCCTCCAGTTAGCCCTAAGGGTTGCTGGGCCTCTACATTATATATAGTGTGCAATTCACTATTAATTTTTGCAATAAGTTCTATGTGGTCAATCTGTTTTTTTTGTAGTGTATACAGACTTCTACCATTCCAAATGTACCACTTGATTACGGTTAGGACTACATGCAAGGTACTCTTATTCCATTTATTTGTGTATTGACCATATATTAGAGCCTTATAGGTCATTGACTTAAACCAAGGGTCTTTCCATTCTGCAGATAAAAGACCCCAGAATCCTTTAATGTATGAACAGGTGAAATACAGGTGTTGAATGGTGTCTGTTTCTTGGTTGCAATTATGTCTACTACAAAACCTTTCCTATAACTGCTTACATTTGTTGTTGGATTTAACATTAATTTTTTCATGGCAACTGAGCCAATGTAAGTCCCACATCTGGATGGAGTGCATTGATCTGGACAGTCAAATTTTTTGTTACCACTTCCTGATAATGCGTTGTCTGTATCCAGATGTATATTTCTTTTCTGTTTTGTTGCTATCATCAAGCTAGTAATCCTCCATTGTTTTAGTTTGGAAAAAAAAAAAAAAACTTCTCTAATGAACTCTAGGGTTGCCAGTGATTTTTTTAATGTTCTGAGGGCTCCCTGTTCCCACTGATGGAACCATTATGTACAAAAGTGTAATAAAAAAGTAGTCCATCCTTGTCCTGTATAAACTAGTAAAGACTTTATATTTGTATATAAGAAAATGCTGTAGAAAAAGGAGATGGGGTTCATCATCCCCAATCGCCCTTGTGTGTTAGGTAAGTATGTAATGTTTCTTTTAATTGGGTTGAGTCTACTCTCCCAAACAGCTTGAAAAAATATACTTAAGATGGCTGTCTCTAAGGTTTTTGGAGGGGGAAAGACATGGTAATGTCTAGAAATATCAGTATTAAATATGTCTTAATTAGATGGATCCTTTTTTTCTTGCTGTGTTTCCATTTATTCCATTCCATTACTAGTTGTCCTTGTCCCTGCTGCAATTTTGGTTCCCAATTCACTCTATTTGCATGCTCTGTTCCATAGGTTATACCCCATATTTTTACTAGACCATTTTGAAATTTGTATCCCAGATATTGTAGTTAACGCGGAATAGTCATTCCCAAGCTGAGTTCCTGAACATTTGTCAAATTTAAGAGAGGTTCCTGAAAAGGAGCCATATTGGATACAAGTTTGTAAAGCTATCTCTGTCAAGTCTGGGTCCTGTACTAAGATACACAGGTCATCTGCATATGTGATGGCTGTAAAAGGTGTTGTAACCGCATTCGTTTTAATGCTGTTTGAGTTCGGGGAGGAGTTTAAGAGTCTTAAAAGTGGGTATATGCAGAATGCATAGAGCAGGGGACTTGGGGGACATCCCTGTCTGACTTCTTTACCTATTAGGATCATGGGGCCTTTCCAACTCTGGATAATGGGAGTTACTGTAGCATATTTATATAGGATTTAATCCAATTTATAAACATTATAGGAATATCATATTGCAGTAAGACATCCCATAGGAAATTGTGATTTATGGAGTCAAAGGCGTTTCTTTGAACCAAAGATAAACTATTCCTGTCAAAGCTTCTCTGTTCCCTAGTTAAAATAGCTCCCTTCCCTAGTTAAAATAGCTCCCTTAGCAGGATTAAATGGTCTGAGATCTGTCTGTTAGGGACTGAGTAGGTTTGTGCAGGTGTTATAATGCACTTTGCTGTTTTTAGTAGTCTTGTATTTAAAATTTTGGCTAAAATCTTAAAATCAAGATTCAGGAGGCAGATTGGCCTCCAATTTTGGATATCCTGTTTATCACCTTTCTTATAAAGATATATTAGCTTTTCATGAGTCATCCTTAAGGACGGTGTTTGGTTCATCAGGATAGATGTGAAGACTTCAGCTAATTCCATTTTTAGTTCTTTACTCATAAGTTTATAAAGTTAAATTTGTTGGGCCATCATTCCCTGGAGTTTTATTATTAGATAAGGTTTCTATGGCTTGTTCTATTTCTTCTGGCTGAATTGTTTTTGTTAATAAATCCATATGCTTGAGAGGATCTGGGATTGTCTAATGTTTGTAGAAACTCTTCTAAGTTTGTCAGCTGTAGCTGGCCTGATTTATATAAGACTGTGTATATTGTGTACCAATTTGCACAATATTCTGAACATTTGTGTGTAAAAAATTATCGTCCCTTAACCCTTCCGTATGTTTTTGTTTGTTATTTTTATTTCAGGATTCGTATGGACAGATGTATTCTTTCCCTCTTTGTGTTCCAAAACGCTGTTGCTTCTGTAGATTTTGTGCCTGATTCTGATGAAATTTGGACATTTGCTGCTTGTTGTTATATATCTGCATGTTAAAGTCTTGGTCTGTAATATAGGGTAATGATAATTTTTGAAGCTGCTTTCTATTTTGTAGATATTGGAAATATGTTTCATTCCTAGTGGTTTTACTATAGGATTTCAAAAGTGCAGTGACTTCTATAATTGTGTCCTCCCACCACAGTGTAGGGTCATCGTACATAATGTACACTGACTTTCTTGCCTCAAAAAAGTAAGTTAGGGCTTGCTTGAGTTCATTTGAGTTTAGCAGTGAAGAATTAAATTTCCACGTCCCTGGGCTATGAGGGGAAATACTAGTTTTACCAATTTTTAATTGTAAAACCTTATGGTCTGAAAATTCAGACACCAGCACCTTAGCATCTTGAATATGCAAGGAGGGTGAAGTGAAAACAATTATCAGTTTGGGTGGCCAGTGGCCATCTAGAGAACGTCAGTTCTGTTTTCCATGTTTCAGTTATATAGGCATCTACTATTGATTGTTGATTGTATCATTTGTTTTAAAAAAGCCATGTCACAATATATTTTTTTTTTATTTTGGCATTTCTCTCCTCTATCCGATAAAGACATACCACAGTTGAAATCACCCCCAAAAATGATGTTCTGTGAAGAATATAGGTAGGACTGCACAGCTTGGAATAATTCAATTCTCTCTGCCTTTGCTTGTGCAGCATAAATGTTACTGAACTTGCGTAACATATTCTGAATCTTTGTTTCCACCATGAGTGCACTACCTGGTACCAGATCCATTAGCTTAATGAGTTGAAATGAGATATTCAGAAATAACATTGCTACTCCTGAGCATTGATCAGAACCCATGGACCAATAAGATGGGCCAGCATGCCAATGTGTAATTGCCGTTTTTAAATCACTTAAGGTATGAAATCTAGAATCCTGTAGGATAAAAATCCCTTCCTGAAAGGATTTCAAGTATGAAAATACTGTTATCATTTTCTTGTGATTTTTAATACTATTCACATTAAAAGAATATAAGGGGATGTGTGGTTTCATTGATTGGGTGGGTGTTTTGGAGCTATCTTTAAGGGGGTTGCTTTTTCAAGCTCCTTGTCAGTCTAGCATGTTTGTGTTTTGCCTTGGACTTGGATGGGAATTATCCTTCAGGGGGCTTTTGGGCTTCAGAGAGGAGGGGGTCCTCTCTATCCAAACTTACATCAGGAGAAGACCAGACTGAAGAGTCATCGGAATCATTTCCAGAAGCATCTGGATTTTCAGAGAGGGCCTCAGACCTGTTGCTAAGAGGGATTCCTGAAGTCTTAAGTACTTTAGGGTTCAGTTGGGACCATGTTTGCCTCCATCTGGTGGCAGCTTTAACTCTGTCTACCTCTTTGGTCACCTGAGGGGGGACATGTGTATCTGCATAGAAGAGTCATATTCCTGGGGTGTGACCGGGGTGTCTGTCATCTCTGTTTCTTGGGAAGGGTCTGTCAGGGCGACGTGCTGGACTGCAGACAAACTGGACTGTGGAATCCACTTGGTGGGACTAGCTTCCTGCATCCTGTCACTGTGGGGCTCTGTTGGGGGGGGCAGAAGGGAAAGTTCTACCTTTGGTTCTCTGGGCGACAGCTATGAGTAGTCTCTGCTCCTCACTATCTGTTTGATTGGGCTGATTGTGACCCATCCAGGGGCATGTGTGGCAGGAGTGGCCCTTAGAATCACTAAACTTGCAGATTTGTGCAATCCTGCAATGACCACTAGTGTGTCCTAATTCACCACACAATGTACATTTCAGTTTATCACACAGACTACTAATGTGACCTGTTTACCCACACCTGTAACAAGCTTTAGGCTGTCCTGCATAGAAAACGACAGCCCCGTCATGCCCTAGAAAAAAATAGTTGGGAAGATCTTAAAGTCCAGTTTCTGTAGTATGTAAAACTACACATATTTTCTATCCACCAGTCCAGATTTTCTCTTCATCGAAGATAGCTTCGGGGTTCCCCAGTACAGTGCACCTTTGTTTAAGACACTATATTAGGTCAGTCACACTCACCCCTTCATTCCTGAAGAGGTCTGTTATTGTTCTATTAGCTGGCTTGGTGAGAGATATGGCCTCAAAAGGGGCCCATAATGGTGCTGATTTAAGCATTTGAAATGGTTCCCAAAATGTCTGTAAGCCACTGTTAAATTTAAAGCTTACATCGAAAGTTTGTTCTCCTGATACGTGTATAAGTGCATATATTTCAGCTGCTGAATACTTCATCGATCCTTTGAGCAGAGTTTTTGATACAAACTGCTGATTTGGGAAAACATCCATGCCACCCTTATAGATTAAGCGTACGGCATTGTGACGCTTAGCTGGAAACACGGTTTCTCTAAAGAAGGAGGAATAGGACCTGTTATTCCTCCTGTTTTGTGACCCATCAGAATTATTTGTAGATGTTTAATCAATGTTAGTGGGTCTTGAAGGCCTGGAATCTGCATTTTCTGGAAGGGGCTATGAGCTGTCTCCCTGTGCTTCCAGTGCATGTCTAGCTGTTACTGCATCATTATTTGGTAATTGCAGCTGTGGGTTTTGAGTGAGCTGCAGTGCTTCAGGCAAATGTAATGGGTAGGCTTGCAAAATTGTATCAGTCCCATCTACTTGTTCCATTTTAGAGGGTTCTATGATTTGCACTTTTCTGTGGGGCCCCACAATATTTTTTAGCTCCTCTCTGCTAGGCATAGTAAGCGGGGAGGAGCTAGAAGCTCACTGTCCATTATTTACTTTTTTCCCATCCTGCTCCTAATCGAGCAGTTTCCACGCACCATTCAACAAGTTTATTTATCATTGTATAGGGGTCGCATCTTAGGCCAGATACTACTGTATCTGTTTTTGCCATTCCCGGCACTACCCCAGCCACAGTGTCATTCTTATTTCCATTAAATAGAAAAAGAGACACAGCCAATGTACTTGCCATGAAGAAGAAATCCTTAGTCTGCTATCCCTCTGCAGTACATGTTGGATTCTGCAATTGCGGCTGTAGATTTTTTGACTGAGCGGCCCCAGCTGCGTCAGAGGTCTGCAGCTGGGCCTGAAGCACACTGTTCTGTGATTGCGACAAGGCTTGTGCTGCGGTAACAACTTGCTGCTGCTTCTTCAGCGCAATAGCGCTTTTCAGTTCTGTTTTGCGCTGTCTAAAACATTCTTCCTTCGTGCTTAGAAGCGTTTCCAAATCTGCTGAGGATTCTGTATTCCATCCATGGAAACCACTGGCTTTGGCAATGAAGTAGGCCTGTTGTCTGTTTCAGCATTTTCTTGGGCACTTTCCATACTTTCTGAGGTCCGATTACAGCCAAACTTGAAGAATCTTGGTTGAACATCCAGAGAGAGGCTGGCACATCAAAAAAGTTGTCAGTCTCTGCATTTGCCAAGGCAGAAGAGGAGACGGTCTCTTCTACCTACCGCACGTCCAGAGTAGGGGAATTTCCTTGGTGTCCTGGCCAAATTTCCCCCATTCACTGAAATTACCACCAACATCTTAATTTGGTTCAATGTCAGTTGGCATCCATCTGTATGCCCCTCCCACTGGGATGAGGCTGAAACTAAGCAGAATTGGTCTAGTCCTCCTTTCCTGGTCAACAAAAACTAAATAAATAAATAAATAAACCCTCTCTAAAGAAGGCTTTGTTATCTTTTTTACAATCTCAGCTAACCTTAAGTTTGTCTTTGCTTTTCTGATAAGCTTTTTGCTTACACTTAGCTTCTCCTTATACCTTCCTCTGTTTGTCACTCTGCTCCATCTTGTATATCAAATATAAGGGAGCGATAGGCAGCAGCAGAGTCATAGTAAATGGGGATTCTATAGTGAAAGGGATTAGATGGACTCGGAGAGAAGGGAGGCAGCAAGGTAGGAGAGTGGAGTCTATTCCAGGAATGACAGCAGAGCAGATAGGCCTGATTATAGTCTGACATGCACAGGGGATGGGAGAAAGCCACATTTGGTCATCCACCTACATATCAATGGCCTAGCTAGATGCAAAATAGAGACAGTGCAGGAGGTGTTTAGAGTGGAAGAGCAGGTCTGTATGGGGGATACTAGGTCAGTAGCCTTCTCAGAAATGCTGCCAGTGCATAGAGCCAGCACACCTAGAAAATATAGGACAGAAACATAGAAAGTGTCAGCAGAAAGGACTGGTAGGCCCATCAAATCTGCCCTGTTTTCCCCTGCCTAACACTATACCACAGATTCCATTTGATCATTGGTGTCCCTCCCTCCCTCCTTCCCTCTTCCCTTCCCTCTGTTTATTATAACCATGTGCCTATCCCACTCATGCTTGAAGCTCCCCACTGTCTTCACCCACACCACCTCCTCTCGCAGGCTGTTCCAGGCATTCACCACCCTTTCTGTGAAGAAGTATTTCCTCACATTCCTCTTAACCCCCCCCTCAAGCTTCATGGCATGCCCCAATGTTGTGGTGCTCCTCCTCCTATTTAGGAAATTCTCCTCCTGTACTTTGTTCACCCCCATGAGGTACCTACAGGTCTCACTTATGTCCCCACTTGCTCTCCTCTCAAATATGGAGTACATGTTGAGCTCCTGCTCAACCTTGTATGGTTTCCCATGCAACCCCTGCACCCTTGTAGTAGCCCCACACTGTTGATATCCTTGCAGAGGTGTAGCCTTCAGAATTGGACACGGTACTGCAGGTGAGGTCTCACCGGTGAGTGATACAGGGGCAACATCACCTCCTTCTCTTGCTAGAGGTCTTCCTCCCTGTGCACGACCAGCATCCTGCTCACCTTGCCTACTGCCCTGTTGCACTGCCCTGCAACCTTGAGATAATCAGATATGATCACCCAAGGTCCCTTTCTTGCTTGGTAACTGTAAGTATCTCTCCCTCCTCTTAAACGTAGACCCCGAGTTTCTCCGCCCTAGGTACCATGACTTTGCAATTTTTGGCACTGAAACCCAGCTGTCACTCCCTAGATAACCCTTCTAATTTCCCCCGTTTCCCCAGATCTCTTTACATTATCTCATCTCCCTGCTGGGTGTCCCCCATTGCAAATTTATGTGTCATCCACAAACAGACGCACCTTCCCCTGCAGTTCCTCTGGAATATCACTCATGTAGATGTTGAAGAGGACAGGTCCCAGAACCGATTCCTGTGGTGCTGAACTGGTCACTCTCCTGTCCTCTGAGTCACTGCCATTTACCACTGCCTTCTGCCTCCTATCATTCAACCAGTTTGATGCTTGGCACACCACCTTCTCCCCAACCCCCAGGTTACTAAGTTTCTTTATCAGCCTTCTGTGTGGAGCAATGTCAGGTGACTTACTGAAGTCCAGATAGGCCACATTCACTACCCTCCCTGATCCACCTCTCTTCTTACCCAGTCACAGAAATCTATGAGAGTTGTTTGACATGACCTCCCCCCTGTGAAGCTATGCGGCCTGTGGTCCTGTTGCTCATATGACTCTAGGTACTCCATCAGTCTCTGCTTCATTAATTTCCCCACCACTGATGTGAGATGGCCTGGCCTGTAATTACTGGCCTCCTCCCTGCTGCTGCTGTTGTGCAGAGGGACCACACTGTCCCTACTCCACTCTTTTGGAACCACCCCTGTCTCCACTGAGGTGCTAAACAGCATTGCTAAAATGGCTAGCACTGTGCTCAGTACCGTTTGGTGAATCCCATCCAGACCCATTGCCTCGTTTTCCTTGAGGGCTTCCAACCCCCGACAGATCCTTTCTGCTATAAATGGACTAGTGTCCACTTCCCCCTCCCCCAGTGTCTGTTAATGCCTGGCTACCCACCCCCACTTTAAAGACCAAGCAGCAGTATTTGTTTAAAATTTTAGCTTCTTCTTGGTGTTCCTCTACACCCCCCCAAATCTCCTGGTCTTCACTATACCACCCCTTGCTTTTCTCTTTTTGTATATATTCCTGAAGAAAGTAATTTCCCCATTTTTGGCCCTGGGCAATCGTTTCCTCAATTTGAGCCTTTGCTACCCTTACCCTCCTTCCTGCGTCCCTTTGTTTCACTAGATGTACCACATGTCTGTCTTCTTTTGGGTCTCCTTGTATTTCCTGAAAGGTGCCTTTGTTCTGCTTTACTATCTTAGCCACCTCATTCCAGAAACACAGTGGCCTCCTTCTCCTCTTACCCTTGCTTATTACCTTTAAACAGCTTACTGTCACCCTAGTTGTTCCTTCCTTTTATTCTGTTCCATTGTTCCTCTGCCCCCTTGCTATCCCCTTCCACGGTATTTCCTGAGGCAGTCTCCCATTTCTTTAAAATGCTCTTCTGAAGTCCAGGACCCTTTTCCTTGTGTGTTTTTTCTCAGCCCAGTCCGTATGTCAAACCACACTGTACGATGATTGCATGAACCAAGGGAGCTGCCAACTGTGACATCTGTAATGCTGTCCCTGTTTGTAAGTACCAGATCCAGCACTGTCCCTTCTCTAGTGGGATCTGTAACCAGCTGCCTGAGAAATGTCCCTTGCAGGGAGTGTCTAGGATGACCCTGCTCTTAGTAGTAGCTTCGACCTTTGTGTTCCAGTCCACATCCGGTAGATTAAAGTTACCCATAATTATAACTTCCCCCTTTTTTTAGCCATTTGGCTTCTTTTTTTTTTTTAGTTGTTTAGCCAGGAGTAGCACACTAAGCTGAAAGCTTTTTTACAGGAGCAACCTGGGAGCACAGGGAAGTTAAGTGACTTGCTCAGGGTCACAAAGTATGCAAGTGGAAGCTGTGGGATTCAAATACAGGTCTGGTCTGCTGGACTGCTACCAGATTTGCATCTCAGAGCATTAAACCACTGTGCTATTGCCTCCACCAAAACTCTGTCCCTATCCACCCCCCTTGCTGGTGGCCTATACACCACCCCAATGCATATAAAGGCCCCTGACCCTGCTCCAAGCCAACCCAAAGAACCTCCAGACCCTCCTTCTCCCTGCTGTGACCCTCTATTTCTATGGCCTTAATACCTTCCTTTACATATAAACCCCTCCCCCCATTTCTCCCTGCTTTATCCTTTCTAAACATGTTGTACTTCAGTATGGCTACTTCCCAGCTGTGGTTGTCAGTGCATTATGACTCTGCTATGGCCACCAGATCCAGGTCCACCTCTGCAATGGTAGCCTCAAGATCAGGAATTTTGTTTTCTGGGCTCCTTGCATAGGTGCACATTGCTGTCCACTCCCTTTGCCCTCCTTGCCCTTACTGTGCCCTCCCTTCCCAAACCTATCCTTCACCCTTCCTTTTTCACTGATAATGTCCTTACCCTTTTTATCCTTCCTCTGCCCACCCTCCTTAGTAGTTTCCTCCACCTTAGTACCACCTCATGACTATCCCATCCCTTCCTCCCTCTTGTACCTACTCTCCACTGCCCCAGGGGAATTAATTTCCCCTAGGCTATCCAACACTGATGCTGTATCATCTGGGAGGGGCATTCTTGCCTCATACATTTCTTCTGCCACACATCTTGACTATTTCAAATGTCCACTGAAGTAGCATTTAAACTTTCCACCCAGGACTGCTGTTCTCCTCCTGGATGGATGGAGGCCATCCCATTTTTACAGTCCTTCCTCCCTCCACGTAGGACCCCAGTCCCCATTGTTGCAAATCTCCAACTTCCTGCACCATGCATTCAAGCAGTTGTTCAAGCACACTGTGTGGTATGCCCTCTCCTCCCCCAGCCTTGCATGGGTAGAACCTCATTGAAGGCCATTGAGCATGCTACCTGCTTCAGGCCCTGCCTCAGCTCCCTAAACCTGTCCTGCACCACTCCGGCTGCCTCCTCTCCCAGGTCATTTTTCCCCAGCTGGACAATGACATCCGGCAATCTCTCCTGCCCTGGTGATCCTGAGGATCTGCTCCCCATCCCTTGTGCTGAGGCGCCAGGTAGGCACCTCACCTCCCTCCTTCCCACCTGTGGTGTTCCCGACACTATTCCCCTGATGATTAAGTCCCCCAGCAGAAGTTGCTTTCTCTTCTTCAAGTGTCCTTTTCCTTGCATCTTGTGACCTCCAGTCTGAAGGACCCCCACATCCTCCCTTGCAACTACTGTGGGTGCTTGTCCTGGCAGTCCCATCCTACCAGAGCAGTGAAAGAGTTCTTTAGTGGTACAGATGGAGAAATGTACTTTTAACCCACCCCCGCCCTTCCGGAGCCCACCACAGTCCAGTCCACCTTCCTTCCAGACACTCACTGAGGCAACAGCAGTGGACTTGTTGGCTCCTGGTGGGGGAAGAGGCCTCCTGAATCATAACCAACTTAGCCCAGGATCTAGAGACCACCCTCAGCCCAGAGAGGTGCATGCAAATGGGGCAGCACCTAAGTCTCTAGAAGATCTCCCTGAAGACTGCCGCTCTCCGGCCATTGCACTGCACCACTCCCATCATTTCTAAATCTACTTCCGCTATTAAAAAAATGTATACCCTTATCCTAGATAGAGTGTTTCTTGATTTCTTTTGTTTGTCCTGATTACCCCCTGCTGCTATATGCTAGATAGGTACCGGTGTGCTTCCCCTTGAGTTTTTAAGTAGGCTTTTGGTTGCTTACTCCCTTTGTACCGTGACCCTACATAGGGAGTTATTTGAGTTCTTCTGTTCCCCTTAATACATTTGTATTACTACCCTAGTTAGAGTGTTGCAACAATTCTCAGTTTTGACCTACCTTGACCCTCCACCCTTCCCAGCAGTGATGTTAGAACAATAGTGAATTGGTACCTTATCTTAGTCTACCTGCTGAGTCTTTTGCCTCCCTGCTTCCTCATGTGGATGCTTACTGATGCCTAAGATGCCAGCCTGTTCCACTCCTTTGCTGTTCTACTTATGCGCTGGGACATGACCATGTGTGGGGTCACATTAGGAGTGTCTGCTTTTATACACCAGGTGGAGCCTCTCCTAGGCAGGATTTTCTGAGTCAGCTAGTGCCTCCAGTTGGTGGGCTAGTTTCCTGAGCTAGTTTCCTCCCACACTACCTGTTAGAATTTTAAAGACAAGTTTCAAAGTGCCCCAAACAGTGCCTACAAATCTTTTTTTCCCCCATTTACCCTGCTACTTTCAGTATGGAGAGGAATATAAATAAATATAAATATACCTTTAAGAGCACCTTCCCCGATGGTCCAAACAGTAACTTCTTGCAAGCCATTAATAAAGTAATGCACCTCAAAGGTGGTGTGCATTTGCAATTTCTGTCAGAGATGGTCACATTTTGCCATATTTAGATCCGTTTTGTAGCAGGGAATTTGCCCTGCTGATCCTGTCTTGGCTGTTCAGCTGCCCAAAAGCTCGCTCCCGGTGACATCATTATATGAGACAGGGCTGAGTCACACTGTGTTATAGTGAAAGAGCAGGGGTTTTGTAATGGAAAAATGCCCTATATAGATTGGTATAAAATGATCAGTAGTGTTTCCCATTCCCCTTACAAGACACCCCTTTATGAATAAAGTCAAGTAACTCTTGTTTGTAAGTCATCTCTTCTCCATGTGTCATGTATTTCAGATAGGTTCTCTGCTGTGACACTGAATGACTGAACTGACACTGGACATGATGTAAGCTGTTACTGCCCTTTTAAGCTTCAGTTAGTAATGGCCTCCTTTCAGTCTGAGCAACATGTATGTGCAGTATGAACTATATTATTTGCCATACTAATAGTTTTAATTCACTGGATCGAAAGTTGGCGGCTGCTCCGTTCCTGCGCGTCCCCACCATATAGTATGTCTTTGCTGGAAGGCCTTCTTCAGATACATTAGCGAGAGGAAAAAGACCAGAAATGCGATTGTTAGGCTGAAGAAGGAAGGAGGAGAAAAGGGTGGAGGATGACCTAGAAAAGGCTGAGATACTGAACATGTACTTTTGCTCAGTATTAACCAAGGAAGGGGAGGGTGATGGACCGAGATTCAGTAAGAGAGGTATTCTGGGGAGGGAGGTAGACACCAGCCCATTCATGGTGGAAAGAGTCCTAGAAGAACTCCGGAAAATAAAAGCAGATAAGGCAATGGGGCCAGATGGTAGCCACCCCAGAGTACTAAAGAAACTCAGGGAAGTGCTGGAGGAACCACTGGCTGCCCTTTTCAGTGCATCACTAGAGACAGGAGAGGTACCTGAGGACTGGAGAAGGGCAGATGTGGTCCCTCTCTGCAAGAGTGGAAGCAGAGAGGAGGCAGGCAATTACAGGCCTGCAAGCCTGACCTCAGTAGTGGGGAAACTAATGGAGTCCTTACATAAGCAGAGAATTGTGAAGTTTCTGAAGGATAGCGGGGCACAAGATCCAAGGCAGCATGGATTCTCAGTGGGAAGGTCATGTCAGACAGCTCTTATAAATCTCTTTGACTGGGTAACCAGGGTGGTATATCAGGGAGGGGCGGTGGATGTAGCCTACCTGGATTTCAGCAAGTCCTTCGACACTGTCCTGCACAGGAGATTGCTAATTTAATTGGGGAGCCTGGGAGTGGGTCCTACTGCAGTAAAGTGGGTTGGGAGCTGGCTAAGGGGCAAGACTCAGAGGGTGGTGGCAAATGGCATGAAATCTGAGGAGAGGGAGGTGACCCACAGGGATCGATGCTGGGGCCGGTCCTGTTCAATGTCTTAATTAGTGACATTGCAGAGTGTCTGGAGGGAAAGGTGAGCCTCTTCACAGATGACACCAAGATCTGCAACAGAGTGGACACACCAGAGGGGGTGGAGAAAGTGAGAAAGGACCTAAGCCTATTAGAAGAGTGGTTGCGGGTCTGGCAGTTGAGTTTCAGTGTTAAAAAGTGCAAAATCATGCACTTGGGTCACAGGAATCCAAGGGAGGAGTACAGGATGAGTGGGGAAATTCTGGCCACCACAAGTCAGGAGAGAGAGACCTGGGGGTTATCACATCTGATGACCTGAAGGTGACCAAACAGTGTGAAAAAGCCCTTCCGGCAATTAGAGCATCAGCATTTTTGTGCTGGCACATCAGAGCACTGATTTCGGGATTCGTGCCTCCTCCTTGAGGTCTGTCCCCCCTTCAGAGTTGGAATCCTAAGAAGGGGGGGCGCATCCCCCCACAAAAATATGGGTCGGCGAAATCCTGACTTGGTGCTCTGATGACCTGGCAAACTAACACTGGTGCTCTCAATGGGAGGAACTGTGAAAAAGCAGTGGGGAGAGCAAACAGAATATTGAGGTGCAAAGGGAAGGGCTTAACAAGCAGGAGGAAAGAGGTGGTGATGCCACTGTACAGATCACTGGTGAGGCCTCAGCTGGAGTACTGTGTCCAGTTCTGAAGACCATATCTCCGGAAGGACATTGACAAAATCGAGGCAGTCCAGAGAAGGGCAATGAAGATGGTACATGGACTACACCAGAAGTCCTATGAGGAAAGACTTAAGGACATTAATATCTATTCACTGGAAGAAAGAAGGAAGGGAGAGGGGAGATATGATAGAGACTTTCAAGAACCTTAGGGGAATAAACAGCGTACAGGTGGAAAGCATATTTCGGGGAAAACTCTGCACAAGAACAAGGGGGCATGATATGCGGCTGAAGGATGGAAGGCTCAGGGGTAATGTTAAGAAGTACTTTTTCTGAGAGGGTGGTGGAGCCATGGAACAGCCTTCCAGCAGAAGTGGTGGGTGCAAAAACAATACAGGGGTTCAAGAGTGCATGGGATAGACATAAGGGTACCCTGGAGATGTGCAGAGCAGGAGAGCTGCAGATCAAATAGGAGCTGGGGCTGCAGCAGTGAGTAGGGAAATGGGCAGACTAGGTGGGCTGTATGGTCCTTATCTGCTGACAGATTCTATGTTTCTATGTTTCGTGCATGAACGAGTTTGGTTATTTTGGTGGCATATACAAAAAAATCTCAATCTCAATCTCAATCTTTATTTATTTATATAAGGCGCCCTTCTAAAACCAAGGCGCCTGTACAATACAAAATAAAACAATAATTCAAACCATTTTTAAAAAATTAAACTAAACAACAATATTAGAAATCATTATATGCTTTGCTAAAGAGATAGGTTTTTAAAGATTCTTTAAAACTTTGGACAGTCGGGCTATCTCACATCTGACGAGGTAGAGAATTCCACAGGGTTGGGGCCATAAAGCTAAAAGATCTGGCCCCTGAAGTTTTTAAACGAACCCTGGGAATCTCTAGCAATCCCTCGTCAGTGGATCGGAGAGAGTTGGGGGGGACAGTAGGGGTGAAGGAGATCTTTCAGGTAAACTGGTCCCTGATCGTGTAGGGCCTTATAGGTCAGCAAACCGACCTTGAAGGTGATTCACCAGCAAACTGGCAACCAGTGCAGTCCGCGGAGCACAGGTGTTATATGACTGGACCTAGAAGAGCCAGTCAGCAGCCTGGTTTCCGCATTCTGCACTAGCTGCAGGCAGCGAATCTCAACCCCCGGTAGCCCCAGGTGAAGGGCGTTGCAGTAGTCAAGGCGGGAGGTAACAAAGGCATGGACCAGAATAGGAAGATCGTCTGGAGGAACCAGATGCTTCACCCGGGCGATGTTCCTCAGATGGTAAAAAGAGGTTTTGACAGCTGCTGACACCTGAGATTTAAATGTCAAGCAGTCATCAAACACAATGCCCAGATTCCGCATCCAGTCTGAGGTAGTTAGCTGGACACCCCCAAGCCATAGCCCCGAGGGTGATCCAACCAATGAACCCACCTCCCGGCGATCCTGGCCCACAACCAACACCTCAGTTTTGTCAGGGTTCAACCTCAGCCAACTCACATTCATCCAGTCCTGGATTTCAGCAAGACAGTTGTTGAAGACCGAAAAGGCAGCATCTTGGCCGGGCACAAAGGACATGTACAGCTGAGTATCATCTGCATAGCAGTGAAAGCTCAAACCATACTGCCTAATAATCGCTCCTAACGGCAGCATATACACTGCAAACAACATGGGTGCCAAAATGGAACCCTGTGGTACCCCACAGGATAGGGAGAATGATGCCGAGGAAAAATCCGGACACCACTCTCTGAGTCCTACCTGAGGTAAGATCGAAACCAACTGAGGACTGTACCAGACAGCCCACAGATAGACCATAAGCGTTCCAATAGCACACCATGGTCCACCGTGTCAAATGCTGCAGAGATCTAGAAGGACCAAGATGGAACAGGTCCTTGATCTCTCGCTATTAGGAGGTCATTTAGTACCCGTACCAGAGCTGTCTCGGTACTATGTCTTTTCCTAACCGGACTGGAGAGAATCGAGATATTGTGGCTGGTCAAATGATCATCCAACTGATGCGACTACCTTCTCAATAACTCTTACCCACAAAGGGTGTTAGAGACAGGCCTGTAGTTGCCAGACAGTCCAGGTCCAAAGAGGATTTCTTAAGAAGGGGCTGAACCACAGCCTCCTTTAGAGGATTTGGAAAATTCCCCCTCTCCAAGGACCTCCAGACTATCTCAGCAAGGACGGGGCCAATTTTATCCACACAACCCACTAAGAGACGTGTGGGGCCCGGATCCAAACTACAGTTGGTCGGACGCAGCAATTGTATGATCATCACAATTTCATCGATTGTGGGGAGGCCGAAGTCAGACCACACAAACTGGGTGTCCGACATCTCCTGCCGACCATCACCACTCCCATTAGAGAGGGTCAGATGGATATCCGATCTGATTGTGGCAACCTTATCTGAAAAGAATAGAGCAAACTCCTCACACCGTTCTTGAGAAAACGCTCTTCTGGGCTGAAGACAGATTGGATTGCACAATCTGTTCACAGTCTGGAAGAGCTGAGCTGGTCTATTCTGTGCAGCAGCAATCTCTCTGGACAGGAATTCTGCCTTCTTACGAGAGATTGCTGACTGATAGATCATGTAGTGATCCATCAAACTAAGTCTGTCACAATCCAGACCCGACCTCCGCCAGCACCTCTCCAACCTTCGTCCAACTCTCCTCAACTCCCTCAAAGTCTCATCAAACCAAGGAGACTTGGGTCGAAGAGTGAGAGGATGAACACGAACAGGAGCAATGGAATCCAGGGCCCCTGCCACCGCCTTATTATAGGCAAGTACCAGCTCTCCTGGTTCCACGCAATCTCCCGGTATGCCCAATAGGTCCAGCACCACCATCAGGCCATCAGGGGAAACACCCCTTAAAGGGCGATACCGGACCATCTCCATAGGGGCTGGCCTACAAGGGGTGGCCTCAAAACTGAACCCAATGGCGTGATGGTCCGACCATCTGACTGGTTCCACCACCAAGTCGGATATCTCCATCCCCAGAAGGAACACCAAATCCAGTGAATGACCACCAATATGGGTCGAGGAGGAAATAACCTGTGTGAAGCCCAGTGAAATCATTAACTGGAGGAAGTCTTGACCAAACTGTGAGAGTTCATCATTGACCCAGGCATTGAAATCCCCCAGAACCAACCATCTGGGGGACCCCAATGTCAGGTCGACAATGAAGTCTGCGACTTCCCGCAGGAAAACATTCCCATCACCTGGTGGACGGTATACGAGAAGTATTCTGCACCCCACACCCTCGCCCATGATACATTCAAAGGATTTGGTAATTCCTACTGGTACCTCCACTAGGCCCAGTTCTGATCTAAAACAGATAGCAACATCCCCGCCCCTACGATCCAACCTCGGGCAGTGTATCACTGAGTACCTGGCTGGAACTGCTGCCGCCAAAACTGGTCCAGCATTTTCATCCAGCCAGGTCTCAGTGATGCACGCCAGGTCAGATGTCCCAACAAAATCAGCAATAATAGCCGTCTTGTTTTTAATAGATCTGGCGTTGCACAACACCGCCCGAGTAGGATGAGCAACCGAGGATGACCATGTTACCTGCTGACTACAATCAGAACCCTTGGGTATGGGAACCAGGCAGGGAGGACCCCTTTCCTGGGCCCATTTCACCCCAGGGTGTCTCCTTGTCCCCACTATCCCTATCTGCCCACTCCTTTCCATTCCCTCTCCAGACCCAGGCCCCATCCTCTTCCTCCTTCCAACAATCCCCAAAGCCCTACACCGTCTATAAACTTCTATTGATAAGGGAGGACAGGAAAAAGGATGAAGGTCTCTGAGTCTGGAGGGGGAATAATGCCCAACTGTCCTTGTGCTTTCCTGGCACACATTTACTTCTCTAATAGGTAACACAAATAAGCAGTCCCAATTACAAAATTGACCCACCCCTTAAAGCTAAATAAATACCAAGCCCTAAATAATGATTTCACAAAAGAGGCTCTCACCCTCCAAACCCAGACAAAAATACAACCAAATAAAACAAAACCACTAATTAAATTCCCCACCCAGTCCTCTCACCACTGGGAGAGAGAGAGATAAAATAATATACACTAAATTAGTTAATTATAATTAATATTACTTTCAATATAAAACAAATAACCTTTAAAATTAAAAAGGCTAAAATCTAAGAGTCCTGACAGTCACAATTTCACCAGAATGTCAGCCAGTAAAAAGTTCACTCCTCTCATGGGTGAAATAATTCAGAAGAATAAACATATTGTAGATTGCTTATTATTAAAAAATAAATCCAAAAGCTTGTCTCTCCAGATGCTGATGACAATATTCCAGTTTTCAGATGAGCTCTCACCTTCAATTGAAAACAGCAAGCCCCAAAATAAAAATCTCAGGTTAAGCAAACTGTAAAAACTCACGATCAGACCAGACCAGAGACCAGGAGGCAAAGCAAAGTTAATCCAGGGCATCCAGGAACCAAAGGTTCAGTTCCTCCACTCTTATTAGATAGTTGTCGGCAGGCAGGCAGTAGCGCTTCCAACGTTCCAATAACACTGGATTCCACCTACAGATGGCTTCAGGAGGGTCCTCGCCTAGCTCCTGATACCTCTTTCCAAGCCCGCTCCCTGCTATGGCCGCCCACCGGCTACCGAGCAGTGGAAAACAGAAGAGCTGCACATACAGCTGCCCTACGGCAGTGGCACCACAAACCTTTTAATGGATCCTCCCATATGTGTGTATGCCCACTATGGGTATGGTTTGTAAACCAGAGGGCTATTAACTAGTGTTATTCTCTTTTGAAAAGTGAAACCGGGGCTCCATGTATGTGTGGCGTAGCTGGAAAGGTGGTCTAGCATATGGCAACTCGAGTTTAATGTGAAGAAGCTTAAGGTTATGCATATAATAACAAAAGAAAGCAAGGACCTAGTACAGTTGAGGGGGGAGTGAAGGTCAGTGAATCAGAGGAGGATCAAAAGGACTTGGGGATCACCATCATCAGTGATATTAAGCAAGCTATGCAGTGTAGAAAGGCAGCTGCCACGGCAGATACAATACTGGGATGTATTGCTAGAGGGTTCAGGGGCAGATGGGAGGAGGTTATACTGACACTGTACTGATCCTTGGTACAACGTCACTTGGAGTATGGCATGCAATACTGGAGCCCATACCTGAAAAACAATATTAATTAGCTCAAGGCAGCTCAAAAGAGGGCAACAGAGATGGTTGAGGGACAACAGGGCAGGGCATATGAGGAAAAGCCACAAAGTCTTTTATTTTTCCCTTAAGTAATTTTTGTCAGATTTCTCCTCAGTCCCACTCCTGAGCATCCCCGATGTGATGCACACATGTGGAGGCACACGTTCGCATGCCCTACGGGATGCCCCACCATTCCGGTCGCTCTGTTACTGCCTGCGCCTATCACAGGTCTTCCATCCAGTGATGGTGGGACTATGGGCGGGTGACCCCGCCCCTTCCTGGGAGAGGAGAGCCACTGCTCAATCCTGCATCTACCCCCCCCCATGCTGGCATCCCGGCAACCCAAGGTTGTTCCTGAACCCGGATTGCCGGCATAACATGAGATAAGTCATCTAGCGCATCAGTGCCGGGCTGGCTGGGCCACAAATTCTTAACATCTACTCACTGGAGGTGAGGAGGGAGAGAGAGGACAAAATTGAAACCTTCAAGTACCTGAAAGGTATAAACCAGCTGGATATTGACCTTTTTTGTCTCGGTGAAAACAAAAGCACTGGGGAGCACTGTTATAAGCTGGAGGGAGAGACGTTTATGAAGGAGGTCAGGAGACACTTAACAGAATGGGTAGTGTCAGGGTGGAATGAGCACCCATCAGAGGTCATCAATCAGAAGACAGTGGTGGGTTCAAGAGAGACTGGGACAGGGTGAAGGGATGGGTCAGGGTTCACAGGGGGTGAGCCCACTGCAATCTCTGGATTAGGGGCTCTGCAGTGGAGCTAAGTTTATAGACCATAAGGCCTTCTTCTACTGTCTGTTTCATATGTACGCATATCGTGAATGCTCCCATTCTTCCTCTAATAACCTGCTTGACCTGCCTGTCCCACATTTCTTGTGCTTTCTTATGATCCTGACACTGTTGTGAATGGCCTCTGCAATGGCTTCTTTAATACTGCCTGTTTTCCCTCAACCCCCTTGATCTTTCAAAGTCTTTTATTCTTTCCTGTAATTTCTTCTCCATTTTTCTAAAATGTGCAGGTTTACAGATTGTAGGTGCAAGATGAATTAAGTTGCCAAAGTAACTGGAATAAACACTGTTTACTATTACTTAAGCCAGACATTGTGTTCTTTGGTGAGTGCTTTGCTTATTGTGTTTTGCAGTATGTCATGTACTACCTGATCAAATGGAGGAACACAGTCCTATCCCATGCTGGGAAGTGATGCGGGAGTGGGCAGTGGAGCACAACACGCACATTGTTGTACTCTGGCTGGCAGCCGCACAGAAAGTACTGGCAGACACTCTGAGCTGCTC
This sequence comes from Neoceratodus forsteri, assembly GCA_016271365.2. Classification (NCBI taxonomy): domain Eukaryota; kingdom Metazoa; phylum Chordata; order Ceratodontiformes; family Ceratodontidae; genus Neoceratodus; species Neoceratodus forsteri. Next base: position 1,554,018,487 of record CM057453.1, on the reverse strand, counting down.
AGTGATCAAGCTTCATGAATGGTAGCCATAAAGGGACATGGCAGAACTTCTGTTCAGGTGGTGGAGGCATCCAGAGTTGGACCTTTTCACATCCTCACAGAATGCAAAACTATCACATTTTTGCTTGCTTGCTCCAGGGCTGTGGGTTTTCTGGTGAGATGCTTTGTCACTTTGCTAGAAGGGATGCTTCCCTATATGCCTCCCCTCCAATTCTATTCATTCAGTAGGTATTGGTTAAGCTGTGGAATGAGCTAGTCACCATGATTCTGGTAGCTCCACTCAGTCACACAGATCTGGTTTCCGATGTTGTGTGACATGACAGTGAAACCATTTTATCTTTTATCTCAGTTCTAGGGCTAGCTGCTGCACTCAGATGTCCCATCCCTGCTGCTGCATGCATGGTCCCTGAGGACATAGAGATTGTCCAGTTTGGCCTAGCTCCTGAGGTTTCAGCTGTCTTCCTGGTTTCTAGGAAACCGTCTATTAAGCACACTTATTTGCTAAAGCAGAAGCGCTTTGGCATTTGGTGTTAATCTAAGGCTCTTTATCCTTTCAGTAGGTCCAGAGTGTTTCAGGGTATCTGCTCTTTCTGCCTGAGTCAAGGCTTCAGTACCTCTCTTTTAAAGTGCATCTGTCTGTCATCTCAGCCTGTCATGTGCCCATGAGAGGTAAATCTAGGACACAACTGGAGGTCTCATGCAGATTTTTGAGGGGTATTCTGCACATGAAATCCCATAAGTAAGGCTATCTCATTGTGGGTCCTGAAGCTGGTTCTAGATTTTGGCCAGGGCTCCATTTGAACCTGCCAACTCCTGCAACCACATGATTATGTGCTAGAAAACCCAATTTCTGGTGGCAATCACCTCAGCACACTGGGTGTCAAAGCTTCAGGCTCTGGTTGTTAACTCACCTTATCTGACCTTCCATCCAGATAGGGTGATACTTAGGACTTATCTTAAGCTTCTAACTACTGTGGTGTCTGACTTCATTTTGAATCACTCCATCAACCTGCATTTGTTCTTCCCAAATCTCCCAAATTCAGGAGAGGTGCTCCTATATTATTTCTGCTTAGGTATATCTACCTTTCTTTCAGATGCATCTCCAGCCCATCGGTCCTGGATACTGTTTCAGTGAGTTTGTAAGCAAGATTATACAATGGCAAGAAACAATCCTGGACTCTGATTGGTCAGTGTTGGGCTGGACACATGATGTTATCCCAGTACAGCATCACGGGTCTAGTCTCAGCCTCATTGTGAACCTGGAGATGATTGTTTGCTTGATTTGTTTCTGCTTGATTGTTTCATCTTCTCTTAAAAAACAAAAATATTTTTCCACACAAAAACATCTTTAAAATTATTTTTTTATTCTGTATAACAATGAGCCATTGTATAATAGCAATAATGCCTGACAGGGTGTGTGTGTCATTTGGGATAATGTCACGCCTCAGTCATTGGACGCAATCGGCCTGCGGCCTTGTGCCCAACCACCTGAGGCGTGACGTTATCCCAGCATGACACACACCCTGTTGGGCATTATTGCTTAATTATGACCACAGTTTCACCTATGGGGATACATTAGATTAGACCAGTTTGTATGCGTAGCATGCAAATGAATTTATGACATAAATGGGTGACTGTAGAATACATATTAATTTAAAAACAGCATATGATTATGATGCAAGTAATACATTTATGAATATAATAGCCAAAGCAGCAAATTAAGAGTTGTTTCCTGTATCTTAAAATAGTGGATTTAAAGGCATAGGGGGAGCATTAGGCTGCAGCCACAAGTACAGTAAAAGTACAGTGTCATGCAAATTGTTGGGGTGTTGTATTCAGAGTTCCTAAAACTATCTTCATTCATATGTGCAAGTTGGATTACTTTGCCAAAACAACTGGATTAAATACAGTTTTTTTTGTATTACTTAGACCAAATATTGGGCCCTATTTTTAAAAGATTAGCATGGCCCAAACCGAGTTTGTGCTACACTAACCGGGAATAGCACTGCCTGATGGGGCATTGCCCATATTTAAAGGGCAACTTTGCGTGGCACAACCCCCACAGCACTGGCGCACAGAATTGTATGCTGCGCCCATGCAAATTCATGTATGTATGGCAGAGTGCGAAATTCAGAGATTTCAGAAGCACTAAATGCTCATGTGCATGGTGCAGTTTAACATTTTTGAAACCTAGCCCTTAACGGTGCACAGAGGGGTTGGGCGCCCTGCAACCTGTCCTTACACCAGTAAGGGCTGAGTTCCCTGGTGGTCTAGCGGTCCTTATCCAGCCCCGATCCCCTCTCCAGTTTAATGTAAGACATCCCTGGTGATCTAGCATTTTCTCCCTAGCTCTGATCCCCTCCCGCAATAGCTGTCAGTATTCCCTGGTGTACTAGTGGTCCCTCCCTTGGCCCAGTCCCCTCTCCAGTTTAATGTAAGACATCCCTGGTGGTTTACCTGTCCCTCCCTAGCCCTGATCCCCTCCTGTAATAGCTATTAGTATTCCCTGGTGATCAAGTGGTCCTTCCCTAGCCCGGAATCCCTCCTGTAATAGCTGTCAGTATTCCCTGGCTGTCTAGCGGTCCCTCCATAGTCCTGTTTCTCTCTCCAGTTTAATGTAAGCCATCTCTGGTAGTCTAACGGTCAGTCCCTGGCCCCAATTCCCCTCCCTTAATAGCTGTCAGTATTCCCTGCTGGTCTAGTGGTCCCCCCCTCCCTAACCTCAGCTTGCCTGTATCTTGTCCTTGGTGGTGTAGTAGACCCCCCACCCTGGCAGGTACTGTCCCACCACCCCCATCCCAACCCCAAGAGCATACAACTGGCACAGCCTTCTGCTGACCACCACAGCCAGCCCCAGACGAGATGTCATGGAGCGCATACTGTAACAGCTGATTGTACAGTGCACACTTCATGACAGCTCAGTCTGCGGCTGGCCATGGTGGTGAGTGTAGATAAGGGAGAGCAGGGTGGTGGGACAGTACCTGCCAGGGTAGGGGATGGATCTACTAGACCACCAGGGAATGCTGCCAGCTATTATGGGAGGGGATCGGGACTAGGGAGGGACCACTAGACCAACAGGGAATACTGACAGCTATTACGGGAGGGGATTGGGGCTAGGGAGGGAGTGCTAGACAACCAGGGAATACTGAAAACTATTATGGGAGGAGATTGGGGCTAGGGAGAGGCTGCTAGACCACCAGGGAATAATGACAGCTATTCCAGGAGGGGATCAGGGCTAGGGAGGGACTACTGGATCACCAGCGATGTCTTACATTAAACTGGGCTGTAGAGGGGATCGGGACTAGGGAGGGACCACTAAGCCACCAGAGATTTCTTACATTAAACTGGAGAGGGGGTCAGAGCTTAGGAGGAACCACAAGACCATCAGGGATTTCTTAACTGGAGAGAGGATTGGGGCTAGGGAGGGGGGACCTGGCCCAGCACACTCAGCCAATGTGCAACAAACAGATGAGCCCATAGTGGACATGCAGAAGGCCCATTAGTGTCGTGCATGCCCAATGGGCTCATCTGTGTGTTTGGGCTGAATATCGCCCATGGGGCCATGGCACTAACCATTGTGTGCCACGCTGTACCCCTATGGGTGGTCTTCTGCTCGGTGTCTGGTAGCATGGCACACTACCTGTTGTGTGCAATGCTACCATGGCCTGATGTTCAGATGGATAGTATGGTCAGTTTGGATCACACTGTTTGAATATAGTGCTGGAGCCGGCCGGACCGTCTGTACACGCAGCTAGCTGGCTCTAAGTATGGGGCCCATGGTGTTCTTTGGGAAGTGAAATTTTTTTGTGTGTTTTGTGTTTTGCTCTGTGTCCACCAGCAGCAGGACCCAGTGCTCCTCTGATGCTTCCACATTGTCTGTTCTCAGTACATGACACACTTATTGTCCATTTGGACTGGTAAAGCCTGTCCCTACACCTATGGGGCCAGTGTTTGTGGCCTGTGCAGGACTGACCCAGTCATCAGCACATTGACATGGAGACAAGGGCTATGCAAGACTCAAAAGAAGTTCAATCTTGTGAACACAGACTGTCAAACCAGCTAAATTTCTATTGAGGATTGGGGATAAAATCAAATTATATAATGCCCGGGGCCAAGGAAGCACCTAAAAACAGCAGCATGATACAGAGACCCACATTAAAGGCTACTGGTTTTCAAAAATGATGTTCATTAAGTGCCAGTCTTTGGCTAGTCTAATACATAGACTACATAGCCAACATTGCTGAAATATAAAATTGTGTGTATACGGCCTATGTAGGCCCACTAAGCATGTAATGATAGCAGTACCCCACAGTGTGGGTAGGATACTGGTTCCAAACACTGTGTCCATTGGGACAGTGCCAGACATGGACTGGGCTTCCTATTATGCCATGGACAAGTCTTGCACACATTGGTTTAATGGCCAATGTTGCCCCCCAAAATAATTTTACCTATGTAGGCCTGCAAAACACTCTAATCTGAAGACACACGGTAGCAGTGCATCATGGTGAAGACTAGGTTTGCTGGCATAAAGCAGCTAGCTTCACCTGAGCTCTTTTCTTTTAGGGTTTGCTTGAAAGGACAGAGCAAGGAGCAACATTAACAGAGCAAGGAGAAACATTAAGGCATCTTTTAGCTAAGCAGAGTTACTGTTGTGTTATTATTGTGTTTTGTGCCTACAGATTGTACAGTTTACTGCTTTATTTTTCTCTTATTGAAATGTTTTGCTGGGTATATTTTGTGTTACATTGTTACAGGGTGTGCTTACAGGGTTGTTACTGTTTTGTGCTTATAGATTATAAATAAGATTATAGATTATAAGTAGATTATAGATTATAAGTAAGGGTAAGGTACAACAGACTTCTAGGAAAACAAACTGAACTTACAAGCTCAAATGGGCAGACTGGGTGGGCCATAGGCCCTTATCTGCCGACACTGTCTATGTATCTATGTATCTATGATTACTGATTTATTTTTCTCTGATTTAAATTTTTTTTTTTGGCAAGATATATTTTCTGTTAAATTGTTACAGGTTGTTCTTACCAGTCTTGTTACTGTTTTTTTTTTTTTGCCTACAGGTTTTACAGTTTATTGCTTTATTTTTCTCTGACTGAAATTGTTTTTGGCAGTGTATATTTTCTGTTAAATTGTTATATGTTGTGCTTACAGGTTTGTTACTGTTTTGTGCTTACAGGTTTCTGCTTTATCTTTCTTTGATTCACATTGGGCTTGTTTTGCATGGTATATTTTCTGTTAAATTATTACAGGGTGTGCTTACAGGTTTTGTTACTGTTTTGTGCTTACAGGTTTCTGCTTTATCTTTCTTTGATTCACATTGGGCTTGTTTTGCATGGTATATTTTCTGTTAAATTGTTACAGGGTGTGCTTACAGGTTTTGTTACTGTTTTGTGCTTACAGGTTTTACATTTTGATCTATCTTTAGGCTAAGGAAAATTACTATTTTATTACTATTTATTTTGTGCTTACAGGTTTTTGTTTTGGGCTTAAAGGTATTGCAGTCTCATTCTCACATTGAAGGAGCTAATTGCTTTTCTTCCACCACTCTTCAAGGGGATTAGTAGTGTAACTGGGGGGTGGAGCTGACAAAGGCTTAGTACCTTCCAACAGAAGGAAGATCTAAAAGGTCAAGTTAGCTTGTGCATTGTGGTGGAGGCTAGGTTTGCTGGCATAAAGCAGCTAGCTTCACCTGAGCGCTTTTCTCCTAGGGTTTGCTTGAAAGGGCAGAGCAAGGAGCAACATTAACAGAGCAAGGAGAAACATTAAAGCTTCTTTTGGCTCAGCAGAGGTACTGTTGTGTTACTATTGTGTTTTGTGCTTGCAGATTGTATTTACAGATTTTATTACTGTTTCGTGCTGGCTGTGGGGTGGCAGTCTTTTGGGTGATGTTCTGGAGGCTGCAGTACTGCCCTATTTGCAGGCACCTTTCTGGTCTAAGGGAGGAGGTTGCCCGTCTCAAGGCCAACCTGATGAGGATTCGGAAAACCTCCTCCCCCACCCAGGGACCACCAGGGTCACTGCTGCTGCCTCAGAGGTTGCCAAAAAGGAGGAGCGATTGGACCACAATGGGCTCAGGGAGGCTGAGGGTGGTGGACCAGAGGCACATCCCTCTAGTTGTACCCCTCCACAATTCATACTCCATTCTGGTGGAGCGTGGTTCCTCTATGGAGAGACCCACAGTGGAGATCAAGGAGAATGCTGGGAACCTCCACAGAGGAGACCCAGAGGAGGGTGGCATGAGACCCCACAGGGAAAGGAAACAACTCCTGGTGGGGGACTCGGTCATTAGGAGGGTAGAACTGGGTGGGGGAGGGGAGAGGGAGATAAGGTGTCTGCCCGGTGCTATGGCTGGAATTGACAGGAAGTGAATCCTAAGGATCACAGGAGCAGCAGCACAGGGAAAGGAGCTGGACATCATTGTCCACCTAGAGACAAATTACCTGGCTGAGAATGGGATCAGAGCAGTGCAGGAGGAGTTTGTAGAGTTGGGGAGGGGCCTTAGACAAGTAGCACACATGGTAACCTTCTTGGAGGTGCTGCCTGTCTATGACATGGGTGAGGCTAGGGTACTCCGCACCATGGGACTCAATGAATGGTCAAAAACTGATGTGGAGTTCAGGGTTTTGGCTTCATTGTGGACTGGGGTCCACCTGGAATGATGCAGGCCTGTACTGGCATGATGGTCTGCATCTGTCTGAGAGGGGAACCAGGATCCTTGGTGATAGATTTAAATGCTTCATTGGCAAGCATTTAAACTAGCCAAGGAAGGGAGACACTGAAAAGAAGCATGGAAATCCCAGCCTTGCCCCACACAAAACAGGGTACTTAGTGAGGCAGAAACTAAGGTAGAGAATTTGATAGGGAGCAGGACAGGTGTCAGTGGAGAAAAAGGCAAAGACAGTAAGGACAGGGATGGAGCTAAAAGGGATAAGGCTATCAAACAATGGAGGGCAATGAATACCAATGCGCATATTCTGGGTAACAAGCTCCCTGAACTAGTGGTCTTGATGGAAGAGAGATTCCTGGATATCGTGGCAGTCACAGAAACATGATACACAGAGAACCATGACTGGGATATCATCATACCAGGGTACACAATCTACAGGAGGGACGGGGAGGGTAAAAGAGGAGGAGGAGTAGCTCTCTATGTAAGGGAAGGGATCAAAGCAACAGAACTAAGAGGTAAACAGGGAAGAGAGGAGGTACTGTGGGTCTCCCTGGAGACAGGAAATGGCACCACAATCTGTACGGGGGTTGTATACAGACCCCCATCTCAGGTGGAGGAAATGGACAAGGAAATGATAGAAGGCATCCTTAGAATGGCAGAAAAGGAGGGGGGATATTGTTGATGAGGGACCTGAATGTGCCAGATGTTAAACTGGAGCACCTTTGCTGCAGCCACATCCAAGAGCAGAGTAATTCTCATTGCTCTACAGGGGGCATGCCTCAGACAGCTAGTGCTGGAACCCACTTGGGAGGGTGCAATCTTAGACCTGGTACACTCAAACGGGGACAGAGAGAGGATATCTGATTTAGAAGTGGGTAGCCATCTGGGAACAAGCAACCACCAAACAGTGTGGTTCACAATAAACACAGCCATAGAGTCAAGTCACACAAAGGTGAGGGTTTTGGACTTTAGGAGGGCTGAGTTTGGCAAAATGGGGGAATGCCTCAAAAAACACTAGCAAATGGGCAAGAAGGTGGAGTAGAGGAACAATGGGGAAAAATCAAAGCTGCCATCATAGAAGCAACAAACTTGTGTGTTAAGCAAATAAAATGAAATGAAGGAAAAAAACACTATGGTTCTCAAAGGAAGTGGTGGGGAAGGTTAGGGAGAAAAGGATAGCATTCAGGAAGTATAAGGAAACACAGAAGAAGCAGGACAGAGAGCTGTGCCAGTTTAAATCAGAAGGAAGTGGGAAAGGCAGTCAGAATAGCAAAGGCCCAAACCGAGGAAAAGATGGCCAATTCAGTTAAGAAGGGGATAAAACCTTTTATAGGCACATTAGGGAGCGAAGAAATACCGGGGAGGGATAGTGAGGCTTAATAAAGAGGGGGGAGTGAGGAGAGGGTGACAGTGACAAAGCAGGGACACTGAACAAACACTTCTGCTCAGTATTCACAAAAGAAGAGAAGGGGAGGTGCCTAAACCAAATAATAGAAGCACAGTGGATTGGGGGGGTGGGGTCAATACCAGTCCATTCACAGAAGAAAGGGTCCTGAAAGAACTCCTAAAACTGAAAGTGGACAAAGCAATGGGGCCTGACGGGATTCGCCCCAGAATTTTAAAAGGACTAAGAGGAGAACTAGTGGCACCATTGATTACCCTTTGTAATAAATCGTGGGAGGATGGTGTGGTACCTGAGGACTGGAGGAGGGTGTATGTGATTCTCCTTCACAAACGTGGGAGCAAGGCAGAGGCAGGAAACTACAGACCAGTTAGTTTGACCTCAGTGGTAGGAAAAATGATGGAATCACTTCTGAAAGAAAGAATTGTTGAGTACCTAGAGGCAACCGGGGCACAGGACCCAAGGTAGCGTGGATTGACAGCAGGTAGGTTATGTCAGATGAGTCTAATAGATTTCTTTGATTGGGTGTCCAAAGTAGAATACCTGGGAGGGGCTGTGGACATGGCCTACCTAGACTTTAGCAAGGCATTTGACACAGTCCCGTACACAAGATTAATAAGCAAGTTAGCTGGCCTGGGAGTGGGTCCCAGGGTGGTAACCTGGGTAAACAATTGGCTGGACAACAGGATGCAGAGGTAACAGTAAATGGAGTCCACTCCAAAGAAAGAGGAGTTATTAGTGGGGTACCGCAGGGTTCAGTCCTGGGACTGGTTCTCTTCAGTGTCTTTATAGGTGACATTGTGGAGGGACTGGAAGGAAAAGTATGCCTCTTTGCAGACAACACAAAGATCTGCAACACGGCTGATACACAAGGAGGGGTGGAAATGATTAGAAGGGACTTGGCAAGGTCGGAGGAATGGTCAAAAGTATGGCAGCTTAGATTCAATGCAAAGAAGTGCAAAGTAATGCACCTGGGAAACAAAAATCCAAGGGAAGAGTACACAATGGGGGGGGGGGAGACAGCTATTAACGACAACAAAAATGTAAAGGGACCTGGGGTAGTCATATCAGATGACGTAAAGGTAGGCAAGCAATGTGAGAAGGCAGTAAGAAGGGCTGGGGTAACATAGAAACATAGACTTTGACGGCAGATAAGGACCGCTTGGCCCACCTAGTCTGCCCATTTCCCTACCTACAGGATAGGCCGCAGATCCTAGTTAACCAACAGCCTATTTCCTCCTACCCCCCACAAAAATTGCCTTATGTCTGTCCCATGCATTCTTGAATTCTCCCACAGTTTTAGACCCCACAACCTCCTCAGGAAGGCTGTTCCTTGCATCCACTACCCTCTCTGTGAAAAAATTCTTCCTCACATTGCCCCGGAACTGCCCCCCCATCTTTAAATTGTGTCCCCTTGTTCTTGCACATCTCTTTTTCTGAAAGACATTGTGGAGGGACTGGAAGGAAAAGTATGCCTCTTTGCAGACAACACAAAGATCTGCAACATGGGAGATACTGGGATGCATAGGGAGAGGCAGAAAATAGGAAGTTGTTATCCCTCTGTACAGACAGTTGGTGAGACCCCATCTGGAGTACTGCATGCAGCTCTGGAGACCCCATCTCCACAAGGACATAGACAAGATGGAAGCAGTCCAGAAGAAGGCATCTAAAATGGTGCAGGGTCTGCACCAGAAGCCATACGAAGAGACACTAAAAGAGCTTAATATGTATACCCTGAGGGAAAGGAGGGACATGATAAAAACTTTCAAGTGCCTCAAGGGAATCAACAAAGTCCAAAAGGGTAGCATCTTTCAGAAAAAGAGATGTGCAAGAAGAAGGGGGCACAATTTGAAGATAGAGGGAGGACAACGCAGGGGCAACGTGAGGAAGTATTTTTTTCTCAGAGAAGGTGGTGGATGCATGGAACGGTCTTCCTGAGGGGGTCATGGGGTCAAAAACAGTGGAGAAATTTAATAATACATGGGACAGACACAAGGCAATTTTAGTGGGAGGTAGGAGGAAGTAGGCTTTTGGTTAAACTAGGATCTGCAGCTTATCCAATATGTAGGAAAATGGGCAGACTGAGTGGGCCAAGCGGTCTTTGTCTGCCATCAAAGTCTATGTTTCTGTGCCACAGTGTGTGTAGATTGCTGATTCCAAACATTGCGAGGGGACAGTGGCAAACATGGACAAGACTGCCAGTCAACACTCACTTGCTGCACACTGCTGTAGCTGCAGGCCTCCACGGTCTTTTATGTACCATCCACACAGATTATTCATAAAAAAGTAAAAATGCAGCCACTGAAAAAGAGGCAGCCAGTCCTTCTTATTCTTTTAGTTTAAAAAGAAAAAGTATTTTTGTTGTGGGCATGTGGGCACTGCTAGCCTACTAATACATACCTCCTTGCTGCCCACTGCCCAGTAACTCCCTAATCAGGCCTCAGGTGTCTCTGTACTATCGACTCACATTCAGAAACAAGAAATTGGAGGTGACCTAAGGGTTCTTTTTTTGTATGTCTGCTGTTATCCACACTGTCTCTGCACTCAATAAAGACAGTACAATGTAACCATGAATACAACTCCATTTTGCTATTTCTGAGTGTGAGTGAGCAAGCTGCCATTGGTTGGGTGCCTGTCTTTTTTGTTTCAGTTCAATTATTGGTTAGACAGCATCACCGACTGCCTGGAGACATCCACCTGGTGGTACTGACTGTCTCTGTAGTATGCCAGCTTATTCTGAAAAAAAAAAAAAAATTGTAACCACTGCCAAACAATGTTGCAGTCCAGTCTGACTCCTTTTTATTATTTTTTTTTGCAATTGTTTAACCAGGAGTGGCACACTAAGCTGAAAGCTTGTTTACAGGTGCCATCTGGGAGCACAGGGAAGTTAAGTGACTTGCTCAGAGTCACACAGTATGCAAGTGGGGGCTGTGGGATTCAAGCCCAGGTCTCCAGATTTGCAGCTCAGAGCCTTAAACCACTGAGTTATACTGCATCTTCTTGTAAAAACAAATAGTTGTTTTGGCCAACTGGGCACTGGCAGACTGCCACCACTTCATTCCTTAGATTCCCACTGCCCAAACACCCTTCCTTCTCTTCCAGTTCTCACTCCAGTGAAGCCCCTGCTCCCAGTGGCCTGCTGCATTCTAGTGCACTTCAGTCTGAGAGTTTTTTTTCCCTTCTTGCATTTCATTTTTCTTCATAAAGTAATAAATATCCCCAGCAGCAGCTTTGTTGTTTTAGGTTTATTTGTGTGGTATTCTGAATAAATGGGAAGACTTTCCTAGATAATCTAAATAGATTCTCTTAAGTACCCTGCCTAAGCTACCTATCATCCCAAAGTCAAGTGCACAAGTGAGCACTCTCACTTTGTAAAGCTGAGTCTGACACAAAACAAGGCTAGGACTCACACTGTCTAGTTAACCATTCAGGAGTGCACAGTGTTTCCCTGTTCGACTGGTCTGCACCATATGGACCAAGGCAGAGATGAATAAGTTGAACTAAAAGTCTACAATTTTGCCCCAGAAGTTTGCCACGGTCTGCAAGAAAGGAACACCTGACATTTGAGGTGTTCACTTCTTTAGTAGAGTCAAACTTGCAGCTGTAATGGAGAATGCATTCTACTGAGGACCAGAGGACTTCAGTCTGGGGGGGGGGAACTAAGATAGGCACCCCACCCAAGGTTGGTGCAACATGCCAAGGGTCCATGAGTGTTCCCCAAAGAGGGGTTCAAACCTTGAGTGGTTATCAAGAGGTAGCTAAGCTTGAGTCAACTGAGCGTTCAGGATCCATTGAGTAATTCACATGTGCAGGTGGGCCAATGGGACCATGAATATGGATGTCACCATGTGGCCCAATAACTGGAGCATGATCTTGGCTGAGACTATATTGCTTTTGGCAATCAGACCTGCCTGAGCTACTAAAGCAACCGCCAGATTCTCTATCAGGAAAGCTTTCACCTGAGACTTGACCAGTAAAGTTCCTCTTACTGTAACCTCTGGCAAGGAGTGAGGATGAACTTCTTTACATTGACTAGACTACCCAACTGGTCCAGTAGCTGCCTTGTCCAGTTCACCATATGAACTCTCCAGTCTGCAGACGATCCCTTCAGTAGTCAATCATCCAGATAGGGGAACAACAAAGCTTCTAGGTGTGACTCCTCCAACAGAGGAATTTATAACAGATTGCTATACATTGAGGGTGAAACCAGCAACTCTGAGCAAGGAATATCTGTGCATGCAGATTCCAGTGGCTCTTGCCATGGCAGAAGCAACAGAGGCCCAGTAAGCTGAATGCAGTAGTGCTTGCCATTATCTAAGGCCTGGACTACATACTGTTGACTCAGTTTTGGTCATGCCTTCCTTCAGGTACAATTTTGGACATGGTCTTCCACATAAACATAGAAATTGTCAGCAGATAAGGACCACTAGGCCCATCCAGTCTGCCCATATGCCCTATACATTGTATTCTGGCCACTAACCCTATGTGATCAATGGCTTTTCATCACTCCCTCCCCTCTCAAGCTTCCCCTGTGCCTGTCCCAGGCATGCTTAAACCGCTCCACTGTGCTTGCCCCGACTACCTCCTGTGGCAGACTATTCCAAGTGTTGACTATCCTTTCTGTGTAGAAAAACTTTCTCACATTACCTATTAATCTACCCCCTTCCAATTTCATATTGTGCCCCCTTATTCTAATACTTTTTCTACATTGGAAAAGGTCCCCCATCTGCACCTTGTTTATGCCCTTGAGGTACTTGAAAGTTTCAGTCATGTCGCCCCACTGTCTCCTCTCCTCCAGTGAGTACATGTTGAGGTCCCTTAGTCTCTCCTCATATGTTTTGTGGTACAAGTTCTGCACCATCTTTGTTGCCCTTCTCTGGATAGTCTCCACCTTATCTATGTCCTTGTGCAGGTGTGGCCTCCAGAACTGCATGCTGTACTCCAGATGAGGCCAACCAGTGTTTTATACAGTGGCATCACCACCTCCCACCTCCTGCTAGTGATACCCCTGCCTATCCACCCCAGCATGCCACTGGCCCTCCCTGCCACCTTTGTGCACTGCTTTGATACCTTAAGGTCATCAGAGATGATAACCCCTAGGTCCCTTTCCTCTTTGGTGACAGTCAGCTCCCCCCCCCCAACCTGTAGCTCTCCCCAGGGTCCCTCTACCCAAGTGCATTATTTTGCACTTCTTTGCATTGACCCTCAGTTGCCACATCTCTGACCATCTTTCAAGCTTCTCCAGCTCCCTCTTCATTTTTGCACCCCTTTTGGAGTATCCACCCTGTTGCAGATCTTGGTGGCATTGGCAAACAGTGTTCTGGGTTCAGTGGGTAATGGTTTCTCTCTCGGGAACACATCAAATAGTTCCTTCCCAATGTGGACCAATCATTTCTTCAGAATCCAAAAATATGGGACGAGTCAAAACTTCATCTTCAAGGTTTGTTCACCTTTATTCTTAATTTTCTATAGCCTTGATGTTTCGCATGTAAAATGCTTTTTCAAATGGCTTCCTGTAATTATAAACATATTTTGTTTTATTCCAAATATCTTTTTGGCAACATTTTTCTTCCTTCTATGTATTTCAATTGGTACACCATTTTGCTAACAGACCAGCTGGTTCAAAAGGGTAACACCAGTCACGTTTTTGCCACTGAAAATCTTGCCCCCACTTTATTTACTGGCTACACATTCAGTTTATGTTGGTTAACTTTGTTACCAAACTGCAACTGCAATACATAGAAGGAAGAAAAGGAAAAATCTGAGGTGTTGTTTTTTTTTTTTTATTGTTATTTTTTCACTTTTTTACGTCTCATTCTGTGTTACAGAAGTAAAACTGAATTGTTATAGCAAGTAGCGTTGCACTTTTAGGAGACATGATACAGTCCAACAAGATTCATTGGCAATATTTCAAATTAATTAGTGAAGTAAATAAATGAAGGAATTTTGCTAAAAATATAACTTGAGTAAAATAAAATATGTTAATAATTATAGGAAGCCCTTTGAAAAAGCATTTTACATGTGAAACGTCAGGGCTATAGAAAATTAAGAATAAAAGCGAACAAAACTTGAAGATGAAGTTTTGACTCCTCACATTTTTTTGAATTCTGAAGAAGTCATCTGCAAACAGGCTGACCTTTCCTTCCAGCCCCACTGCAATGTCACTAATGACGACATTGAATAGGACTGGTCTTAGTACTGATCCCTGTGGTACCCCACTGGCCACCCCCCTCTCCCCAGATTGTACCCCATTTACCACCACCCTCTGTCTCCTGTCTGTTAACCATTTCTTAACCCAGTTCACCACCTTGTCTCCCATGCCCAGATTACTCATCTTGTTAATCAGCCTTCTGTGTGGGACGGTGTTGAAGGCCTTGCTGAAATCTAGGTAGGTGACGTCTACCACCCCTCCATCATTTGTTTCTGTAGTCACCCAATCAAAAAAATCTATTAGATTCATTTGACATGACCTTCCTGCTCTGAATCCGTGTTGCCTCAGATCCTGAGCACCGCTGGATTCCATATGTGCCACTATCTTTTCTTTCAGCAGTGTCTTCATGCTCTTTCTCACCACTGGGGTGTGAGGCTGTGCACAGGCAGTTCTACTATTTAACTAAGTAGGTCTGGCAGTTTGCAGTTTAGAGACTATGTGTAGCTAAAGTGAAAGTCATTTTCCCCTTAATATTCAGTTTCTGGACTTCTTATCTGGAGGTCTAGTGTTCACGTATAAATTAATTTTGGGTCTGATTACCACAGAGTTCATTTTAAGCTGGGTAAAGTCATGCTTTTTATCTTTATAAATCAGCTACTGCTTGTCTGCCTTCCTAGGCATATTTGATATGTTATGAGGCCTATGTCATACAGCCATAGTGGCATATTCTAGTACTGGGAAAATGGCAGAAATCATCACAGACGAGGCTGATGAGACCTCGAAGAAGTCACATGGATTCTTTTTAGAGGAATCTTCTTTTTCCATGGTGAACTGCAGTCTCTTGGACTGACCTTGTTATGGTTTGAATGGAAGAGTCCTCAGGGGTAGACCTGGGTTTGTAATAAACCATTTCCATGCTGTCAGAGAAGATGGTGTACACAGAAGAGTATATAACTGGCAACATTTTCTCTTCCTCCTCTCCCCAGAAGTCCTAATCTCTTAGGTAAGGATTATACTCCTTTCTCCTTCTCCACTACAGGGGAAGGAAGAGGGGGCTCTAGACCAGAGGCCAGAATCCTTACAGGAACAGAAGGCTGAATAGGTCCTACCAGCACCGTGGGCTGTGGTGTCACAGGCAGGTATTGTACTGGCACAGTAGATGGGGACAAGGGTAACTGAGTCAGCATTCTCTGTATCAACACAGAGAATGGAGCTGAAACATATACATTGCCCAGATCAACACTGATGGATGCAGCCATGACAGTCAATTTTGGTGTTGACATCACCAGACCAGGGTTCAGTGTTGGTGAGTTCTGCATTGTCATAGAACTTGGAGGCTGCTGCAGTACCTTCACTGGTGTTAAGTGCACTTCTATCCTTGGTTCTGCCTATTCAGTGGCTGAACCAGGAGTTGGCAAGAGATGCTCAGTGCCACTTCCATCTTCTCGCCTCCATGCCAGGGACCATGGACTCCAGTCTTGTTGAATGGCAGTGCTGCTTAGCAGGTTACAAGTGGAGCCTAGAGCTAGAACCCACAAGTTGTCATTCTTTTTCTGGCAGGCTGGTGCTGTGATTTGGTTGATGGTGTAGGCTTCTACATCAATGATATTTTGGTGTTGACCCCTTGCATGAAATCAGTGGAGGAGCAGGTATTTTATTCATGAATGTACAGTTCTCCAAATTCTTCTGTAGAAGTTACTCTAATGACTTTCACCTGTGCTACTAGTGCAATGTTAATTCAATGGAGAGTAAGAAAGAATTGC
The DNA here is from genome assembly GCA_016271365.2 of Neoceratodus forsteri. Classification (NCBI taxonomy): domain Eukaryota; kingdom Metazoa; phylum Chordata; order Ceratodontiformes; family Ceratodontidae; genus Neoceratodus; species Neoceratodus forsteri. The sequence goes on along the minus strand of CM057453.1, from coordinate 1,554,002,490 downwards.
AGTAAATTGGAGTCACTTACATTATATCAGGAACACTGAGGCATCCAACACCATATGTGAGGGCGTATATCATCCTGGGCAGCCCCAGCTATGAAGAGTCTTCTGAGAGTTCCTAATGCTGCTGCTATTGTGTATGGTTCTGTGGATGAGACATCCTCAAAGAAGATTCACTGGACCACCAGGGCCTATAACACTTGGGTGGGTTAGGGAGGGGGAACTGTGCTTCATTTCAGCGCAGCACACCTTTTAAGTGGCACCTTGACAACAGCTCAGCATGGTATTTGGTCATATGCCTGGTGCAGTGCCACAGTGCTGTCAGATGCAAGCCCTATGTCCAGCTGCTAACATGTGGACAGGTTATCCACATTGTGCTAGTGTTGTTGGAAGAACTCCACACCTCTGCAGCATGCATACAGCTTTGTTTATAATATTTCTGGGTAACAGGTTAAAATCACTCATTTTATATTTTCCCCTACTGTGACAGAGAATCGGACCCCAGATGACTGTATTAAACTAGTGAAAGAAGTATTGCCAGCTGATCAGATAAAGATACTAAATATATCAAAAGTTGAGAGAATTGGAGGATATAAATGGGCACATCAGTATAGCCTAGATGTTATAGCACAGAGCTGTGAATTCAAAAACCTATTAGACCTAATTTTGAATCCCAATACCACCCTTTGAATTACCTATCGTGAGCAATTCTATCCTGGGTCACACCTGGAAAGGAGCTTTGGCTCAGTATGTCAAGAAAGAAAGAGAGAAAGAAAGAGATTATTTCACAGAAAGGGACGTGGATTATGGAATAGAATTTATTTAATATAGTGTTGGCTGAAATAATCTGCGGGGCAGATATTTAAAACATCTGCACGTGCAAATTATTCACGCCAGCAAAACTTAAAGTACTTGTTTTTCAGGCCAGTGGATCTCCAAAGTATTCAGGGATAGTGTCAGATTATACTGTATACCTATTTACATTTGTAGGCTGTATATTTCATGCTTTCAGTAACCAAAAGCAGTTTGCACTGTCAAAATGTGCACCTGACAGTTGTCAATCAGCCGTTTTCACCGCATTCGCTACTTGTCCTGGTGAGTGGTTTTAAATTACCACTTATGTTCCTGACTCGAGGACTGCATATAAGGATTTACAGAAACTGGCATCAGTGAAGCACAAGAAAACCGCTTGAATGACTTACAACCACAGAAATGTTTCAGCTTCTGTTACATTAATTCTATAGCAAGTCCTTTTTTTCTTGACCGATTTTATTTATAATTTGTGATCAGGAAAGGTGCACTGAGCTATTACGGCTTGCTCCCAGGTGTGTCCTGGGGGCTGGGTTGCATGGGCCTGTTTTACTGACTGGGGGAATGTTGACCGTGATGCTGGGCAAACTCCCCATCTCTGCTTTGATAAGTGCCATAGTATCTTTTACTTCCAATTGGACAGTGACTAGAGATGGGCAGAAGGGACTTCAGTTTAACATCTCATCCAAAGGAGGGCACCTCACCCACAGCCTTCCAATCCAGCCCCAGAGATAAGCATGCTAGCTCCTGAGCCACTGATAACAGATACAGACAGAAGTGGATAGAGAGACTGCTGAATGGGAGAATGAATGAGCACTTGAAGTACAGAGGAGTATCAGAGCTGCACTTTTTAATTCTTCCTTGGTTTTCTGATTAATTATACATGATTACATAAAGAATAAAATAAAAAAAAAAGAAAAGGAAATCACACTTAGAATTGCAGTTTTTTCCTTCAAGTGGTCTGATAGTAACACGGTACATCATAGTCATCAAATAATTGCAATTATTTTCGTGGTATTCATCTGAGCATGAACTAAGCACAAATTAAATGAAAGCAAAATATACCTGCCAATCAGCATAACTAATATACATTCTAGTGATATCCCTGGAAATTTCAGGTATTTTTTTCTTCAAAATTCTTGTTTTCAGATTTCTTGGATCAACCGAATTGCATATGCAAATATTGTGGCTATCTGGCTCCAGGTCTGGAAGTTATGGCTAGATAAATATGTAGAAGAACAAGCATTTGTCAATGCTGAATGTTTGTTTGCTGCCATTGGCATTGGTAGTGTAGGAGTTACAGAGCTGCATAATAGGAATGGCAGTGAAGTAGTCTACTGAAGCCAACCCCACCAACACCCTGCAGAGACTGACAGGCATTGGGGTGTGCCTTTGGGTTGTCAGGAATAACGGCCACGCCATTTCACCACACCCTACTCTGCAGACATCGACAAGTGTCATGGTGTGCCTTGGGGTCTTTGGACCTTATGCGCACCCCATTCCATCAGGAAATATGGGCAGATGGGTGCGGTATAGGAGAATGGGGTGAACTTTGGGGCTGAAGAGTCCAAGACATACCTCGATGCCTCTCACTGGCTGCAGGGTATGGAATGGTGTGAGCTTTACAGGTGACACCCCCAAGTCACACCCCTGATGCCTGTCATTCTCTACAGGGTGGGGCATTATGGTCAGAAACCCTAACACCTCAGGCATTCGTTGGTATCTTCACTCCAAATTTTCAACATGTTTTTTTTGTGACCCCCACCTCATGAACAGTGGCAATATCAGTTTGTTAGCTGAAAGCTGCTTTTACACAGCGACTACAGCATTTAGCACCACAGGTGCAAAAACACATTCCGAACAGAATGTGAAAAATGACAACTGTACTGTTCATGGGGAGGTGTAAAAAAATGGCAATGTTGAAAATCTGCAATGAAAATATAAAAAAAACTGGTGAAGTCACGAGCGTACATAGAAACTGTGCAACGCACACCCATAATGTAATTAGTTTGGGGATTTTTTACAGCAGATTGTCAACACAGGCATTTTGGGACCTCTGATCATGAACAGTGTCACTGTGATTTTCTTTATCTGTCCTGAACAATGATTTCCCTCAGCAACCACGCATTTCTGCGCTGAAAGTGTAAAAACACGTTTCAGCCATGTTGTGAAAAATGACAGCTGCAGTGTTCATAAGTAAGTGTGGAAAAATGTCACTGGTGAAAATCTGGACTGAAAATATTACAAAGTCATGAACTTACGAGGGTGCTTGGAAACTGCACAATGCTCACTCATAACTGTACTTCTCATAAGGAGGTATGGTAAAATGGCAATGTTGAAAATCTGGAGTGCAAATATAAAAAATTTGCAAACTTACGAGCATGTGTAGGAACTGCACAATGCACGCTCGTAAAACAGTCATTTTTAGGAATTTGTTCACCAAATTTTCAACATAGCCATTTTAAGACCTCTGCTCATGAACAGTGTCACTCTGATTTTCTTAATTTGTCCCATACATTGATTTCACACACCGACTGTGCCATTGTGCACTACATGCGTGGAAACAAATTTTGGGTGAGATGTGAAAAATGACAGCTGTACTGCTCACAAGGAGGTGTGGTAAAATGGGCATGTTGAAAATCCGGAGTGCAAATATTAAAAATTTGTGAACTTGTGTGCGTACATAGGAACTGCGCAGCGCACGCTCATAAAACAGTCATTTTTAGGAATTTTTTCACCAAATTTGCAACATAGGCTTTTTGAGAGCCCACCTTATGAACACTGGCACTGTTGTTTCATTAATCGGTCCCAAAAGGTGATTTCGCGCAGTGACTGCAAAATCACCATTTGGACCTGAGTAACACCATGACAGTTCAAGAATTCATGAGGAGGGCTCCCAAAAACCCCATGTTGAAAATTTGGTGCCAAAATTCCAAAAAATGCCTCAGATATGCATTAAAATTGAAAAAACCCTATTTATTGCATTATACAGCTTACCGGCATTTCCTTATTTTGAGGTAGGCTTTGAAGAGTGCAGACGTGTTCCCTTTCCACCGAAGATCGTCTCACTGAGCTCTGGAGGTAAGTATGGGGTGTGTGGGGAGGCAGGGTGCACAGCAGGTGGGCGTGGGTGGGCAGGGAGAATGCCAAGGAAACTTTTTTTGTTTACAGGTTTTTTTTTTACTTAGATGACGACGTTGCCACGCTGGGGTGGGCTCCAGCATGAGCACTTGAAAGCTTTTGGGGTGCGTGGAACTGACGTGGGGATTGGTCACCCCAGTCGGCCATACAGTATGTGCGTGGGGGGGGCGCATGAGCATGCAATATGTGTGTGTGCGTGTGTGTGGGGGGGGAGCACTGCTCACTGAAGCGGTGCTCTCCCTTTCAACTGTATGGCACTGCATTTTCAACTGCTGTCATGTAGAGTTGATTGGAGAACTGCAACTGCACCCGCAAACACACTGACTGAATTGGAAGACAGCTGCCGCACCTCCGAAAACTCGGATGATGGCACTATGTTTCTTGTACATGCGTGCAAGCAGACATAAAAAGGAATACAAGAGCATGCCCATGGACCTGGTGGGGGAAATAAATCTTAATGAACCACATGTTTTTCTTATTTCTGTAAGTTTTTAAAATAAAGCATTTCTTTTCACCAGTGTGGAATGAACTGCAATTGGTAAGAAATCTCTGATAAAGAATTATATTTTAAACAGGGTGCTTTAAAGCAGTAGTGCAGTGGAAAATGCTTTTCCAAAAAGCCTAGTCACCAGCACCAATTAGCAAAAATATTAGAATATATGTTATATTCAGAGTGATTCCTATTCTGTTTACTATGTATACAATATATTCATTGCAAAAAAACTTTGTTAATGCACAAGTCTGGATTAAAGCAACAAAATTAGGAAAATGTGGCATTACGGTTTCCAACCCTAATACCCCACCCCCACCCTGCAGGCAGCAACAGGAAAAACCATTATGGTTTTACCTCTCTTGCCTCTTCACAAATCAGGCATGGGGTGTGCCTTGGAGTTACGAACCCTAATGCTCACCCCATTCCATTAGTAAATAAGCTGAGATGGGTACAGTATATGAGAATGGGGAGAAGGTTAGAGTTGACAATCCCAAAGCACACCCCACACTTGATTTGCGAAGAGGCAAGAGAGGTAAAACCATAATGGTTTGTCCTGTTGCTGCCTGCAGGGTGGGGAAGGGGGTGTAGGGTTGGAAATCCTAATGTGACATTTCCGTACTTTTGTCACTTTAACCCTAACTAGTGCATTAACAACATTTTTTGCAATGAATTTCCTTACTTTTAGAGCTAGTATAATCATATCCTTATTTGTGTGTGTGAGCACAGGGCCTGCTCCCATATCTCCCTAGATATGTATATGTATGTTGCTATGGAAGCACAGGGCCCTTTGGGTTCTGCACTTCTATTTGTAGGAGAACAGCAACCAAACTGTCAGCACAGCCTTCTTATTGCCCCATCTCATGAACGCGGTACTGAAAATTTTCAAACCCCCACCAAAACGTGATTCTGCATCACCGCTATGTCATTCCACTCTACAGATGAGAAAAGACAGTTTGGTCAGGATTTGAAAAATAACAGCTGTTACATTCATGAGGTGACGTAAAAAAAGGCAATGTTGAAAATTTGGGGCCAAAATGTTTAAAATTACCGAAGTTACAAGCGAGTGTAGCAAAATTTCAACGTGTGTGCATAACTTTTCCATTTTTACATATTTTGACCCCCAGTTTTCAACATAGCTTTCTTATGACCCCACCTGGTGAACAACGATGGTGAAAATGTTCAAATTCTACCCATAACATGATTTCGCCAAGCAACTAGAAAATTGCATTTCAGGCAGGATTTACCTAATTCCACTGTTATTGTTCATGAAGTGGGGTCTCAAAAAGGCCATGTTGAAAATCTGGGCTCAAAATATGCAAAAATGGCAAAGTTATGCATCAAAGTTGAAACCCCCATTGAAATACATTGAACCGCACTTACCTTAGTTTCTCATATTGCAGTCGGCGGTTCTGGCAGCAAGATGTATCTTTGATCAGACAGTGGATCTTTCCTAAGTGAGCTGCTCAGGTGAGGGAGGGTGTATGGGAGGGTGTGGGGTTGTTTGGGGTGGTGGATGCTCAGTGGAAGTTCGAGGTTGGGGGATCAGGGTGGTGAGGGATAGTTTCCTTTTTTACAATAAAAAAAGACATTGCAAATCAGTTTCCTTTATTTCAGATGAGGACGTAGATGGGTGGGTTCCACTAGATGCCAGAAAAACTTTCAAAAATAGCAGAATGGCAATCGAAGGGGTGGGGGTACAACTAGACATCAGAGAAATATCAAACAGTATGGGGATGGGGATGGGGGGGTGCCACTAGACACCAGGGAAACTTGACAAAATACGGGAATGCAGATCAGAGGGTTGGGGGTGCCACTAGACACCAGGGAAACTTGACAAAATACGGGAATGCAGATCGGAGGGTTGGGGGTGCCACTAGACACCAGGGAAACAATGGCAATATACAAGAATGGCAAGCAGAGGGGTGCCATTAGACACCAGGGACATTTTTAAACAATATGGTAATGGGGATTGGCAGTGCCACTAGACACCAGGGAAACCTTGGCCCCATACGGTCGTTTCATATGGCTATCCTGAATTACTTAATGAGCATGCTCAGAACGACAATTCTTCAAACGTAATAACTTCGAAAAGGATTATTATTTTTTCACCAAACCAGTCAAAGGCACATCCATGGGCCAAGCCCTCTGTACCATGAACATTTCAGACCAAAAGTCCAAACCATCTGAGCACAAGGCAATGACAAAAAATAACAGCAAGAAGCACCATTTTTTTCATATCTACCAATACAAAAAATGGCAGAAGTGAGTTGTGAAAGAAAATTAAAAACAAAGAAAAACACACATGTGGCTGTCATTTTTCCAAAACTTAACGTCAGAATCCACCTCATGGGGTCCCGATAAGCAACAAACATCTGTTGCTCTGTGTCTACGACTCCATTTTTCTGAGTTTTCAGTTTTTTTTTTGGGGGGGGGAGACAAAATGGTGACATACAAAACAAAAATATGAAAAAGGATTCCCCATATGGTAATTTCATACAACTGTTTTGAAGTGCTGACTGAGCATGCTCAGAACCCACATTTTCAAAATGCAATAACTTTGGAACAGATTGATAACTTGTCACCGAACCAGTGAAAGGCACATCAGTGGGCCAAGTCCTTCTACCCAGAAAATTTCAGACCAAAATTCCAAACCATCTGGGCACAAGGCAATGACAAAAAAACAGTGATTTTTTTTTGTTTTTTCACAATTCGCATTTCGGAATCTACATATCCAACTGGAACAAACCTTGGCATATCAGGAGATCTACCCAGTGAGACCATGCATGCCAAATTTTGTGGAAGTCTGTTGAATGGTTGCGAAGATATTGAAGTGCAAAATTTAGGGTTTAATATTAAAGTACCTACTTAACCATAACTATAGTGGTGCTACTGCCCCACAATAATAGATATTTTTTTTTACTTTTTTTAGATCCTAACCCTTTATCAGCTTTATAGTGTTATTTGTAAGCCAATTGAAGCAGCCATCTTTTGGTTGTTAAAGTCCTTTCAGACATTTAAAAAATACTTAACTTCTGGTATGCAAATGAAACATGATAATATCTGAAATGTGTTACAGTTAAAAAGGGTAGGATCAAACTTTTTGTCCAACTTCACCATGCTGATGCTTAAAGAGGCCTCACATTTGCTAACACTGGCAACTGTCCACATAAAAAACACTGACTATGAAAGAACTGAACTATTAGGAGATCATCAGCAGCAGCGATGAGCGGATTCTGCCCAGAGTCAGCCCAGGAGACAGCCGACAGTCAGGGACCCTCTCCGTTGCACCTCAGGTAAGAACTGTACTGTTACAGGTAACAGTGAGGGGGCGAGGGGGCTTACTTGTTAGAGTTGTTGAAGAAGGGGGAGTGTGAGAGGTGTGCTAGAGAGACAATTCAGGTAAACAGCTGGGCAGCCAGGTGGAAACTGTTTGGGGTAATTTAAGGTGAAGGGACACAGAAACCTAGCGATAGGTGAAACTCCCTATATAGGGTACAGAACAGGTAGAGAAGAGGTGTAGCACCCTATACAGGGCTAAAACTATACTAGAGATCAGGAAGACACAACAATCTAGGGGTCCTTGAAAAGCTCTATATAGGGTAGGGTAATAAAAGGAATCTAAGAAGGTGAATCACCAGTAGAAGCAGGTAAGATGGAATGAGAGAAGCAGTGCAGAGCATTGGTTGTTGGGTGGCAGTCTTCAGGGGGACTTTCTGGAGGCTGGGTTGCTGCCCCATCTGCATGCACCTCACTGGGATGAGGGAAGAGGTGGCCAGACTCAAGACTGAGTTGGCTTGGGTTTGGAGGACCTTCTCCCCCATCCAGGGACCACCTAGTCCACTGCTTCTACCTCAGAGGTTGCCCGGTAGGAGGAATGGCTAGACAACAATGGTCTCAAGGAAGATTAGGAAGGTGGAGCATAGGCACATCTCACAACTAGTTCCAGTACAAAACTCCTTTGCTGCCCTGGCAGAGTGGGAATGTCCCACTGAGGCACCAGTAAAAGTGATTGGGGTGGATGTGGGGGGCCTCCACAGTGGAGACCCCAAGGGGGGCAAAAGAGGACACTGGAGGAGGAAGCAAATCCTGGTGGGGGACTCCATAGCAAGGGGGCTAGATTTGGTAGCAGGTAGAGATGAGGAGAGGAAGGTTCAGTGCCTTCCCAGCGCTATGGCATGCAGGGATGGAAAGAAGATCCATGGGATTGCTGGGCAGCAGGAAGAGAGGGAGGGAGAGCTACACGTCATTCTCCACCTGGGGACAAATGCCCTGGCTAGGGATGAGTCAACTGTAGTGCAGGAAGAGTTCATGGAGTTGTATTAGGCAAGTAGCAGGATCTGTGACTTTCTCAGAAGTACTACCTATCTATGACAGGGGGGCTGACAGGATTCTCCGCACCAGGAACTTCAATGTACAGTTGAAGAAATTGTGCAGTAAGGAGAATTTTGGTTTCACTGGGGACTGGGACCCACCTGGAGGGATAAAGGCCTGTACAGGGGTGATGGTCTGTATCTATCCAGGAGGGAAACCATAGTCCTTAATGAGCAGTTTAAATGCTACACTGGCAAGCACTTAAACTAGCCGGTGGGGGAGGTGGAATAAGGATAGGAGACATAAACTGCCCACACACACACACAAGCTCAAGAGGTCAACTACGGGAATCTGGAGGGAGAAAATAAACCAAATCATAATGAAATCCAGGGGGTAAAAGAAAAGAATGAACCTAAGGTAACATGTGAGTGAAATAAGGGAAGGCAAATGGAAAAAAGGGGTGGGGTGGCAACACATTCTTGGAGGCTCTGTTTGCAAATGCTCATAGTCTGGGCAACAAGATTGCGGACCTAGAGGCCACCATGGTGGAAGCAGACCTGGATTTAGTAACCATTACAGAGACCCGGTGCAGTGAAAACCAGGACTGGGATATGGCCATACCAGGTTATGTTCTGTTCAGAAGGGACAGGGTGGTAAGCAAAGGGGGAGGAGTAGCTCTTTATGTAAGGGACAACATAAAGGCTACAGAAATAAAAGGAGAAACAGGTGAGCGGAGGTACTATGGGTCACCTTGGAGAAAAGGAAAGGGGCTGTTATTCACACAGGAGTGATCTACAGACCTCCAGCATGGGGGGGGGAGTGGATGGGAAAATGATGGAAGCAATCCATAGGATAGTTCACAAGGGAGAAGTGATACTAGTAGGGGACTTCAATCTACTGGATGTGCATTGGAGCCTCCCAGCTGTGGCTACAGACAGAAATAGTGACATCCTGGACTCGATGCAGGGGGTGTTCCTCAGGTAACTTGTAATGGAACCAACTCATGAAGGGGCTTTGCTGGACCTGGTACTGACAAATGGGGACAGTATTGCTGATGTAACAGTGGGGGACCACCTGGGGACTAGTGACCATTGTACAGTGTGGTTTAATATTGGACCCAAGCTACAGTCAAACTGCACAAGGATGAAGGACATGGACTTCAGGAGGGCTGATTTTAAGAAAATGGGAGAATGCCTCAGAGACGCCCTGGCAGGGATAGGGAAATTAGGGGGAGTCGAGGATCAGTGGACAAAAATTAACGAGGGCAGTGAAAAAGCTACAAATCTCTGTGTCAGGCAGATTAGCAAGGACAAGAGAAAAAATAAACCACTATGGTTCTCTAGTAAGGTAGTGGAAAAAGTAAGAGGGAAAAAATGGCTTTTAGAAAGTATAAAAAACACAGAAAGAGGAGGATAGGGAGCCTTGTCAGGAGAAACAAAGGAAGGCAGGAAAGGCAGTTAGGAGCACAAAAGCGCAAACAGAGGAGAATATTGCAAAATCAGTAAAAAAAAAAAAAAAAAAGGGGAAAGACATTTTTTTAGATACACAAGCGAAAGAGAAAGACCAAGGGAGGGATAGTAGGGCTGAAAGGGAAGGAGGGGTATGTGTAAGAAGACCATCAAAAAGCAGACATATTGAACAAATAGTTTCATAGTTTGTTTACAAGTTCAACAGGCTTTCACCTTCTAAGAACTTGCCACATTCCAATCCTCAAAGGTGGTACTCAAATTATTTTGGTACCCATATTACTATCTTATTTACTTTTAAAAGTTGTAATATTATAGACGGCTCAGTGGCATGGAGAGCTGAGGCATCATGCCTTACCTCCTGCCTTGCTGGCGATCCCTGTTCACAGTGCGAGCGGGCCACTGGGGGTCAGCTGGGGAGGCAAAGGATCGAGCGTCTGATGGACAGCTCTTCTCTCCCAGGAAGGGGTGGGAATGGAGTTCGCTGCCTGCCTGATCCCTAGCAGTGGCTGGGGATTGGCACAGGGGGGGTCCATACATAGGGACAGATGCAGGGCAAACAACCGGTGTACCACATATGGATGTATGTGCGGCTCAGACATTGTTGTCATTGCATGCCGCCACGCTTGGAGAATGGGAAAAATGGAGGAGAAAAATGTCAGCCAGCAGGATGAAGCCCGGCCCCTCGCAGGCTCCACACCTGGCACCTCACTAGCCCAAGAGAGGTAAATCCAGTGGACTCCGGGGTGACAGGGCCAGAGGGGCCAGATGGAAGGGGGCCGGAGGCAGGAGCAGAAAGAAGGAAAAAGAAAGTTGTAATATTGTTACTATTATCTGCTGAGGTAAAGTAGTTCATGGTGTTATGATTCTTTGTGTATACCATTTTCCTCTTCTTGTTAGTCTATTATTTTCACCCAATAACTTACTGTCACGTGTTATTGTTGTCCTACCCACATGACGGTTTACTAATCCTATTGTTTCCCTAAGAATTAGATCCCTATTGGCTTTATATGCTAAACACAGATCGCCCCTTGTTCTGTATTCTATTGAGCATAGACCCAATTTTTTCAATCTTTCTGGGTAACTAACATTATGCATATGTTTAATTTTTTTGGTTGCCTTTCTCTGTACCTTCTCAATAATTTTCTCATCTCTTATAGTGTGAGGTGCACAAAACTGCACACAATACTGCAAGTGCGGCCTCGCTAATGAGGAGTACAGAGGGACAGTGACCTCCAGCTCCCTACTTTTTATATTACTCAGAATACACCCTAATATTTTTTGACTTTTTTAACTTTGAATATCATATGCATTTCAAATGTTAAATCATCTGTAACTTGCACTCCAAAATCCTTTTCAGTAGTACTGGTCTGTAATGGGTAGCCGTTTAGAGTATATGTGTACTTAGGGTTACTATGTCCCAAATGCATGATCTTACACTTTTCTATTAAATTTCATATTATTTTGTTTTACCTAGTTATCAAGCAAGTTAATATTTTGTTGGAATTCATCCTTGGATTTCTGATCAAGTACAATTGCTCCTACTTTGCAATCATACGTGTATTTACACATCCATGCATTGTTTGCTGTTTACATGAATGCTACTAGGATGCTAAAAAGTGTTGGTCCCAGGACTGATCCCTGTGGGTCACCACTGGTCGCTTCACCCCTTACTGACAAATACCCCCTAATGGCCACACAATGTGACCTGTTCTCCAACCATGAACTTATCTAGTTCACTATATTAGGATGCAAACCAGTTTCATTCAAGCATTCCACAAGTATTCTATGTGACACTGTATCAAACACCTTGGAGTAAACCAAGTAGAGCACATCAACCAGCATTCCCCTATCCAGAGCTGTGCTCACCGGTTCAAAAAACTGAAGCAGATTCGTAAGATAAGATCTTCCCTTTGTAAAGCCATGCTGTATTATATCAATAAACCCCTTGTTTGCAATGTGTATATTTATGCATTGCTGAATTAGCCTTTCTAATAATTTTCCAGTAACTGAGGTGAGACTAATAGGCCTGTAATTGTTAGCTTCTGTTTTCTTTCCATTTTTATATACTGGGACACTAACAGCCTCTCTCCATTGCTTCAAGGTTTTATCTTCCTCAAGGGATGCATTGAATAATTGCGTAAGAGGACCAACCAAGACAGCTGATAGTTCTTTGAGTAGTTTTGGTGGGATTCAAGCAGGTCCAACCAAACTGTTTGTTTTGATAGATCCAATTACCTCTATAACTTCATTAACTGTGAAAGGATTAACATTTTCTGTGTTATCTAGACTGTCTTTATTTATGTGTTCCTTAGGTTCATATACACTAATAAAATATTTATTTAGTGCTGTTGCAATTTCTGTTTCATCAGTTACAAGACCATTAATTGTTTCAATTGGACCAATTCACTTTTGATTCCCCTTAATCAAGCCTATATAATTATAGAATTGTTTTTTATTATCCTTTGTCAACGTAACGTTTTAGTTCATATTCTTTTTTAACCTTTCTGATAGTAGCTTTACTCTTAACTATTTTTTATATGTATTCCATGTAATTTCTGTATGATTTTTGTTATATTTGTTGAAAAGTTTCTTTCTTTTATTAACAAGCTTTTTAATGGTCATGTTCCACCATGATGGAATCCTAAGCTCATTGGAATACTTTTTATGTTCCGGTACCCAATTGTTTATACAGTATTGTAATTTGTCATTTATTTTGTCCCAGATCATTTCTAAGTTGAGATTTGCTAGATAGCTTTCCCAGTTCCAGGTGGCTAGCCATTTTCTTATTTCATTATAATTCACCTTATAGAAATTTTTAATTTTGGTTCTACCTTTTGTTCCTGTTTCTTTAAGATCTAGTTCAAATTCCAACATTTTATGATCACTATCACCAAGTGAGGGATGTGTTTTGGGTTCTGACATTCTAGATTCTATAGTTTGTTAGAATTAGGTCAGCATACTGTTTTCTCTTGTATTCTCCTTAACCAGTTGATCTAAGTTATTCAAAATTGTAATATCTATGAATCTATTTTCATTTCTGCTTGTTCCTTCAAGCTTATCCCAGTTAATTGATGGCAAATTGAAATCACCAATCGGTATGCAGTATTTATTTACTACCATGCTCTCAATATCTGTTAAAAATGTATTTGTTTCAGCCGAGTTCAGACTTGCTGATCTGTAGCCTAAACTTACGATTAATTTTTTGTTCAGGAGGTTTATTTGGGCTCAAACTAATTCTGATGTATTATGTTCAGGTTCAGGATTGATTTCATAGGCTTTGTAGCTTCCATTAATATATAATGCTATTCCCCCTTCTCTTTTATCACTACAGTTTTTCCATCTTTTTGTGTAACCAGGTACATCGGTGTTCCAGACATCACTGTGGAACCATGTTTCAGTCACCTCACAGGTGGCAAAATGTTTAGTATCCAAAATAACTTCCAATTCGTCAATTTTATTTCTGAGACTTCTAGCATTTACAAGTAGTATCTTAATTTTATTGTTATGATTGATACTATTATATTTAATTATTAAAATATGGTTTGAAGTTTTGTTTTTTATTTTTTTATGCTACAGTATGTGCAATTGTCCTTATAGATATATTTTGACCCACTTCTAGAGAGTCAGCTAGTATGCTCATCTCTCCCCTTTTATTTAGTTTAAACACTTCTTAATGTATGTCAGGATATTCTTTTCTAGCTGGCTGCATTTTTTTCTACCTAGATGCATTCCATCACAGCAGTAATATTCCATTCTTTCGGTTAAGTCTTCCCAGCATGTTATGCACTTAATGTCATTACTTTCGTAACCATTCGTTGATATTTTTTTTTTGTCAGTCTGGTATTCTGTTGCCCTAGACATTAGAAGAATTTCTGATATGGCCACGTTACATCCCATATGAACCAGTTTATTTCGTTATTTACACAAAGTCTTGTTTTATTTTGGATATGGGTTCAGTAAGAATATTATTTATGCCTGCATGTAGGATAACTAGTGGACTTTTACCAGTGTTGGCCAAGATGTCATTAAACATCACAGTGATATCATCAATTCTAGCCCCACTATAACTAGATAATATTCGGTTGGCTTTGTCAGGGTTACAGATGATTCTGTCTAAATGTTTGATCATTGAATCTCCCAAGACGTAAATTTGCTTATGATTTATGTCAATTTCTGTTTCCATGGGCACTTCCCCCGCTAGTTACGGTATCTTTATTTGTGTTAGGTTGATTTATAAACACATTGACTCATTACCCATAATTGTTTCCTGGAGGAGCTGCAGTGTGGCAGTGTATATAGCAGTGCCTAGCCTTCTGGCAATATTTGGCTCTGTCCCTATCTGAGTGCGAGAGTTATTAATTCTTCTTGGAAGACATAGGTTTTAGAGTTATTGGCTTTATTGTCAAGTTGAGACATACCAGAGCTTACTTGCTGTGAGGGCGTAGATTTAGTGTAGACAGTATCAGTGCGTGTCTACCCCGTTCAGTTCCTGGAATGAAATCAGCAGGTCACCTTGGTTTCCTGGCTTCTCCTTTCCATTCTCATTGTTTATTACACATAACGATCAAAGTAGTTAGAGGTAGGGATGGAAACCTGATGGGCCGTACACCCCCTTTTAGCAGCTTTTGAGCTCTGGACAAGGAACCAGTCCTCACCTGTACCCTCTATGATGTCATGGTTCATGTTTCTTTTTTTTTGTTCTTTACCTCATTTTGTTTATGGGTTTCATTTACTGAGGAAGTTGTTGCCTCATTTATAAAATTCTCTTTAATAGCTATTGTGTTCTCTTTCCTACTCATATTTTCAGATTGATTCTGACTTTGATCTAAATGTAGATCGCTTGCTCTTGCTTGTAACCTTAATGCCATTGCCTTTTGGCTAGATTCCAGTGTAATCAGTCTATCCCTAAAAAGGTTAAATTCTCTCTCCAGTTCCTCATTTTTATTACATTTACTGCAGTTAAATGGGACGGTGACATCCACTTCTGAAGTTATTAAATACATACTGCATGAATTGCATTTCACCTCCACATGCCCCTCTGATGTTATTATTTTCTCCATATTGTTAGTGCTAAACTCAGATTTACTTTTAATTGTTTTTCTATGTTGTACCTACTTACAACAAATAGTTAACAACCTTATCCCTGACTAATATCAGGCTTCATGTCCTACCTCTGTTGTTTGCTTCCTCTGTGCCCTCCTTGTCAGACACGCATGTCTTTGCACACGTCTTCGTGCATGTTGCCACATTCACCCTACTCACAGCAAGGCTACTTAAATATCCTCAAATGCCCCAGAAGTACCAGTTCATGGTCAGAGGGTTAAAAACCCTTACACATACATTTTATTTATTTTCCCCTTGAAGAAATTGGACAAAAGCCACCCATGCATGGCTTTGGCACACTTACTGAAGCTACTGTTGCCTCACATAAATAAAAAACGAGTGCCCCCAAGTTTGTAGTTCTTCAGTAACTGGAGTCGGACTACAAACGCCTCTTCCTACTTCTGACTGGAACAGTAGAGCTCACAATGTTACACAGAATATGCACACCTTAAAGAACATACACACACAGCCTAAAAATATTTAAAAATGCAAGGTGCTTCTAGTGGAGCCATGAACAGCAGCCCACATCTCCGCTAAAGTTCATACTTCTGTTCAGTATTTACTGAAATGGGGTAGGTAGCAGGCCAGTGATAAAAGACAAGGGCATTAAGGGAAGGGAAGTGGACACTAGCCCTTTCACAGTGGAAAGAGTCCTAAGGGAATTGTCACAGTTAAAAGTAGACAAGGCAATGGAACCAGACGGGGTACACTCCAGGTTACTGAGAGAGCTCAAGGAGGAGTTGGCTGCACCTCTGATTGCTTTATTCAACCTGTCACTAGAAACAGGAGAGGTCCCAGGAGACTGGAGGAGGGCTGATGTAGTTACCCTCCATAAAAACAGAAACAGAGAGGAGGCTGGAAATTACGGCCTGTCAGTCTGACTTCAGTAGTGGGCAAAGTAATGGAATCACTAGTGTAGAAAAGAATTGGGGAATACCTTGTTTCCAATGCTCTTCAGAATCTGAGGCAACATGGGTTCACAGGGGGGAGGTCTTGCCAGACAAACCTGACTGAGTTCTTTGACTGGGTAACCAAGGAAGTGGATCAGGGAGGAGCAGTTGACATAGCTTACCTGGACTTTAGTTCTTCGGCACCGTTCCACATAGAAGACTGCTGAGCAAACTGAGAAACCTGGGTCTGTGTCCTGAAGTAATAAGATGGGTAGAGAGCTGGCTGGACGATAGGAGTCAGAGGGTGGTGGTAAATGGCATCCACTCTGGAGAGGGCAAAGTGACCAGTAGGGTGCCACAAGGGTCAGTACTAGGCCCAGTCCTCATCAATGTCTTTATAACCGACACTGCAGAAGGACTGGAAGGGAAGGTATGCCTGTTTGCGGATGACACAAAAATGTGCAACAGTGTAGAGTGGGGATGGGGGCAATGAGATGAGATCTAAAAAAGCTGGAAGAATGGTCATGGGTTTGGCAGCTGGGCTTTAAAGCAAAAAAAAGTGCAGAATCATGCACTTGGGGCACAGGAACCCGGTGGCAATGTATCAACAGGGAGAAGTACTAGCAGTCACCAAACAGAAAAGGGACCTGGAGGTAATCATTTCTGATGATCTGAAGGTAGCTAAACAGTGTGACAAGGCAATGGGAAAGGCTAGTGGGATGCTCGGGATACTTAGGCAGGGGTATCACCAGTAGAAAGAGGGAGATAATAATACCCCTGTATAGAGCACTAGTGAGACCACACCTCAAGTACTGTCTGTGTTCAATTCTGGAGGCCCCACCCTGAAAGGACATAGACAGGGAAGAGGTGGTATAAAGGAGGGCAACCAAAATGTTGCAGGGCCTGCATCAGGAGCCCTACAAAGAAAGAAGTAATGAATTAAATATGTATTCCCTATGATAGAAACATTCAAATACCTCACAGGTATAAACAAGGTACAGGAAGGGAGCATTTTCCAGAGAGAAAGATGTCTGAGGACAAGGGGCCACACTGTGAAGTGGGGGGGGGGGGGCTAAGAGGAAATGTGAATAAGTACTTTTTTTTGTGGTTAATAAGTTTAATTGATTTGACTTATTAAGACGATACAAACATTAAAACAGTCGGATACATTGCAAAGATCTTAAAGACTGTTACATATGTCTGTAGAAGCAGAGAACGGAACATGCTGGCCAAATAGTAACAAACTGAATATACTAGCCAGGTAAGCAGTAGGATAATACTCTGTGACTGAATGTACAGCACCTATCCAGCTGGAGATTAACTTTTAAAGTATTAGCAGTTGGTGCCTTGCATTATAGCTAACTCGTACACACATATCTTACCTGGCCCCACCCTGCTAGTTTCTGCAGTATTTGACAAAGCATCAGAAATTATGAGAGGTCCAGGGCCGCTGTCCTCTACTTTACGCCTACAAAATACAAGAGATCACACACACAAAACAAACAGGTCTTCATTGTCAGAGAAGATACTATCCTTTACTGATATTATACCATGTCATACGTAGAGCAGGGTCCCCTATAACTCAGTAACAATCTCTCCAGCACTTGCCCCTAAATGCACCATGAGAGGAGACCATTATAGTAGCATGGTTGTGCCTATTCAGCCAATTCCCTCCCTAGGTTTCAAAAACAGAAGGAAGGAAGTCCAAAGGGCATTATATTTAAAGAGGGTATTGGTCACAGTATGTGAGATTCTGGCTCAGTTGGCAGCTTGAGCCATGGAGTTAAGTACCTCCCCCAGCGAGGGGATTATCTGGGACCACCATTTACACAGTAGGAGTCTTTTAACCTGCATACTGAGTGTCAGAAGTAGTTTCAACTCAGAGAGACGAAGGTGAGGGGCCGGGGTCTGGAGTCCTAATAACAGCAACTCAGGGGACTGAGGCACAGACTTCCCAAGTATTTTGGACACCATCTCACAGGTAGCCTGCCATAGGGGCTGGATCAGCCTGCAGGACCAAAGTATATGGAACAGGTCCCCTGGGAGTTCCTGACGCCTCCAACACAGGTCAGACTGAGCCGTTTTTCCTTGGCGAAGACTACAGGAGTCCTGTACCGGGAGTGAATTATCTTATTCTGTATTAATTGACTAGTGGTGTCAGGATATGCCCCATGAACTAGTTTTAGGCAAGACTTCCACTCCAGATTCATAATAGGGGCATGCAGTGCTTTCTCCCATTTATGCTTGAATTCCTCTGCTTAGGATGGGATGGTATTCCGAATGGCCGCAACTACCCGGCTTGACGGTCCTCTTTCTAGGGCCTGCCATGACTCTACCTGGGAGATTTTTTGCTCTTGGTGCTGCTTATGCCTGTACATAAGGATGGTGCTTCTTATTTGGAGGAATCACCAGAAGTCTTTGGGAGAGATCCCATAAGAGCTCCTCAGACCCTCAAAGGAATTAAGGGTATCTGTACCAGGAATGAGCATATCTCAAAGCAATGAGATACCACCATGTTCCCATGAGGGCTATGCAATTGGTTGTTTATTGATGGTAATCTCATTATTGCCCCATAGTGGGGTAAGTCTTAGGGGAGATGGGGAGGCGCCCAACTTCTTATGCACCTTGGCCCAATATTCCAGAGAGGGACCTATAGTAGGATGAGAGCGAGTGCCTTTAGGAGGATGGTTAAATAACAATAGTACCAAGTGAGTACGCTGACATACCTCTCTCTCCATATCCAGCCACTGGGGAGCGTTGTGTTCAGGGAAAAGGAACCATTTTAATGTTTGAGCCAGCTGAAAGGTCCATTTATACCCCTCTAACCATGGAAGCCCCAGCCCCCTTCCAACCAATGAGCTCTGAGCTTATTTCTACTGTACCTAGGTTTCTTACCCTCCCACAAAAAGGATCCCAGCAGGTAGTCTAACTTAGTAAACCAATAACGAGGTATTTTCAAAGGAATGTGGGAGAGAAGATGCATAATTTTTGGTGTTGTGACCATTTTAATTGCGGATATTTTACCTACAAGCGACAGTCGAAAAGATTTCCATCTGTCCAGTTCTGTACGAATGGAGGCAAAAAGTGGTTTCATATTCAGGTCCCAGATTTTATGCAGATTAGAAGAGATAGTAATGCCCAAGTAGGTAATCCCCTCCGGGGCCCATTGGAGCCCATGCTGAGTAACCATTTGAGAGGTACATTTAGAGTTTAAAGGTAGGACCTCTGTCTTGGCCTGGTTAATCTTGAGCCCTGAAAATGTAGAGAAATCTGACAAGGTGGACAGTAGGGAAGGGAGGGAGGTGACGATATTGGCTATAGGGAGCAACAGGTCATCTGCATACATAAGAGTAGGGTATGCCCTTATTCCCACCTGGACCCCGGAAATTAGAGGATTTTGCCTAATAGCAGCTACCAGGGGTTCTACTGCCAATACAAAAAGTAGTGGGGAAAGTGGGCAGCCCTGACAGGTACCCCTACCCAGTATGAATGGGGGAGATAGCTTCGTACTGGTGAGTATCCGTGTAGCTGGGGATGAATATATTGCCCCAATCCAGGCCCAAAACCTCGCCCCCAAGCCCATAGTGCAAAGTATTTGTTAGGCATAGTCCCAATCCAGGGAATCAAAGGCCTTTTCGAAATCTTTTGCAATGGCAGCAGCGGGGGAAGATAATGTTTGGGCCTTATGGATTAAATTTACCAACGATCTAATATGGTCCACTCTAAAGTGGCCCTTAACAAAGCCTACTTGGGATGGGTGGATCAAACTGGGAAGGAGAGGATTAAGTCTATTAGCTAGTATCTTAGCTAGCACCTTGTTATCAGCATTCAGTAATGAAATAGGTCGATAGCTGGATGCTTTAAGAGGGTCTTTACCGTTTTTTGGTAGGATAGTAATAGTCGCCTCCCTAAGGGACGAAAGGAGAGACCCTGTTTGGAATGACTCAGTAAATACTTGTTGCAATACCAGAGAGATTATGGGATGCAACAGCTGCCACACTTCAATAGGGAAACCTTCCCCTCCTGGGTCATTTCCCTTTTTAAAGGAGAGGATGGTGTCTGCGACCTCCTGGGTTGAGATCTGGGCATCTAGGGCATTAGCTTGGGCTTCCAAGATTTTGGGGAAATGTAGGGACTCCAGAAATGGGCAGACCCCCTGGGGGTCTAGGGCTCTGGAGGATTTATATAATGAGGAGTAAAAATCCATCATTATTTGATTAATACCTTGCGCAGAGGTCTGGTTCCTACCCCCTGCATCCTCTAAAGCCGCTATATGCCTTTCAGCTTACTGCTTTTTGAGACGTATGCCAGCAGCTTACCCCCCTTTTTCCCGCTTCCCAATATTTATGCTTGAGTTTAATGATCGAAATCTCTACCTTTCTAGAGACCAGCTCGTTCACTTGCATCTTCAGAGAGGTGACCTTGTGACCTGCCTCTGACCTAAGGGAAGGGACATGAAGAGCCTTAAAAGCAAGCTCCGCTTCTTGGAGTTGTTGTTCAAGCCCCCTCAAATGTTGTTTCCTCCTCCTCTTTTGGCGCCGGCTCGCATACCCTATTATCGCCCCTCTTAGAGTAGCTTTGAATGCCTCCCATGTGGTAACCGCAGACGTATCTGCTATGAGATTATGCCGAAAAAATTCCATTGCTTCCTTTTGAAGCCAAGGGGGAAAGTCTGGGACACAAAGTAACAATGGGTCCAGCCCCCATGCCGGAGACTTAGGGAGAGGGGGGCCCCATGTGAAGGCAAGATGCACAAGGGCATGATCCGAGATAACTAAGGGATAAATAAGGATATTAACAGTGTTGCTAGTAATAGTAGGAGAGGTGAGCCAGAAGTCTATTCTACTAAGAGAACTATGTACTGGGGAATGAAAGGTGTAGTCCTGCTGGGAAGGGTGAAATATTCTCCAGATGTCCGTAAGGGCCAAATCTTGTTATAATTGAGCCACTGCCATTACAGCCCTGTAGTGGGGCTCAGTATTGGAAGGGGATCTATCCAGAAAAGGGTCCAGAGTAAGATTAAAATCACCCCCTAACAAAATGGGGGTGTCTTCCGGAGCTATGGATCCCAGCACCTGGGCCAACTTATGAAAGAAGGAGGGCGAGTCCTCATTCGGAGCGTATATGTTACCCAGGATCAGAGGGTCCTCCCCAGTATCCATGAGTACCACCACCCATCTACCCTCAGGGTCTCTCACGTGTCTCTGCAATTTCCATTGTAGTTGCTTGTGAAGCAGAATCACCACCCCTCTCTTTCTAGAGGAGGCTGAGGCATGAATGACCTGACCTACCCACTCCCTCTTCAGTCTCTCAGGATCCCCCCACCCCGGTAAGTTTGGTCTCCCGCAGGAAGGCGACCCTCGCTCCCAGTCTCTTAAGGTGGCCCAAAACTTGCTTCCTCCTGTTTGGGGTGTTAAGTCCTCTGACGTTTCATGTCAGACAAGTGATATCACCTTTTAGTAATAGAGAGCAAATATTAATTTAAGAGATATATCAAGAACAACCAGCAGATAGGGGTGAGGGCAGCCCAACCAGAAGAGGCAAATTTCTATAGAGCACCACCAGATAGGGAGAGAGTGGGTAAAGCCCATATACCTTCCCCATCAGATGACCTTATACTAACAAATAACAAAACATCTGTGTGTGCCTCTTGTGAAACAAACATACATAAACACATTAACAAACTATATACATTGTGCACAGTGTACCATGCAGTTTTGGGATATAGAGGCATCTCTTCGGCTGCAGAGCCCTGCTGTAGGCCAGCCGCTATTCCCAGGGTGTTATCAAGTGGTATCCATCCTTCCTTAGCACTATGGTGAGTGCGGGGGGGGGGAGGTTCCCCCCTGAGAGAATCTAGCAACCCAATAAGAAGGTTGGACCACGTGGCTCATTGCAACCCCATAGGGTTGAGAGAGCTGATCCAGTGGTGTAGCTCAGAAGCTGGGGTAGTTAAAGTGGGACTACACAACGTTTCTAATGAGGTGGGAGTTTGCAGGAAAGAAAGTGGAGGGGAACTGCCCACTATTTCGGCAAACCTAGGGTTATTGCTGATGGGTGCCAACATGTTCTCACAACAAAAATCTTGGTGAGGTCAGGCTCGTCACACCTATGAAGAGTGTACTGTAAGCCACCCAATGCAGCGGCTGGGAGATCTCCCCTTGATAGAAAATAATAATAAAAAAAAAACATACCAGAGGGGCACAGGCCTGTGCCATTCACCACTTAGGGCCTCACGTAAAACACATCCTGGCTACCCATTCAGCACAACAGTTTACGCATGCTGTCAAATACTTTCATATTATATGACACAGCTTGCCAGCGGACCTCACCCACCCCCCACACACAAGTAAGTGAGGTAGAAGACACAAAAGTTCTGCTGTTTAATCAGATAGTACAAAAAAGGCCTTCCTTGCTATCTAGACGTGTCTGGACCTTTGATCAGGACATCCACTGAGAGCTTGTTGGTAGGCCTCGTTGAATCCCTCCCGGTATAGGAGTGAGGCATCTTCTCTGCCATATGGCAGTGCAAGTCGGGGGTCAAGGTTGGGGTGAAAAGGGGCTCGAAAGTTCCCTTACATAGGTTAACATGGAGAAAGGGTAGTAGATGGGTCAGCCAAGGAGATTGTCCACTGACAATCAATTTAGACACCCCAAACTTGCCCCTTACCTACAACTCCCCGGGGGATTAAAAGAACAGGAATAGAAAGAAAATAGAAAGATGACTACTTATCTGACCACTCCGGTGGGTTTTCTCTGATTGATTGTCCTGGAGATGTAGAGTACTCAGGACGGTCCACACTGAAGATGAGATCTCCGCTGGTAGCGGAGGCCTCCCTCGTAGCCTTTGGTGGACACTGCCCTCCACTATCTGTAGCTCAGTTCTGTGGCTGGTGAGGAGTTGCTGACAGGGACAGGTAGCTGGGCTGCAACATAGGAGTAGGCCTGCCTTCCACAGTCGCATCCACAATGCCTGGGTGTTGATCCAGAGAGCTGGGGCGTAAAGCTTTATATCAGTTAGCGGTGTGGTAGGCCTGTAATGGATCTGGAGCACCAGTGTCCATGCTTGTGGCCTCCTCTGTGTCGTCTTGCCCTCTCTCCGAAGGATGCTCCCGGCAGCAGTGTTTTTTTGAGGACTGCTTCTTTTGGTGTACTTTTGGGGGGAGTTCCCAGTGTTGCTTCCTGAGGTCTTGCCAAACTGCAGGCCTGCTTACTGATGGAGAGCAGTGGCAATCCAACCCGTCGGTAGCAGTTTTTGCTGAAGGGGCTGCCGGGGTAATGGTGGTGAATTCTTGTGGCCAGTTGCACCATAAAAAAATCCATGAATGCATCAGGAGATTCAAAACTGTTCGGGATCCCATTATGCATAACCCGCATCGTGGCTGGGGTAACGCAAGGAGAAGGACAGTCCAATACTTTGCATTTTATACCTTGCCTCAGAGTATGCTCAGTGTTTGTCCAACAGATCCTTAGAGAAGTCCTGAAAGATGTGGATCCTATTCGATCGCCACACTACATACTGTAACTCACAAGCTCTAGCTAGGACCTTCTCTTTGTCCCTAAAATCAATAAATCGGGCTATGATAGGTTGTGGTCTGTCCTGGGCCTGAGACATGGGGACTAACGTACGGTGTGCGCGTTCAACCTGGAGCTATATCAATGGGTCCAACTGCAGCATTTCAGCGATAGCTAATCGTAGAAATCCCTCAGTATCTTTGCCTTCTACATGCTCAGGGAAGCCCAGGAAGCGAAGATTATTACGGCGACCTCGATTCTTGAGGTCATCCATCTTACTGTGCAGCATCTGTATGGTCCGTTGTTGATCTCTTAATTCAGTCCTTAAGTCCTGAACATGCCCCTCCATCACCAAGACCCACTGTTCGGTATGCAGCATCCTGGCTTCTAAATTTTGAACCACTTGGGTGTTTCGATTAGTTGCCACAGTGACTTGTGCCATCTGGGCCATAAGTTGGCCGAATATCGCCTCAACTGACGGTTGCTTCCAGGTTTGTGGCAAGCGGCCTTCAGCCATATTTTCAGGCCTACCTTGTCCAGGAGGCTCTTCAGTAAAATAACAGTTTCCACACAGCAAATGAAGGCTTTTTGTATCAGTTAAGCTAAATTAGTGTAGCTTGAGTATTACCCCACAACTTACAGTAGAGTGATGATATAATACCAGCTGGTAGAAAAAGGATTTTAAAGGATATTTCCCTCTGGATTGTGGAGCTGATCTTTAAGCTGCCATCCTATTTAGTGCCCCTAGTAACCACCTGAATAAGTAATTTTTCATGGAAAGGGTGGTGGGTGCTTAGAACAGACTCCCAGCGGAGGTAGTGGGAGCTAAAATGGTTACAGGGTGTGACAGACACAAGGGGATTTTAGAAGTAAGCCGGGGGGTACAAACCCAAGTCTAAGTGGTATCTGCAGTGGCACTGTACGTAGTGAAAATAGGGAAGAATAGGTAGGTCAAGAGGTCCTTATCTGCCGACAACTTCTATGTTTCTATCAGCCCACAGTGGTGCCACCCAGGATCAGATTTCTGATCCTGCAGAATTCTGTAGGAAACCATACAGTTTAGTGGCAGTTATCATACAGAAAACTGTGACACATGGTGACACTGCATCTGATCCTGGTAGACACCCTGTATTTGGGCTTTAATGAGTATTTCTCAGAATTGTATTTGATTCTGATTCCTGGTCTGCTAAGTTATTCTCAGACACCTCTATGCTGGACAGTAGAAAGTGGAGAAATTAGTCTGTCCAGGTGGTCAGAACATTAAACCGTGTACCAGAAGACCCCAGTTACATACGAACATACATACATATGAAGAAGCCAGCAGAAGCAGGCCATTTGGTCTATCAAGTCTGCTCGTATTGCAGGGTCTACAGCTTGAGCTAATGTCCCTGTCCTCCCTCCCCACTCCTCCCATCCTCTCTACCCATGATCCTTACCTTCCCTTATGCCTAGCCCTGCCTCTCTTAAAGCTGCTTACTGCCTTCAGTGAGATTACCTCTTCAGGCAGCACATTTCAAGTGTCCACCACCCTCTCTGTGAAGAAGTGCTTCCTGACCTCCCTCCTAAACTTCCCACCTTCCAGCTTAAGACTGTGTCCCTTGTGTTATGGTTGCCACTCTGCTTAAAGAGATACTAGTGTATTGTTGAAAACCTTACCTAAATTATATATTTATATATATATATATATATATATATATATGAATTAATGTATTTTTTCTGTGAAGTGCTCTGAGACCTGGAGATTGGGTTCTGTATAAACAAAATTACACTGTCCTACCTTGCCTAATCCAAGCATAGCTATTTGCTCCTAGACTGACCATAAGCAAATCATGGAATCTTCCTAGGTGCAAAATTGTGTAGAAATAGATCCCCTCTGAAAGGGAACTGCTGTTTCTCAGTTGAGCTATCCTGGGTAAATCGATTTAGGAAAGGAAACAAAGAACAGGTACAATTCTTATGGGTACTGGCCCCCTTTTGCATCACGTGGGCAACAGTGAAACCCTGTCATTGACTTAAGTCTAATTAAAGTATTTATGAGGTCAGTATGTACTCTGGTTAGCTGCTGTACTGGGTGTTAATCCCTTAGAAATAGCAGGTACAGCTCAGAGGAGCGTGCATGTGTATAAACCTTCTTTTTAATACCATTTCCCCCTCTTCCTAATGTGATTAAAATGCATTATTGCAATAATGAACTTAGTGGGTATTTCCAAAAGTTTAATTCCCTTGCTGGTGATAATGGCCTTCAGTTGTACTGTGGGCTGTCAACCCCCACCCCCACCCCCGCATCCAGCCAGGCATTAATCCCTAGGCAGTGCCTGGTTGTTTGGGTATCATTGCTTACACATATGGCTATGAAGGCACAGTAAGCTGTAACAGTTGTATCCTGGGGGAAGGGGAGATGGACACATAATTAGCCAGGAGAACATAAGTTACAAATAAATAACACAGCAAAATGTGTACTGCATGCAATACAACCTCATGTGCACAACTGATATTCTAGGTGTCAGTGAGATTTTATTGTAAGTTAAGTAAAACCCCCAAAAGAGGATTTCATGGGTAGTGGCATTATAAAGGGGAAAAATACCAACTATAGCAAGCAGGGACGAGGGAGGAGCAGGGGAGTTGGAGGACAAAGTTGGGGGGTGAACAGGAAATCATGGAACAATGAAATGGGAAGAGAAGAGGAGAGGAGAGTGTAGGAGGGAGGTAGAAGCAGGTACAGATAGAGGGAGGGTTCGTCCATGAACCGAAACTGAACCGAACTCAAACTTTTAGATTTTCGCCTGATCCAAACCAAACTTGAACCCTAAGAAGAAAAAAAAGATGAACCTGAACAGAACTCGAACCCATACAATGTGAGATAAGGAGAATCCACATGGAGGCAGTAAGGAGACACCTAACTCAAACTGCTAAATTACACACACAAAAAAGAAACTCAAACTGAACTGACCACGAACCCAAACTTCTGCTTATCGAATTGAACTGAACAAACTTGAACTATACCGTGCGAAACCTGAACCAAACTAGAACCCTAGAAAACATATTGAACCCTCCCTCTAGATATAGACATGAGTGGTACATTCTCCGAGAAGTTTCGTGCAGAGTGGAAGGTGGAAGATCGGAGAGAAGAAAGGAGGATTGAATAGGAGTTTGACAAAACTGACACAGTCTGCCCAGTAGAAGTCTAGTGGCAGAGAGGACAGAAAAATCAAGAATAAAAGTTTCAGTTTGTAGGTGGAATGGAATGGAAATCTGATTCTTTCACATTAATTTGTCAGTTTTCATGAGCCAGAACTGAAATTGACTTGAGGGAATCCTTTTTGGATAGCATTTTTTTTTCTGTATTTGCACTTACACAGAATATTTCTGGGCTACTAAATCAGTATGAAATTACTCTGAGTGTTTTATCCCCTCTACTAATGGCAACATTAATTAACACATTGTCATAAACTGTTATGTAAGCAATAACACATGACCAGGTGTGAGCTTCTTTTCCCAAAACACACACCCAGGTACGTTGTGAGGCATGAGGCACGAGGCACATGTTCCAAGTGCTTTCAGCCACCTGGAAGTGGGGTTTGAGAAAATAAACCCACAACATAGATTGTCTTATTGTGCTTATAAAATCATGGGTAACTAATACACAAAAATAACATTTTTATGCAATTAATAGTATAAGAATATTTATTAAGTAATATGGTAGGCATTCAAAGACATTTTATTTTTATTGTTAACCTTGGCTGAAGTGGAGGGTGGGGATAAAATAAAATACTTTGGTAGTTTGTAAAGGCAAGTATTGTCTCTGTTTTACAAACATGGCTGCCACACATTTGTTTTAATTTAGAAGCATTAATGCTAGAATGTTCTGAGTCCAGGTTCCTGGAAAAAGTCCTGAGCAATGGGTTTCTTGACCTGAGACCTATGGTTCAATAATCTTCTCATTCAAGCAGGACACAGGATTTTCCCTACCCATTTTATAACTGTATTAAATCATTGTGTTATTTGTAAATGGAACCTATGTTGATTGAGTTCTTACCCAGTTCAAAAATGAATAAATCAATAAAACAAATAACTAATTAGACACCTGTGTTAGCTGCTATCCAGTGTACAATTTCTAGAACTACAGAAATATGTCACACAGTGAGGTGGTCTCTCTACTGTACAGGTGCACTTACAGTTTAAAATGGGCTGTGGGGTTTACTGCTATGAGGGAGGGTATCTTAACTTTTATGGACAGCAGTGCTGGGAAAATATTGTTTATTTGATGGATTTAGTAAGGCTCAGTACGAAAACACTTAAATGGATTGACCAAAGCAACTGTTAATAGAAAACCTGTGTTTAACATAGTCCTCTTGAGAAGGCTCTTCTGCTTAGAATAATCAACACTGTAGTGTCAGTCCAGGTTCCCCGTTATCCCAACATGGCATCAATACATTATGTATTATCATGTGCCAAAAAGCAAAGGGAAGGATTATAAAGCAATATTACTAGTGTATTAAGATACACTTCAGGCATTTTTATGTACAAAAAGAAAACCATGCTCCATATTTTTGTCTTCTTAGATAAAGGCTCAAGATTTAAATTTTATTTGCAAGCTTTGCCAACAGTCTAGAAGCAACTGAATCTTTAGCCAAACTAGTCTTCCCTGGGAAACATGAATACAATTGTAGTTGAGCCATCCTCATATCTACATCTCTGAAAAAATGTTTGGGGAGTGCATAGAAGTTTTAGTCAGCACTTTTTGTGGGCATCTTCAAAGGCTGCGGGAGGTGGGGTGGCAGAGCTGATGGTAAGATGGTATCATTCTATTTTGAAGTCCAGTTTCTCACTTGTGGGGGCTGTAGATAGTACAACCATTGTGTGCTTGCCCATTCATGTGCCTACATAGGTAAAGGTATAAGATTTGTGGCTGCACCAGTCCCAGTTGAAATCAGTTCCTCCCCCATCACTGGTCTGTATCTTTGCCTGCTCTCTCATCCTCCTGGCAAGGCCAGGCCAGCTCTTCAGGGGGCAGCACTTACCAAACAGGCAGAGAATACCAAGAGGAAGGAGCTGCTGTTATAACTATACTTCTCTACTGGGGCTAAAGAACTAGAACTCTGCTACTGGGACCTTCAAACATAGAAACATAGAATTTGACGGCAGATAAGGACCGCTTGGTCCACACAGTCTGCCCATTTCCCTACCTAATGGATAAGCTGCAGATCCTAGTTAACCAGCAGCCTACTTCTTCCTACCTCCACCCCCTAGAATTGTCTTATGACTGTCCCATGCATGCTTGAATTCCACCACTGTTTTTGACTCCACAACCTCCTCTGGAAGGCTGTTCCTTGCATCCACAACCCTCTCTGTGAAAAAATACTTCCTTAAATTACCTCTAAGCCGCACCCCCTCTATCTTCAAATTGTGCCCCCTTGTTCTTGCACACCTCTTTTTTGAAAGATGCTACCATCTTGGACTTTGTTGATTCCCTTGAGGTACTTGAAAGTTTCTATCATGTCCCCCCCTCCTCCTTTCCTTGAGGCTATGCAATTAAGCTCCTTAAGTCTCTCTTCATATGTCTTCCAGTGCAGACCCTGCACCATTTTAGTTGCCCTCCTCTTGACAGCTTCCATCCTGTCTATGTCTTTGCGGAGATTGGGTCTCCAGAACTGCACGCAGGACTCCAGATGGGGTCTCACCAGCTGTCTGTACACAGGGATAATAACTTCCTGTTTTCTACTGGTGATGCCTCTCCCTATGCATCCTAATAGAAACATAGAATTTGACGGCAGATAAGGACCGCTTGGCCCACCCAGTCTGCCCATTTCCTTGCCTACTGGATAAGCTACAGATCCTAGTTAACCAGCAGCCTACTTTTTCCTACCCCCATCCCCTAGAATTGCCTTATGACTGTCCCATGCATGCTTGAATTCCACCACTGTTTTTGACTCACGACCTCCTCCGGAAGGCTGCCCATGCATCCACAACCCTCTCTGTGAAAAATACTTAAATTACCTCTGAGCCGCCCCATCTTCAAATTGTGTCCCCTTGTTCTTGCACTACTTTTTCTTTGAAAGATGCTACCATCTTGGACTTTGTTGATTCCCTTGAGGTACTTGAAAGTTTCTATCATGTCCCCCCTCTCCCTCCTTTCCTTGAGGCTATGCATATTAAGCTCCTTAAGTCTCTCTTCATATGTCTTCCAGTGCAGACCCTGCACCATTTTAGTTGCCCTCCTCTGGACAGCTTCCATCCTGTCTATGTCTTTGCAAAGACTGGGTCTCCAGAACTGCACTCAGTACTCCAGATGGGGTCTGACCAGCTGTCTGTACAGAGGGATAATAACTTCCTGTTTTCTACTGGTGATGCCTCTCCCTATGCATCCCAGTATCCCCCCAGCCCTCCTTGCTGCCCTCTCACATTGCTTGCTCACCTTTAGGTCATCTGATATGACTACCCCAGGTCCCTTTCCATTTTTGTTGTTTTTAGTATCTCACCCCCCATTGTGTACTCTTCCCCTGGGTTTTTGTTTCCCAGGTGCATTACCTTGCACTTCTTAGCATTGAATCTAAGCTGCCATACATTTGACCATTCTTCTAACCTTGCCAAGTCCCTTTTCATCCTTTCAACCCCACCTTGTGCATCAACTCTGTTGCAGATCTTTGTGTCATCTGCAAAGAGACATACTTTTCCTTCAGTCCCTCTGCAATGTCGCTTATAAAGACATTGAAGAGGACTGGTCTAATACTGAACCCTGCGGTACCCACTAGTAACCCCCTTTCATCAGAGTGGACTCCATTTACTATTACTCTCTGTGTCCTATTTTCCAGCCAATTTTTACCCAGGCTGTCATCTTGGGACCCACTCCCAGGCTAGCTAACTTGTATATTAATCTTTTGTGTGGGACTGTGTCAAATGCCTTGCTAAAGTCTATGAGGCCATGTCCACAGCCCCTCCCTGATCTACTACTTTGGTCACCCAGTCAAAGAAATCTATCAGATTTGTCTGGCATGACCTTCCTGCTGTGAATCCATGCTGCCTTGGGTCCTGTGCCCCTCTGGCCTCTAGATAATCGACAATTCTTTCCTTCAGAAGTGATTCCATCATTTTCCCTACCACTGAGGTTAAACTAACAGGTCTGTAGTTTCCTGCTTCTGCCTTGCTCCCACTTTTGTGAAGGGGAATCACATCTGCCCTCCTCCAGTCCTCGGGTACCACCCCATCAATATCCCCCCAGCCCTCCTTGCTGCCCTCTCACATTGTTTGCCCACCTTTAGGTCATCTGATATGACTACCCCCAGGTCCCTTTCCATTTTTGTTGTTGTTAGTATCTCACCCCCCATTGTGTACTCTTTCCCTGGGTTTTTGTTTCCCAGGTGCATTACCTTGCACTTCTTAGCATTGAATCTAAGCTGCCATACATTTGACCATTCCTCTAACCTTGCCAAGTCCCTTCTCATCCTTTCCACCCCACCTTGTGCATCAACTCTGTTGCAGATCTTTGTGTCATCTGTAAAGAGACATACTTTTCCTTCCAGTCCCTCTGCAATGTCACTTATAAAGACATTGAAGAGGACCGGTCCTAATACTGAACCCTGCGGTACCCCACTAGTAACCACCCTTTCTTCAGAGTGGACTCCATTTACTAATTCTCCAGCCAATTCTTTACCTAGGCTGTCATCTTGGGACCCACTCCCAGGCTGGCTAACTTGTATATTAATCTTTTGTGTGGGACTGTGTCAAATGCCTTGCTAAAGTCTAGGTAGGCCATGTCCACAGCCCCTCCCTGATCTACTACTTTGGTCACCCAGTCAAAGAAATCTATCAGATTTGTCTGGCATGACCTTCCCACTGTGAATCCATGCTGCCTTGGGTCCTGTGCCCCTCTGGCCTCTAGATACTCGACAATTTAGGGTAAAACAAAACAAAAAAAAGAGTTAGTATTTTGTCTGAATTGACTACAGTGAATTGTTATCTGTGCAGTTATCTAGGTGGTTGTCTCAGGTGGCTGAAGGGAATTGTTATCTGTGCAATTAACTAGGTGTATAAAGAGCTGTAAAGTAGGGACATAGCTTAGCTAGAAGGAAGCCAGGTTAAAGTCAGATTTAAAAACTGCCCAAGATAGCTTCTGCCAGAGAACAGGCAGAGAACACCAAGAGGAAGGAGCTGCTGTTATTTTTTTATTTTTTCCCCCCGCCTCCCATGCTTCGCTGGTCCCCACTCCTTCAGGCTCCACAGGCTCCCCCTTGGCCCCACTGTCCTTACCCAGCCCTCCTCAGGTACTCAGATCACAGCCGATCACCGGGATATCCCAGCATATCCCTTCACCAGGTGGGTCCCCCTCCTCCGAGGGGGAAGGGCACCTGGGAGAGGGGATGGCCCCAGCACACACTACTTCTAGGGCCCGGGATGCTGCTGAGGAACAGAAGGCCCTGGGAAGGTACTGGAGGCACTCAGGGAATGGAGAGCCGTCATCCATTTGCCAGCAAGCATTTTTCCATTTTTCTGTTGGGGCAGTGTAGTGATGTGATGTCCCCCAGTTAACTTTGGGCCGTGCATCCTGTGATACTCCCAGCCTCTGCTAGGAGCCAGCAGGTGCCGGACCAGTCCCTTACCCTCCCCCTGGAGAAGGAGAACTGTCCATAGGACGCTCGATCCTTCTCCCCCGGCCCCGCCCTCCAGTGACACGGCCCTGCTCCCGAACCCAGGTCGCTGGTGTTGCAAGCGAAACTGTCATGCCAGGCGAGTCGGGCGGAGCTGCTGTTATAACTATACTTCTCACTGGGACTATATTGCCCTCCTTCTCTCCCCTTGACTCCCCACCCTAAGCCAGTTCTACTTTTATAGTCACAGGATTTGACTGACAACATGAACTTCCTGTTTGGGAGCATGAAGTGAGTGATCACAGAGCCACAAAAGGCTCACCATCCTAGAAGAAAAAGAGTAGCTCTCCGTCCTCCCCTAGCAGCTGGAGGTCTGACTCTAAGCAAGTAAAGAGACACCTGAGAAATGTAGGAACTTCTTGTCTCAGAACAGGAAGAACAGGAACTTAAAGGGCACAGAGGCAGTAAGTAGGGAGGAAAAAAATAGAGGAAGGAGTAAGTATTCAAAACAACAGTTAAGGGGCCAGACATAAGACATGATGGGAGTGGTGCAGTGCAGTGGCTGTGGAGCAGCAGTCTTCTGGGAGACATTCTGGAGGATGCAGTGTTGTCCTATCTGCAGGCACCTCTCTGGGGTGAGGAAGAAGGTTGCTCATCTCCAGGCTGAATTGACCAGGATTTTGGGGACCTCCTCCTCTTCAACCCAGGGACCGTCAGGGCCACTGCTGTTGCCTCAGAGGTTGCTTAGAAAGAGGAGTTGTCTTGGAAAGGAGCCTTGCAATGTTGGACCACAGTGGGCTCAGGGAGGGTGAGGGTGGTGGAACAGAGGCACATCCCTCCAGTAGTACCTCTCCACAATTCATATGCCATTCTGGAAAAGTGTGGTTCCTCTATGGAGGCACCCACAGTGGAGATCAAGTTGGATGCTGGGAACCTCCACAAAGGAGACCCACAGGAGGGTGGCATAGGACTCCACAGAGGAAGGAAACAACTCCTGGTGGGGGACTCCATTGTTAGAAGGGTAGAACTGGGGAAGGAAGGGGAGAGGCAGGTGCTAGTCTGGTGCCATGGCTTGGAGGGACAGGGAGCGAATCCTCAGGATCATCAGAGCAGCGGCACGGGAGAGGGAGCTGGATGTCATTGTCCACCTAGGGACAAATGATCTGGCTGAGAAAGGGATCAGAGCAGTGCAGGAAGAGTTTGTGAAGTTGGGGAGGGGCCTTAGACAAGTAGCATGCATGGTGACCTTTCTCAGAGGTGCTGCCTGTGTATGGCATGGGTGAGGCTAGGTTGTTCCATGCCATGGGATTCAATCAGTGGTTCAAAGACTGGTGCAGAGCTCAAGGGTTTGGCTTCATTGAGGACTGGGGGTCCACCTGGACTTATGCAGGCCTGTACGGGTGTAATGGTCTGCTCCTGTCCAGGAGGGGAACCAGAATCCTAGGTGATAGGTTTAAATGTTTCATTGACAAGCATTTAAACTAGCCATCGCGGGAGGCACTGGAAAGCAGCAGGGAAATTCTAGCTGCCACCAAAAAATGAGGGTAGCAAGTGAGGTAAACACCAAGATAGAGACATCGATAGGGAGAAGGGCAGGGGTAAATGGAGAAAATGACAAAGGCAATAAGGACAGGAATGGGGCAAAAAGGGATAAGTCCATCAAGAAATGGAGGGTAATGAGTACCAATGCCCACAGTCATGGCAACAAGCTCCCTGAACTGGTGGCCTTGATGGAAGAGGGATGCCTGGATATCATAACAGTCACCGAAACATGGTACACAGAGAACCATGACTGGGATGTTAACATACCAGGGTGCACAGCCTACAGGAGAGACAGGGAGGGGAGAAGAGCAGAGGATTAGTTGTCTATATAGGGGAAGGGATAAAAGCAGTGGAACAAAAGAGTAAACAGGGAGGAGAGGAGGCATTGTGGGTCACCTTAGAGACTGGAAATGGCACCACAATCCGCACAGGGATTGTATACAGACCCCCATCTCAGGGGGAAGGAATGGACAAGGATATGATAGAAGGCATCCTTTGGATGGCAGAGAAAGGGGAGATACTGTTGATGGGGGACCTGAATATGCCAGATGTTAACTGGAGCACTGTTGCTGCAGCCACATCCAAGAGCAGGGCCATTTGCGATGCCCTACAGGGGGCATGCCTCAGACAGCTAGTTTTGGAACCCACTCATGAGGGAGCAATCTTAGACCTTGTACTCTCAGGACACTGACAGGATCTCAGATCTAGAAGTGGGTAGCCATTTGGGAACAAGTGACCACCAAACAGTGTAGTTCACGATAAACTGAGCTACAGAGTCAAGCCATACAAAAGTGAGGGTACTGGACTTCAGGAGGGCTGACTTTGGCAAGATGGGAGAGTGCCTTAGAAAAGCATTAGCAAACAGGCTAGAAGAAGTGGTGGAGCAACAATGGGGAAACATCAAAACTGCCATCACAGAGGCAACAAGCCTTTATGTGAAGCAAATAAACAAATCAAAATGAAAGAAAAAGTCATTATGGTTTTCAAAAGAGGTGTCGGGGAAGGTTAGGGAGAAAAAGATGGCATTTAGGAAGTATAAGGAAACACAGAAGGAGCAGGACGGAGAACTGTACCAGTTAAGGCAGAAGAAAGCAAGGAGGGAAGTCAGAATTGCAAAGGCCCAAATTGAGGAAAAGATTGCCAACTTGGCTAAGAAGGGGGATAAAACCTTTTATAGGTACATCAGGGAGCGTAGAAAGACAAAGGGAGGAATAGTGAGGCTGAATAGAATGAACGGTGGGTGGGCAGAGAGGATCAGTGAAAAAGCAGGGATACTGAATGAATACTTCTTCTCAGTATTCAAAAAAGAGGAGGCGGGGTACCTAATCCAGTTAACAGAAGTACTCTGAATAGGGCGGTCAATCCCAGTCCTTTCACAGAAGAAAGGGTTCTTGAAAGAACTCCTAAAACTGAAGGTGAACAAAGCAATGGGGCCTGACGGGATTCACCCCAGAATTCTAATAGAATTAAGGGGAGAACTAGTG
Source organism: Neoceratodus forsteri (assembly GCA_016271365.2). Taxonomy (NCBI): domain Eukaryota; kingdom Metazoa; phylum Chordata; order Ceratodontiformes; family Ceratodontidae; genus Neoceratodus; species Neoceratodus forsteri. Next base: position 1,553,967,153 of record CM057453.1, on the reverse strand, counting down.
ACACCACTGACTACCCTTTTTAACAAATCATGGGAGGATGGTGTGGTACCTGAGGACTGGAGGTAGGCAGATGTGATTCTCCTTCACAAAAGTGGGAGCAAGACAGAGGCAATAAACTACAGACCTGTCAGTTTGACTTCTGTGGTAGGGAAAGTGATGGAATCACTTCTGAAGGAAAGAACTGTTGAGTACCTAGAGGCCAGTGGGGCACAGTACCCAATGCAGCATGGGTTCACGGCAGGAAGGTCATGTCAGATGAATCTTATTGATTTCTTTGACTGGGTGACTAAAGTAGTAGACCAGAGAGGGGCTGTGGACATGGCCTACCTAGACTTCAGCAAGGCATTTGACACAGTCCCACACAAAAGATTAATAAACAAATTAACCAGCCTGGGAGTGGGTCCCAGGGTGGTAGCCTGTGCAAAACACTGGCTGGACAACGGAAGGTAATTGTTAATAGAGTCCACTCTGAAGAAAGGGAGGTTACTCGTGGGGTACCGCAGGGTTCAGTACTGGGTCCAGTCCTTTTTAATATCTTTATAAGTGACATTGCAGAGGGACTGGAAGGAAAAGTATGCCTCTTTGCAGATGACACAAAGATCTGCAACAGGGTTGATACACATGGAGGCGTGGAAAGCATGAGAAAGGACTTGGCAGGGTTGGAGAAATGGTCAGAAGTATGGCAGCTTGGATTCAGTGCAAATAAGTACAAAATAATGCACCTAGGAAACAAAAACCCAGGGGAAGATTACACAATGGGGGGGAGGTAGTAATAATAACAAAAATGGAAAGGGACCTGGGGGTAATCATATCAGATGACCTTAAGTTGTCAAGCAATGTAAGAAGGCAGTAGGGAGGGCAGGCTGGGGGGATACTGGGATGTATAGGGAGAGGCATCACCAGCAGAAAACAGGAAGATGTTATCCCTCTGTGCAGACAGTTGGTGAGATGCCATCTAGAGTACTGTGTCCAGTTCTGGAGACCCCATCTCTGCAAGGACATAGACAGGATGAGGCAGTCAAGAGGAGGGCATCTAAAATGGTGCAGGGTCTGCAAGAGAAGCCATACGAGGAGAGACTAAAGGAGCTTAATATGTATACACTCAAGGAAAGGAGGGAGAGGGGGACATGATTGAAACTTTTAAGTACCTCAGTGGAATCAGCAAAGTCCAAGAGGGTAGTATCTTTCAGAAAAAGAGATGTGCAAGAACAAGAGGACACAATTTGAAGATAGAGGGGGGATGACTCAGGGGCAATGTGAGGAAGTATTTTTTCACAGAGAGGGTGGTGGACGCATGGAACAGCCTTCCTGAGAAGGTTGTGGGGTCTAAAACTGTGGAAGAATTCAAGAATGCATGGGCAGACATAAAGTAATTATTGTGGGGTTAGGAAGAAATAGGCTGTTGGTTAACTAGGATCTGCAGCTTATCCTGTAGGTACGGAAATGGCAGACTAGGTGGGCCAAGCGGTCCTTATCTGCTGTCAAAGTCTATGTTTCTGTGTTTCAAACTCTGCGTCAACAAGGGGGTGAACTCAGAGACCAGAACAGCCCTCTGTGCATCATAAGACCAGAACATGGGGGCATGCTGTGAAGCTGGGGGTGGGATTTAAGAGGGATGTGAGGAAATACTTCTTCACAGAAAGGATGGTGGATGCCTGGAACAGACTACCAGAAGAGGTGGTGGAACTGAGGAGAGTGAGGAGCTTCAAGCATGTGTGGGATAGGCACATTGCCAAAATTAGTAGAGAAAATGGAGGTGGGAGGGACAAATGTGACCAAATAGGGTCTAGAGTTTAGTAGCAGGCAAGGAAAACAAGTCAGACTGGATGAGCCTACTGGTCCTTTTCTGCCATCAGGTCTATATTTCTATGTTTCTGTAAGTTAACCCATCCCCCAGTTGTATCCAAATCCACCAATTCCCCACTACAGCATTTAAGGATGAGCATGCCCCCAGTACCGGACACATGTCACTCTGAATCTTGCCATACTGCAGTGTGCTCCCTAGGACTTGGGGGCACATGGGGAGCAGTACAGGGCCACTTTCCTTAGTCTGGAGATAGACAAAGTCTGCTGGGATGCAGGGCTTGAGGTGGAAAACCTCAAGATTGATCCGATCTGCTGGTTGGGTAATTGTGCCATCAGGTTTGAGTTCAGGGCACCCCTTTGTAGTCCACCCCTCTGGAGGTGGTCAGATACCTCCCTTTGAGAGGGTTGAGCCCAGATGGACTTCAAGCGGTACTGGACAACTCATGTATGATGGTGGTGGCATGTGCTGAGGGAACAGAGGAAGCAGTGACAGCCTAAATAGGCCGCTGGTGCAGCCTTAGATCTTGTAGCACCAGTCTGTACTCATCCATTGATTTGATGCCTTGGCTTGCCGTTGTTTAACGGTGAGTTGAGGGGAATGAAAACAAAGGAGAGAAGGTTGGAGTGGTGTTGGAGGAGATTTGGGGCTCTGGAAGACAAACTGTCTTTGAATACTCAGTACGGTGAGTTCAAAGGGCAATCTCCTGTAAGAAGGCAGAATTTCTGTCCAGGAAGATTGTGGCCAGGAGTAACCAAGCAGCTCAGCTTTTTCAGGTGGTGGACAGGCTTTTGCATCAAGCTTGTCTGGAGCCTATGAAGGCTGCTTCATCCATAAAATGCAAGGAGTTTGTTCAGTTCTTCTCAGACAGTGTGTCCTCTATCAAGGCTGGCATCTCTTCAACTAGGTAGTCCCCGCCCAGCAATGTTGAGCCTTGGAGTCAGAACTGCAGTCAGTGGTCATGGGCAGAGTTTTGTTCAGTAACCATTGAGGAGTTTGTTGAGGTGATCTTGGGGCTGTGACACGTAATGTGAGTTGGACCCAGGCCCAATGTGACTCATGGTGAGCTGTACTAGATAGCTGGGCCCTGTGTTTGCCTGGATTATTCAGTGTTCCTTGTTGGAGGGACTTTTCCCTTCAGCATTGAAAAGTGTGCTGGTGAGACCCCTTCTGAAAAAGTCGATGTTGGTCCCAGATATCATGGTGAACTACTGGCCTGTCTCTAACCTGCCTTTTTTAGGCAAGGTTATTGAGAAGGTTGTGCTGTAGCTGGAGACACACTTGGTGACCATTGACATATATGAGCCTCTCCAGTTGGGACTTAGGTCAAAGTTCAGCACTGAGACTGCTTTGGTCAGGGTGCATAATGCCCTGCTCAAGGCGAGAGATAGAGAATGATCAATTCTTGTTCTCCTGGATCTTGCCTCAGCGTTTGACACCATTGACTATGGACGTTTATTGGATCAACTCAGGGAGTACATGGGACTCACCGGCAAAGTGAATAGCTGGTTTGAGTTCTACCTCAGGGGCAGGTCTTACAGGGTTGTGATGTGTAGCTTTTCATCACACCCAAAGGACTTGTGCTGTGGTGTACCCCAAGAGTCCGTCCTTTTGCCCATGTTGTTTTTGGTGCGTATGCTTCCCCTGGGCAGGATCATCAGGCAGTATGGAGTTGGGTTTCACTGCTATGCAGATGATACTCAGCTCTGTCTGTCTTTTACACCTCAGGATTGTGGAGCGGTGGATGTGCTGAACCAGTGTTTGGCTGAGATCCAGGGCTGGATATCATCGAGCTGGCTGAGACTCAACCCAGACAAAACCGAAGTACTGGTGAGGAGAGAGTGGCAGCCTCAGGGAGCAAAACAGGGCTCTGCCTTGCTACCTCCAGGCTTGATGCTGCTGAAAAGGTGAAGAATCTGGGTGTCATTCTGGATGAAAGGCTGATATTCAAGGCGCAGGTGTCAGCAGCTGTCCAGAATGGCTTCTACCATCTGAAGAATATTAGCTGGATTCATTCCCTTATCTCCCTGAGGACTTACCCTCTCTAGTACACACTTTTGTGACCTCTCAGCTCAATTACTGTAATGTCTTCTACCTTGGGGTCAGGGGAGGTATGCTGCAGCACTTCCAGCTGGTGCAGAATGCAACTGTGAGGTTGCTGAGTGGCCTCTTGAGGACCTTATATTACCCCAGTGCTGCGGGAACTACACCAGCTGCTGGTTAAGTAGCGTATTTTCTATAAGGTTGGCTTGCTGACCCATAAGACCCTACACAGTATGGCCCGGGCTACCTGTTTGAGCGCCTTTATCCTTACCTTCCTGCTCATTCCCTCCATTCCGGCAAGGAGGGTCTCCTGGCTTTTCCCAGGACCAGACTCAAAATATCTGGGGACAGGACCTTTGAAGTAGCTGAACTACTGTTTTGGAATTCATTCCCAAAGGCCCTGAGGGAGGCCCCTTCAGTGGAAGCCTTTAAAAAGGGGTTAAAAACCTTTTTGTTGTTCAGGCTTTTGGTGTTTGTATTATGTTATTTATGAGAAACTTAGCTATTTATTGTGCAATCTATCTGTTGGCTTCTTTATTTGTTTTGGGTATAGGGCTGTGATTTATATTTTATTGCTTGTTTTAGAATTATGTATTTGAATATTTAATTGTCTGCTATTTCCTCCTTGTGCTGGCACCCTGGGCCTCTGTGGAAGGGTACCATAAATAAATAAAGCTACTACTACTACCACTCTGTCCTCCTTCTGCTGGCTCACTGCTGTGATCGGAGTTTGATGTCATTGTGCTATCAAGGCAGCTTTGAGACATATACAGTATTTATCACAAAGGCTGCTATGCAGCAGTACTTTACACCTGATGTAAGAACCCCTTTTTCTCAGAAAATAATAGGGAAATGGAGGCTTTTTTCCCCAAATTGTATAGTTAAATAAGGAGCCAATGCTTTCCGTTTTAGCGTGCTGTTGAACAAGTGACACTGATCCTTTTTTAAGCTAATTATCTTGTTTAATGATGAAATCAGTTTTCCTAAGAACCTTTCTAAAAAAAATAGTTTAATTACTGCCTAATAGATGTTATTATGACTTCAACATAATTCTGAAGGATCTGTAAAACAGCTTCAGCATCCTCACAGTTCTTTGCATTGCCTTGATATATTCATGTTTGTTGTACTGAGTGTATTCGAATCATACAAGTCTGTCCTACTATAAAACCTAGCCCTCTCAGCACCTGTCTTAGTTCTTTCTAGCACTGCAGGTGGATGATCTGTGAAACTTCCATTTCATGCTTTACATTGTTCTGAGGAACAAAATATTATTTTATATCTACCGGTATATTTATATAACCATGTATATTGCAGAGTCATTTCTCTGTAGACAGCACACTCACCTCTGGGGTTGGCAGATCACTTGATCATGGGTTCAAGCCCACCAGGCAATTGGAGTAATACCCATAAGTGACACTATGGAGCTGCACAAGGAGGTATTGCACTGGTGAGGTGCTGTCCTTCAGATGAGACATTAAACTGAGGTCCCATCTACATATCTCTGGTGGCTGTCCAGGTGGAAATGAAAGATTGTATGGCACTTGTTGAAGAAGAGGCATTTTTTATTGAACTAAAGATGAGGAAAACAAATACATCAAATAACAATTAGTATTTTTTCTTCCCTGAACCCCCATTCTTTGCCCTACTTATCCTATGTTTTGCTTGAGGTATTGGTGGCTGGTTCCCTCAGTTTTGGAAGAGGGGTTGGGTTGGGAGTAGGGAACAAAAGAAACATCTAAGTCCTCTTCTGTTTCCCACCACTGTGTATGAGTTTGGAAGGTATCATAGCGGTTGGGGAGAGTGACAAGATCAGTTTTCTTTTTTTTTTTTATTAAATAAGTTTTATTCAGAAATTAATATTAACAAAATACATCAAAGAACAGACAAACTAAAACTTATTCCTCCTCCCTATCCCCATCTGAAAAATAATCAAAGTGTATAAAGATAAACCAGTGAGTGAAATACAAGTGTATACAAACAATCTAAGAGCAGAGTATCAAATAAAACAGGTTTTAACCCTATAGATAACAATAACATTTTTAATGTTATCTGGAATTTACATATAAATTAGGAGTAAAAAATTTAGAAAAGAAATTAAAGGGAAGCCCAAGGAATAAACTACATATTCTGTAACTAAATCGCTCTGATCTGGAAGAAAAATACTGTAGATGATGGCAAAGGGAAGCTATATGTTTTTCAATTGCTAGCGCCTGTAATATTTCAAAGTGCCATTTCCCTCCATGTTGGAATGTCAGAATCCATCCAGTGTTTAAGAATAACTGCTGTAGCCATGCATGAAGTTAAGGCAATATAAGCTCTCTTGTGACCTACTACATCTGATGGAAATGCGCCAAAAGATAAATTTCTGCAGTGAACAAGTCTGCTACATTAAGTAGAGGCAGGGCTGCAGCTAAGAATTTTTGGGCCCAGGACAAGTAGCTTGAAATGGACCCCGTCTCCCAAACCAGCTAAAGACAGGATATGGGGGCTACCAGACGCCCAGAGGCTTTGGGGGTTTATGTGTTCTGTGGCAAGTTTTTGGGACTTTTATTGAAGATAAAAAACACCCTTTTGTTATGTCTTCCCTACCCCTGACTCCAGGGAAAAAAGCATTTTCCCCCCCCGGAGATGGGTGTGGTAGACTCTGGCTAGCCTTAGACTCTGCAGCTGAAATGGGATGTGTGTGCAACTGGCTGACCAGAAAAATGAGAAGAGAAATAAAACTGGCGAAGGGGGGGGTGGTATGCATGGGGGAAATTTCTGGAGACTACACAAATGAAATTAATTAATGGAGCTTGAAGAGGAGTTAGAGTGGTTAGTTTATTATACTGGCACTCACTTATTTCCCCCCTCACCCTCTGCTCTATCTTCCACCCAAAACAAGAAGTGCTGCAGTTATTTAGTGGTGGAACCGTGGAAACAAATCACGGCACTGGCAGTGGCAGGCTATTAATCTATTCTGGATTGCTGGAGGATAAAAACAACAACCCTCCCAACTCTGGTCCCCAACGGGCCTGCCCACCCCACACCTTGCCATTGTACCAGATTACTCACCACCTCAGAAGACTAAGTTGCCCCAGTGCCCCCCAATGTTTCCAATAGGACTGGGAGAACTCGGAGAAGTTCTGACCCTTATTAAATAAGAGCCAGAACATGGTGAAGTTCTGATTTGTTCTAATTAGTTCTGATTTATTGACAAATATTTGAAAAAAATGCATTAAAGTGGCCAAAGTTGGTCACATTTGACACAGAGGCCCAAAGGAAATAATTTAATGGATTATTTGTATACAAAGTAATGTAAAACTGCTAAATTAAAAAGTAATCACTCACTACTAGCCCCTTCATGGCTGGCCTATAATGGTGGCATATCCTGCTTGGGTCCATGACATGAGTGTGCTAGGAGAGACAGAGAGAGATGGAGAGAGAGAGAGAGAGAGAGAGAGACAAACAGATGCAAATACCTATATCATAACACCACCAAGCACTGCAGGCACCGCCAGGCAGCTAATTTTTTTTATTTTTTTATTAATGATGCTGTGTGGGTATTATTTTGATGGATGTTTCAGTCAGAGCTGAACAGGCCAAAGAAATGGATATGAATGATCAAATGAGCAGCACTAAGAGAGTGTACCCACCCTACCCATGTGAATGATGCAACTGCTTTGCGTGCCCTGGTGTACTGTGGTACAATATATGGTACACTACCTGGTCCAAGAGGTGGTAATGTTTTCTAGTACTACGATTATGTCTACTGAATCTGATCAACATGCTGAATCCTTAAAGAAGAAAAACAAGAGGCATAGTGATCTCCACCACCCAGGCAGGCAGCAAGTCACACATCGCATTGGTCAAGTGCAGTACATTCATAAAAAAGTTTGCCACTGCCACCTGAAGACCTGATGACAGACACACAGCACAATTACATCCTTCCTAGTTCCACAAGTGCTGCCAGCCACTGCCAAGTAATTTAAGTATCAAAAATAAAATATAGTAATACAATAATATCAGCCCCATTACTGTAAGGGAGATGTAACCAGGCTAGCATACCATGCACACACAAACAAAAAAGAAATTATATCAAGTTCCAATTTAGTAGCATTTTTTTTCTGTGAAGTAATTGCAGCCAAATATGTGGGACATGAGAAATATACAAAGAGTATTCAGTTTCTGGGTTTCAGGCATCTGCTAAGCCATGCACTGTACGCAAATTAAAACAGTACAGTCAGCATCAGTTGCTGAGGGCACAAAAAGTGATAAGTAGTAGTAGTAAGGACTGGAGTAAGAACAACAAGTGATAAGTAGTGGTTGTGACTTGTGAGGACAAAAAGTGAAAGTAGTGGTAGTAGACAGCAGTGCCCTACCTTCTAGATCAGACAGTGGTACCAGGTACCATCAAGTAAGTTTGTGACATGAAATGCAGTTGCTTGCTGAATTTGTACTCTGAACCCACTGATTTTATTGATTTTTTTTCTATTCTGTGTTGCTCAAGTAATTATTCAAGTAATAGTGGCCTGGCCTAGTCCATCCTAACTTGACTTGTTGCAATTAATTGCTACCTCATGTAGTAGACCCTAGTTACAAAAGATTTTCACCACAAGCACAAGTTCTTGAAAGTGTTTAGTGGATAGGGCCTGCTCAGAGCTGTCAGTGTACATTTTATTCAGGTATCATATTTGAAATTAAAGTGAGGAATGTTGACTTTAAGAAATGTGAGGCGCTCAGCATTTTCTGGTGTCAAACAGGATTGTGTGTCAGTAATGACGCTGCCAGCTGAACTAAACAATTGTTCTGAACAGACGCTAGTGGGAGGGTAATTCATGTACTTCATTGCAATGTTTACTAAAGCAGGCCACATATTTTGTTGGTCTGTGCTGAGGCTGTGTTATAAGAGGCAGATGAAGAATATGTTACAATTACATCTTGTAAGTGACTCCCTGTCATTATTGAGAAAACCCTGAACTATTAAATGTGAGCAATGTGCAAGGCAGCGGATGTGAACAAAGCCCCCCTCCTCCAAGGCCTTCCTTATGCTGGCTCCATTATCTGCAACTATAAAGCCAACTGACAGTCCCTGAGAAGTGAGCCATTGCTGTGCTAGTTTTTCTTGGGGCAACTGAACTGAACACTTAGAGGGACAGTCTGACTTCACTTTCATTTTGCCATCTGCCAGGCTGCTGGAACATTGTCTCCGGATGGGAGATTTTAGAGAGACAGAGAGGGAGCACTACAGGCAGCACTGCAGGCAGTGCGCTACTGCAACCTCTGTCTCGCTACATGCCATTTTCATCGGGCAGGTAAAAAACTGACAACCTTAAAGGGGAGCTGCAGGAAGCTGGGGTGAGCTGCTATATGTGCTCCACAACTTGGGATGAAGACAGCAATGCAGTGCATATGCATTAAAAGGGGCCCACTGAAAAGTTGGGGTGAGCTGTGAGTGGCAATGCATCCAGCCACTACTTTATCCAGTTCATCCCTACAATGGTAGCCCTTCTCTTCCTTTTGAATGCAGCAAGGGCTGCTACACAAAATTGGGCTCTATTAAGTTAGGTGACATAGAAGCCACAATTATACATTGAAAAACATTTCTATGGGAAAGGGAGCAGCAGAGAAAAGAAGGAGACAGAAGACAAAAAGGATTATGCTACTCCTGTCCTTTATACATTTTTCTTCTGTTTCCTGACACAATAGGGTTAAAAATATTATGCACACACAGGGGAACATTTTAAGTGGTATTTTATCCATCTTTTTATAGCTCCAAGAGCCATTTCATTGTAAATTACTCCACATGGTAAGGCAAACAGCTTTATACATTCATAAATGCCATACTAGCTTGAGTAGGCTACAAGAAGTCTCGGAGGTCAAATCCCCTGACCACCCATATTACTGGACCAAAAGAGGATATAGGAAACATAGTAAAAGGGATAGATAAGGGGTGAGAAAAAGGTTTCATCTGAAGGTGGCTGGCCTTCTGGACTAGAAAGTATAGGGACAGGAAAGTAAAGAGTGGTTGCAAAGCACATTTTCTTGACCTGGAAGGACACTACTTCATTATTCAGCTGTGAGTTGTGTGAGAAATTCTATATTGCACTTGATATCTGCAACAAATGTGCACTTTTGCTTAATTCTGTGGGAGCTGAAACTAACTACCCTTGGTAATTGCTTTTTATTCACATATTTATTTAGTGTTTAACCAAGAAGGGGCTTGCAAACTCTGTTTATCTTGTTAGTAACTTCAGAAGGATTTAAATACTGCATTTGGGTAGATCCTTGCAGGTAGCTAGATTGTCTACTAGGATTTGCTGACAGTTAAACTATTTTTAAATAAATTACAGGTGGCTGAGGAGTTGAAAAAGAAGCTTGCAAACTCTGCTTATCTTGGAAGTAACTTCATAAGTGTTTGAATACTGCATTTTGGTTGTCCCTTAGGGGTAGCTGGATTGACTACTAGGATTTTGGGAGAGAAACTATTTTTAAATATTTTACTGGTGCGTAGGAGTTTGTGATAGTTAAACTATTTTTAAATAAGTTACTGTGGTTAAGGCATTGTCATAGCAAAACCTGCAGTGTGAATTGAAAAACAGACAGCCTTAGGGGCAGGTCATTGCTTTCAGACCAAAAAGTGTTGTATTGGAACAGGAAGGGCTGCATCATAAGCATTGTCAACAAATTGCCCTGGGTAGAGATATCCAGACTAGATCAGATTACTATAAGTTACTGGAGGCTGCAATTTTTAAAGACACAAAGCACATTTTCTTGACCTGGAAGGACACTACTTCATCATTCAGCTGTGAGTTGTGTGAGAAATTCTATATTGCACTAGATATCTGCAACAAACGTGCACTTTTGCTTAATTCTGTGGGAGGTGAAACTAACTACCCTTGGTAATTGCTTTTTATTCACATATTTATTTAGTGTTTAACCAAGAAGGGGCTTGCAAACTCTGTTTATCTTGTTAGTAACTTCAGAAGGATTTAAATACTGCATTTGGATAGATCCTTGCAGGTAGCTAGATTGTCTACTAAGATTTTCTGGCAGTTAGACTATTTTTAAATAAATTGCAGGTGGCTGCGGAGTTGAAAAAGAAGCTTGCAAACTCTGCTTATCTTGGAAGTAACTTCATAAGTGTTTGAATACTGCATTTTGGTTGTCCCTTGGGGTAGCTGGATTGACTACTAGGATTTTGGGACAGAAACCATTTTTAAATAATTTACTGGTGCATAGGAGTTTGTGATAGTTAAACTATTTTTAAATAAGTTACTGTGGTTAAGGAGTTGTCATAGAAAAACCTGCAGTGTGAAACAAGAAAAGACAGTCTTTCATGCAACAGAGGAAGGTGGATCTAGGTTTACGTTTGTTTGTTACAATTCTTAACATTTTAAGTGCCAGAAGAGTTTAAAGCACAGTTGACTTATTTTAGGGCTGACAGCTTTCAGAGCACAAACCACCAGGCCTGTTTTGGGGCTGGGGAGGTTTTCCTGTGTCTGACTTGGATGTGTGGATTTTTCTCTGTTTGATTAGCAGGGTATTTTCTCTGTCAAATTGTTGCGTAGGGCATCTTGCTGACAGGAAGTCACTCATCGGAGCAGTGGGTCAGAGCTTTTAGCTGATTGTTTTGTGAGGGCACAGTTTAGGCCCAACCCTTCCCACCCCTCACCCCACCCAACCTGGAAATAGTTCCTTTATACCTGGGGTTCTGGCATCATTTCCTCAAGAGTGCAAGGTACATATCACTGTCATATCCTCTCTAGCACACTGCACTGACAATATAAGCATACACATTGTATAATATATGTATATATATATATATATATATATATTTCTATATTACAAACTAATCACACACACACACACATAAAAAAATGTGGGGAGTAGTGCAATGTGAATAGCTGTGGGGCAGCAGTCTTCTGGGAGTCTTTCTGGAGGCTGAGATGCTGCCCAATTTGCAGACAACTCTCTGCCCTGAGGGAGGAAGTTGCCTGTCTTCAGGCCACACTGTACAGTAGTAAGGGGACCTTCCCCCAGGCCACACTGGATGGTAGGAAGGGAACATCCCCCATCCAGGTAGCACCAGAGCCACCACCACTACCTCAGAGGTTGCGAAGAAAGCACAGCAGTTGGACCACAGTGGGCTCAGGGAGGGTGAGGATGGTAGAACAGAGGCACACCCAGTCAGTTGTTCCACACCACAATCCATACACCATTCTGGGGGAGCATAGCTCCCCTATGGGTGCACCCACAGAGGAGACTAAGGAGGCTGAGGACAACTGTCACAAGGGAGGCCCACAGGAAGGAGGCAGAGGACACCACAAGGAAAGGAAGCAGCTCCTGGTGGGGGACTCAATTATTAGGGGGATAGAACTGGGGGGAGCAGGGAAAACTGAAGTAAGGTGCCTGCCTGGTGCCATGGCTTGGAGAGACAGGAAGCGCATCCTCAGGATCATGAGAACAGCTGCACGGGAGTCTGAACTGGACGTCATTGTCCACCTAGGGACAAATGACTTGGCTAATCATGAGATTAGAGCAGTGCAGAAGGACTTTTTAGAATTGGGAAGGGGCCTAAGACAAGTAGCACACACAATATCCTTCTCTGAGGTGCTTCCTGTCAATGGCATGAGTGAGGCAAGGGTACTTTGCACCATGCAGTTTAATGAATGGTTGAAAAAATGGTGTGGAGCACAGGGGTTTGGCTTCATTGGGGACTGGGGTTCTGCCTGGAGGGACACCAGCCTATACTGGCAGGATGGTCTGCATCTGTCCAGGAAGGGAACAAGTCTTTTGAGCAATTGGTTAAAATGCTTCATTGGCAAGCTTTTAAACTAGTCAAGGGGGGAGACACTGATAAGCAGCAGGAAAATCCTAGCCTCTCCCTACAAAACAGGGTACTAAATGAGAAAAAGACTGAGGTAGACAGGTCAGTGGGGGATGCTGCAAAAGAAGGTAAAGCCATCAAAAAATGGAGAGCAATGAGTACCAATGCCCGTAGTCTGAGTAACAAGATTCCTGAATTAGTGGCCTTGATGGAGGAGGAACATCTGGATATCGTGGCAGTCACAGAAACATGGTACACACAAAACCATGACTGGGACATAAACATACCAGGATACACTATCTACAGGAGGGACAGGGAGGGTAAAAGAGGAGGAGGAGGAGGAGTAGCTCTTTACATAAGAGAAGGAATCAAAGCATCAGAACAAAAGGGAAAATGGGAGGAGAAGAAGCACTGTGGGTAAATTTGGAGACCGGCAATGGCACCACAATCCGCACAGGAAGGGGCTGTGGACATGGCCTACCTAGACTTTAGCAAGGCATTTGACACAGTCCCACACAAAAGATTAATAGTCAAATTAACCAGCCTGGGAGTGGGTCCCAGGGTGGTAGCCTGGGTAAAACACTGGCTGCACAACAGGACACAGAAGGTAATTGTAAATGGAGTCCACTCTGAAGAAGGAGAGGTTACTAATGGGGTACCGCAGGGTTCAGAATTAGGTCCAGTCCTTTTTAATGTCTTCATCAGTGACATTGCAGAAGGACTGGAAGGAAAAGTATGCCTTTTTGCAGATGACACAAAGATCTGCAACAGGGTTGATACACAAGAAGGCGTGGAAACGATGAAAAGGGACTTGTCAAGGTTGGAGGAATGGTCAGAAGTATGGCAGCTAGGATTCAATGCAAAGAAGTGCAAAATAATGCACCTGGGAAACAAGAACCCAGGGGAAGAATACACAATGGGTGGGGAGGTAGTAACAACAACAAAAAAGGAAAGGGACCTGGGGGTAATCATATCAGATGACCTTAAGGTTAGCAAGCAATGTGAGAAGGCAGTAGGGAGGGCTGGGGGTATACTGGGATGTATATGGAGAGGCATCAGCAGCAGAAAACAGGAAGTTGTTGTCCCTCTGTACAGACAGTTGGTGAGACCCCATCTGGAGTACTGTGTCCAGTTCTGGAGACCCCATCTCCGCAAGGACATAGACAGGATAGAGGTAGTCCAGAGGGGGGCAACTAAAATGGTGCAGGGTTTGCAAGAGAAGCCTTATGAGGAGAGACTAAAGGAGCTTAATATGTATACCCTTGAGGAAAGAAGGGAGAGGGGGGACATGATAGAAACTTTTAAGTACCTCAGTGGAATCAACAAAGTCAAAGAGGGTAGCATCTTTCAGAAAAAGAGACGTGCAAGAACAAGGGGACACAATTTAAAGATAGAAGGAGGGTGGTTCAGGGGCAATGAGGAAGTATTATTTCACAGAGAGGGTAGTGGATGCATGGAACAGCCTTCCTGAGGAGGTTGTGGGGTCTAAAACTGTGGAGAATTCAAGAATGGATGGGACAGACATACTGCAATTCTTGTGGGGGTAGGAAGAAATAGGCTGTTGGTTAACTAGGATCTCGGCCTATCCTGTAGGTAGGAAATGGGCAGACTAGATGGGCCAAGAGGTCCTTATCTGCCGTCAAAGTCTGTGTTTCTATGTTTCTATGTATGCAGACCCCCTTATCAGGGGGAGGAAATGGACAAGGAAATGATAGAAAGAATACTTAGAATGGCAGAAAAAGGGGAGATATTGCTGATGGGTGATCTGAATATGCTAGATGTTAACTGGAGTGCAGCTGCAGCAGGCACTTCAAAGAGGGGGGTTATTCTAGATGCCCTACAAGGGGCATGCCTTAGACAACTAGTATTGGAGCCCACTCGAAAGGGAGCAATCTTAGACCTGGTTCTCTCAAATGGAGATGAAGAGAGGATCACAGATGTAGAAATGGGTAGCCATCTGGGAACTAGCAATCATCGAACAGTATGGTTCACAATAAACACAGCAATAGAGTCAAGCCATACAAAGGCAAAAGTACTGGACTTTAGGAGGGCTGACTTTGCCAAAATGGGTGATTGCCCAAGGAATGCACTAGCTAATGGGCAGGAAGGAGGGTGGAAGAACAACGAATAATAAAACTGCCATCACAGAGGTCACAAGCTTTTGTGTGAAGCAAATTAACAAAATGAAATGATGTAAGAAACCACTATGGTTCTCAAAGAAGTGGCTGTGAAGGTTCAAGAGAAAAGAAAGCATTCAGGAAGTACAAGGAATCACAGAAGGAGCAGGACAGAGAACTGTATCAGTTAAAGCAAAAGGAAGCTGGGAAGGCAGTCAGAACAGCAAAGGCCCAAACCGAGGAAAAGATAGCCAACTCAGTTAAGAAAGGGGATAAAACCTTTTATAGGTACATCAGGAGTGAAGGAAGACCAAGGGAGGGCTAGTGAGGCTTAATAAAGAGAAGGGAGGGCGGGCAGATGGTGACTGAAAAGGCAGAGATACTAAACAAATATTTTTGCTCAGTATTTACAAAGGAAGTGGGGGAGGTACCTAAAACAAACAGTAGAAACACTCTGGATACAGAAGTTGATACCAGCCTATTTACAGAAGAAAGGGTTCTGAAAGAACTCTTAAAACTGAAGGTGGACAAAGCAATGGGGCCTGATGGGATTCATCCCAGAATTCTAAAAGAACTAAGGGTAGAACTAGTGACACCACTGACTACCCTCTTTAACAAATCATGGGAGGATGGGATGGTACCCGAGGCCTGGAGAAGGGCAGATGTGATTCCCCTTCACAAACGTGGGAGCAAGGCAGAAGTAGAAAACCACAGACCTATTAGTTTAACCTCAGTGGTAGGGAAAATGATGGAATCACTTCTGAAGGAAATAATTGTTGAGTATCTGGAGGTCAGAGGGGCTCAGGACCCAAGGCAGCATGGATTCACAGCGGGAAGGTCATGCCAGACAAATCTGATAGATTTCTTTGACTGGGTGACCAAAGTAGTAGATCAGGGAGGGGCTGTGGACATGGCCTACCTAGACTTTAGCAAGGCATTTGACACAGTCCCACACAAAAGATTAATATACAGTTAGCCAGCCTGGGAGTGGTCCCAAGATGACAGCCTGGGTAAAGAATTGGCTGGAGAATAGGACACAGAGAGTAATAGTAAATGGAGTCCACTCTGAAGAACGGGGGTTACTAGTGGGGTACTGCAGGGTTCAGTATTAGACTGTCCTCTTCAATGTCTTTATGTTTACATTGCAGAGGGACTGGAAGGAAAGTATGTCTCTTTGCAGATAACACAAAGATCTGCAACAGAGTTGATGCACAAGGTGGAGTGGAAAGGATGAAAAGGACTTGGCAAGGTTAGAGGAATGGTCAGATGTATGGCAGCTTAGATTCAATGCTAAGAAGTGCAAGGTAATGCACCTGGGAAACAAAAACCCAGGGGAAGAGTACACAATGGGGGGTGAGATACTAACAACAACAAAAATGGAAAGGGACCTGGGGGTAGTCATATCAGATGACCTAAAGGTGGGCAAGCAATGTGAGAGGGAAGCAATGAGGGCTGAGGGGATACTGGGATGCATAGGGAGAGGCATCATCAGTAGAAAACAAGAAGTTATTATCCCTCTGTACCGACAGTTGGTGAGACCCCATCTGGAGTACTGCGTGCAGTTCTGGAGATCCAATCTCCGCAAGGACATAGACAGGATGGAGGCTGTCCAGAGGAGGGCAACTAAAATGGTGCAGGGTCTACACCAGAAGACATTTGAAGAGAGACTTAAGGAGCTGAATATGTATAGCCTCGAGGAAAGGAGGGAGAAGGGGGACATGATAGAAACTTTCAAGTATCTCAAGGGAATCAACAAAGTCCAAGAGGGTAGCATCTTTCAAAAAAAGAGGTGTGCAAGAACAAGGGGGCACAATTTGAAGGTAGAAGGGGGGGCGGCTCAGAGGTAATTTAAGGAAGTATTTTTTCACAGAGAGGGTTGTGGATGCATGGAACGGCCTTCCGGAGGAGGTTGTGGAGTCAAAAACAGTGGTGGTATTCAAGCATGCATGGGACAATCATAAGGCTATTCTAGGGGTTGGGGGTAGGAAGAAGTAGGCTGCTGGTTAGCTAGCATCTGCAGCTTGTCCATTAGGTAGGGAAATGGGCAGACCGGGTGGGCCAAGTGGTCCTTATCTGCTGTCAAAATCTATGTTTCTATGTTTCAACCAGAGGTTTCAAAATAAAATATGGTCTTTTTTCCTGACAGGGATTCTCCCTATCACACATTCCCCCCTTAAGAGGAAAACAGGTTTTTAAAATTAGCAGCAGAACCTGTTGACCAACTCCCTAACCCTGGAGGGGTTGGAGCTCCAGACCACCCTCTCCATGAAGCTCCATCCCAGGGTCCCTTTTCAAAACAAAATTTGCACACAAAGGAATACACCTACAGTATGTGCTCTTTATATAAAACAATCATATCTATACCTTATGACATTTATCAGTCAACACCAATGTTTACATGTAATCAACCTTACAATTCACTTTTCTCAGTTTCATCAACTTCTGGGTTGTCAATACCAGCCCCATAACATGATAGGTAGTTCACATTTAGATGCGTGGTACCTTTCCTATGTCTCATAGTAAATTAGTATGGCTGCAGTGCCAAATACCACTGCATGATGGAAGGATTTTTCTCCCGCATCTGTCGTAGTCAGCATAGGGGATTATGGTTGGTTACCACCTGAAATTCTGTACCCCACAGATAATACTTTAAGGACTCAATCGCCCACTTCAGGGCAAGACACTCTTTTTCCTCTGTAGCGTATCTACACTCTCTCTCATGCAGTTTTCTGCTGATGTACGCTATGTGGTGTTCCTCATCTCCAACTCTATGGGTCAGTACAGCCCCAATTCCAGCCCCAGATGCATCTGTATGTACTTCAGTTTTTTTTATTGAAATCAGGGCTCTGGAGTACTGGGGAAGTACACAATCTAGCCTTGATACTCTGGAAAGCCTCATCACATTCCGGGGACCACTGGACACAGTTTGCACACCTCTTTTTCATGGGATCTGTTAATGGGCAGGCTATAGCTGAGAGATTGGGGATAAAGCACCTATAGCAGCCTGCTAACCCTAGAAATGACCTCACCTGCTTTTTAATAGTAGGAATAGGGCTAGTGGCTACTGCTAGAGCTTTGCTCTGTTCAGGCTTGACCTGACCATTGCCAATGATAAACCCCAGGTACTTTGTTTCTATGTTTTCCAAGGCACATTTGGCTGGGTTGATAGTTACCCCGGCACTCTTGATGGTCTCTAGGATTTTTCCAAGTGTTTCAGGTTGGTGTCCAAGTCACGGTTGAGCACCAGCACATCATCCAGATATGCGGCACAGTTAGAGTATGGGGCTTCAACATCTGATCCATGAATCTCTGGAATGTTGCAGGCACTCTGTGCAAACCAAAGGGCATGGTGAGAAAATGGAATAGTCCTACTGGGGTACTAAAGGCAGTTTTCTCCCTTGAGGTAGGTGACAGGGAAATCTGCCAGTAGCCTTTTGTCAAATCTAAGGTGGAAATGTATTTTGCCTGGCCTAGCCTGTCAATAATATCATCAATCCTTGGGATTGGGTAGCTGTTGAACTGAGACACTGCATTTACCTTCCGGAAATCTAAACATAACTGGATGCCCCCTTCTTTCTTCCCCACTACCACTATAGGGGAGGCCCATACACCTTTTGAAGGAACAATTATTCCCAACTGTTCCATCTTTTTCACTTCTTGTACCATTTCATCCCTGACTTTTATAGGTAAACGGTAGGATCTTTGATGAATGGGATATTTGTGTGTGACGATTATTTTGTACGCAATCCCTTGGACCCTCCTGGGTAAATTGGTAAAGAAAGGAGAATACTTTTCCAAAAGATTGTTTAGATCTTTAGCCAGGGGGTGGGGGTTAGTTCTGGATTTATCTTGATGCCAGTCAAACACCTAGGTCTGTCTAAGCATTGGTAGGTCACCTCAAGTTCGGAGTCCTCACTCTCTGGGTGTATATAGCATACTAGATCTGCCTTCTCATGCCATTCTTTTAGCAAGTTGGCATGGTAGATCTTATTTCATTTCCCTGGGTTGTCTACCTCATGGTTAATGTGCCCTATCTGTTTGAGAATGGTATGGGGCCCTGCCACTTCATAAGTAATTTATTCTCTGTGGTGGGGAGTAATAACAGAGATTTGTCTCCAGGCTGAAAATTCTTTTTGCCTACCCCTTGATCATAGTATGCTTTCTGCTGTACCTGCTTCTTTTCCAAGGACTGGTAGGCCAACCCATACATATTGTACCAATTGCCTCCTTAACTGTGACACGTAATTTAAAACATGCTGCTGCCCTATTGTTTTACCCTCCTCCCAACATTCCTTTACCATGTCAAAGGGCCCTCTAGGGTTTTGGCCATACAGGAGTGAAAAAGGGGAGAAGTCTGTAGAAGACTGGGGAATTTCTCTATGAATCTCTCCACCAGGCTGTCAGTTTGGGGATGGTATGGGAAGGTTCTTACTGCACTGATCCCTAGTAAACAGTACAACTCAGATAATAGTTCAGCAGTAAAGCTTTTTCCTCAATCTGTTAAGATTACCTACAGTATCCCTAATCTCCTGAAGATCTTTGCCAGTTCCTCAGCAGTATGAGGGGCAGAGACTGCCCTCATTGGTATCGCCTCTGGATAGTGAGTGGCATAATCACAAATAACCAGGCTAAAGTAATTCCCTTTGGAACTCTTTTCCAAAGGGCCTACTAAGTCCATCACTATCCAAGCGAAGGGCTGGGACACCAGGGGAATATTTTGTAGGGGCACCTCCTCTTTTTGCCCCACTCAGGCCAACTTCTGGCACTCAGGACAGCTCCTTACATAGGTGACCACCTGTTCATAGAGGCTGGGCCAATAAAATCACACCAAGATCCTGCTAAGGGTAGTGTCCCTCCCTGAGTGTCCTGACAGGCGAATATCATGCACCAGCTGAATCATCTCAGCTCTATACTTGGTTGGCACTATCAGCTGGGGTACCAATTCTTTTGTCTTGGGGTTTACATGCTCCCTCTACAGTATATTGTTCTGCAAGACATATTTGGGGGGTCTCTGGTATTTGTTCCTGCCTAACCTGCAGAAAAAAAAGATTTTAATGCTTCATCATCATTTTGCTGCTTTCTGATAGCACCACTTTTGAGAAACCCCAAAGGCAATGTCTCTTTTGCCTGCTTGTCTTGTCAGGCTTTCTTTTCTTTTATTCTGACTGTCTTTCCCTTTTGATCCTTCCCTGGATCCTCAAAAAGTTCATCTTCAAAAGGGAAGACAGTTGGCAGTTGGACTTGTTGCTTTGCTTGTGCCCCTGTGGTTACCACAACCAGGTGAACCTGTCTGGCATGGCACTGGATGAAGTTTGGAAAATCCGGGGGTGGTCATGGCCAATAATTATTGGTATGGGCAAATGGGGTACAAGACTTATTTTCAACGCATGTGTCTTTCCTTGCACTGTTATAGTCAATGGGGTGGTTGTATAATAATGGACGTCTCCATGAATGCAAGTAATGGCAGTCCCCTTACCCTGTCTTCTTGCTTGTCCCACCAGGTCTGACCTGACCGATGTCTGGCGACTTCCAGAATCAATCAGCCTCATTACTTGTTGCAACCCCACCTCCACCATGGCAATGAATGGCCCCCAATTGGCTAATGCCAAATGTCCTGGCTCCTTCTTAATGGTTGGACAGTTTCTAATTAAGAGTCCCTTTTTCTGACAGCCATGGCAGATTATTTCTGAGAGGGGCAACCTTCCCTTTCTTTCTTTCTGGTCACCAGACAGTTTTATTACTAATTACAGTAGTGGAAAGAGGGTTTCTTACCAGAGGTGTAGAGGTGGTGGTCATTCCTCCTTGCTAATTCCTTGGCCTCATTGGACTGGCTGCCAGAAAGTCTTCTGCCAGGGTGATGGTTTTTTCATCTCCTTCCGGTTTGTGCTCTTTCACCCACAGCTGCACATCTTGTGGCAAGATCTTAACAAACTGCTTGATAATTATAACTTCCATGAGTTGTATGGTTTTTGCATCTGGTTGCAGCCATTTATAGCACAAGTCCTTTAAACGTGAGTAGATTTTTTGAGGGTATCAGTAGTCAACATCTTTAGGAACTGAAAATGTTGGCAGTATGTCTGTACTTATGTCATAGCATCTTAAGATTTCTCTTTTGATGTTTTCATAGTCCTCAGCCTCACACGAGTCCATATGACTACAGATGATCTGTGCCCTTCCCGTAAGCTGAGGAGTCAGATGGACCACCCAATTGTCCTGAGGTCACCCACATGTGCGAGCCACCCACTCAAATGTAGTAAGGTAGGCCTCTATGTCATCAGTGTATGAAAGTCTTGATAGTTTGATATCTCTTAGTCTGTTCCTTTCAGATGATCCAGTCTGTAGGGCTTGGAGCACCCTCATCATGTCCACCCACTTGGCATTCTGGTGCCATCTCTCGATCTCCCATTCCTTGTCCAGCTGAACCTGCCTGATGCATAGCCATTTGAGCAGCTCTCCCATCTTTTCCTGGGGGTGCCTCCTCCAGGTCTGGACAACCGTTGTCTTCTTCCTCTGCTGGTAATGCTGCTCTTCCTTCCTCCTCCTGTTGTTACTTCACCTTTGGCCGAGCACCAATGCTTGTTAATAGCTCCACTCCTGTTTGCACTGCCATCCTTCTGGTCAGGGCTACCGAATCTTCTGTGCCTGGCTTCTGTTTCTCTGACATGTACCCACCTGGGATACCAGGTGGTATCCGCTGTAACAGTGTCTCCCTTCCTTGGCAAGTCACTGACAGCTGTATCCCACTTCTGACAACACTTGTGGAAACTTAGAATACAGATGGACACAACAACAGATAGTACGGTACAACTCACTTGCTTTCATGAGATGTTTATTTTTCCAAAATAAAGAAAATCAAAATAAACACTGCAATACTTCTTGCACAGAAAATAAGGTTCAAAATCAGAAAACAAAACAATAAATCTTGAGTGGCAAACCAGCACTGTTTCCACTTACTTAGAGCAGCAATAAGCTCCCCTTGCCTTCGCTTACACAGTCAGCTCCAGCTGACTCCCTATCTGCCAGTCTGTAGCACAGGAGTGCTATTTATACCAACCCCTTGTAATCAGGTGACCTCAGCATCATCCAAGAAATACACCTTTTTATTTAGCCCTCTTTTTAAGTTCTGTAAAGGCTGAGGGCTTACTAACTCTACCATTTACACAAGCATGAGGTCTAAATAAAATACACATTATGGTAAGGTGGAAAATGTTTCACTACCTTTGATGGACAGATCTGGCAATATCAATATGGGCTACTAGGGGCTGCTGGCTTCCTAAAAGGCACCTGTACTGGCATTCCTTTTTTGATGTTTCCCAGGTAAGAACAGGCTTCATTATTCCTCAGAATTTACAGCCCAGATGTATACTGTGTCATTACCTTGACCTGTTCATGTAACACTAAAAAGAAACATTTCTGGGCATGAATGTGCTTTTATATTGAGCCACAGGAGTTTACTGTGGCAGTTATATGCCTTGTTGTGTTTATACATTTGATTTGTATTTAGCTATTTACAGACACTTTTTCCTGGCAGGCAGCCTGTAACTAGTTTAGTTTATTTTTATATATTTCTTCATTTTCTTCCTTTTCATGGGGCAGTTGAACACTTAGAGGGGCAGCCTGACTTCACTTTCATTTTGTCATCTGCCAGGCTGCCGAAACATTGTCTCCGGTCAGGAGACGAGCGAGAGAGAGAGAGAGAGAGAGAGTGCTACATGCAGTGTGCTACTGCAACCTCTCTCTCTCTCTCTTTCTCTCTCTCTCTACATGCCATTTTCATCAGGTGGTTAAAGCCTCCGACAACCTTAAAAGGAATCTGCAGGAAGCCGGGGCAAGCCGCTATATGTGCTCCATGTCTCAGGCCCGAGATGGCAATGCGACGCATATGCATTAAAAGGGGGCCGCTGAAAAGTTGTGGTGGGCTGTGAGCAGCAATACATCCAGCCACTACTTTATCCAGTTCATCCCTACAATTGTAGCCCCTCTCTTCCTTTTGAATGCAGCAAGGGCTGCTACACAAAATGGGGCTCTATTAAATTAGGTGACATAGAAGCCACAATTATACATTTAAAAACATTTCTATGGGAAAGGGAGCAGCAGAGAAAAGAAGGAGACAGCAGACAAAAAGGGTTATGCTACTCCTGTCCTTTATACAGTCTTCTTCAGTTTCCTGAGACAATAGGGTTAAAAATAATATGCACACACGGGAACATTTTAAGTGGTATTTTAGCCATCTTTTTATGGCTCCAAGAGCCATCTCATTGTAAATTATGCCACATGGTAAAGCAAACACCCTTATAGATTCATAAATGCCATACTAGCTTGAGTAGGCTACAAGAAGTCTCGGAGGTCAAATCCCCATACCTCCCATATTACTGGACCAAAAGAGGATATAGGAAACACAGTATCAGTGGCTCAGTAGGTAACACACTCACCTCTGAGGCTGGGAGATCAGAGGGCTGTGGGTTCAGTTCCCACATCTGGCCCTTGGGTTAATATCCTAGTACTGACACTGTAGTGCAGCATGAGAGGGGTGCTGTACTTCTGAGGTGCCGTCTTTCAGATGAGACGTTAAACCAAGGTCCCATCTGCCTGGATTGGTAGTAGTTCAGGTGGATGTTAAAGATCCCATGGCACTTATCGAAAAGAGTAATGGAATTTCCCCGGTGTCCTGGCCAAATTTCCCTCATTCACTAAAAAAATACCACCAACAGCTTAATCTGACTCAAGGTCAGTTGGCGTTCATCTGTGTCCCCTTCCCCCCGGGTTGTGCCTGAAAATAGGCAGGATTTGTCTAGTGCACTTACCCGGTCAACAAAAACTAAATAAAAAATTAAAAAGGGATAGATAAGGGGAGAGGAAAGGGTTTCATCTGAAGGTGGTTGGCCTTCTGTACTGGAGAGTATAAGGACAGGAAAGTAAAGAGTGGTTGCAACAAGAGGTTTTAAAATAAAAAATGGTTCTTTTCCTGACAGGGATTCTCTCTATCACATCAATATTTTGCCTGTTTGTTGGAAATAATCTTTAAAGTCTGTCTTACTATCTTTCCACCAATCCTGTTGAGAGTCATACAGGAAAATTATGGATTTCTTGCTTCCATTAGATGTTGAAAGCCTTCTACTACTTCTGTATTGTCTAATATTGATAAATTTAATTTCCAGTATCCTGGCCCTTTGGATGTGTCCATATAGTTTGATATGGTGACACCCAAGAGGCAGTGGTCAGATGTGGCAGCTGGGGTTACTGCAGGGTTTCTGTGTTGTAATGTGGGAGATATAAACCAGTAGTCAGTTCTAGACTTTTGTTTCCTTGAAAAAATATAGGGTAGTGTATGATCTGTGCATTGAAATGCATCTTGTAACCCAGTAAGGTGTATTAATGCATTTAGAAATACTGAATCGCAGTATAATTTGGCTGTTTTTGTTCCTCTGTCTGACACTGCTCTGTTTATATTAAAATCTCCCCAAAGAGAATAGAGATAGGGTTGTATCAATTGTAGTATAGAAATTCTTTCTGTTTTACTTTGTGGTGCATATATATATATATATATATATATATATATATATATATATAGGATACATGAAGGGCAGGAGTGGAATATGGAAAATATTTTCACTCCTGCAAAGTGAGCTGAAGACACGAGTGAAATATCAAGAGCTCATGATGCAGGAATGAAAATATTTTCCATATTTCACGATCTGCACATCATGTGTGCTATTTATACTATGGGAGTGGGAGCTCCTCTATTACATTTTGTTTTATCTTTATTTGGTGTGTTCATTTCTGTTGTCTGTCTGAGTGAATAGGTATGAATGGTGTGTCTGTTAGATCTGTTATTGGTCATTTGTTGTTTGTGCGATTGCTGATTGGATGCTGTTCTCTGTAGTGTGCTATGTGATTGGGTCATTTGTTTGTGAGGGTGGGAATGTTGTTTAGGCTTGGGAAGAGCAGGACTGTGAGTTTCATTAGTTAGGTATACTTTTTACATGTTTAGTGACTTGTTTTGGTGTTTTGTGGTGATTTTAATTGTTTTTGTGCAGTTTTTATGTGGTCTGCTTTGCTTTCACTGTGTCTGTTAAGAGAGTTTGCTTCGCTTTTCTTCATGGCTGTTGCTACGCACTGATTTATGTTTCCTCTAATAGCTTTAAGTTTCCTGTCCATGGTCTGGAATACTGACTGATATAAAAACAGAAAACTTAGGTAAAGAACCTTGCTTGCACTGATGAGAGGTCCAGGAGAGCATTAATAGTGTTTTATTTTGGGACAGTTGTTTCGGAAGGGTTGCTCTGCGATTGTGATTCGGAGGAGAGTTGTTGTGCAGAATTTGGAGACCGCTTGTACGAGTTGTGCCAAAATGCTTTTAGGACGTAGTTCAATGAAGGTGTTGGCTTTTATGTTTCTGATAGGTAGCGTGGCAGTTGTGCATATTTTTGTACTGGAGACAGTAAGAAGAGAAGGATACTTACTGGAAGCAATCAGTATAGAAAGAGGGAGGAAAGCTGACGTCAGCAGAGTAGGTATAAACGGCATTTATTTTAACTCTGCTGATGTCAGCTTCATTTATTTCACTGCAGTGAAAATAACACTATTTATTGTCATCTTAGAGCTCCCACCCCCTTGGTGTATATATATGTATGTATATATATAAATTCTGAGGTATGTATTCTGATATCTAATATGAGAGCTCTACCTGGTAAAATCTCTACTATTTCAGTTACTGTAATTGAAGGACTGAAAAAACATATACCTATTCCAGAACTTAGAACATCCTCCCCCCCCCCAACCAGTAACATGGTTTCCATAACCAGGCCTCTAAAGCAGTTTCAGTCTTCTGCTGTATATGATATTGTGTCCTGAAAGAAAACAAAATCATATTTAATTCCTGTAAAGATATCAAAAGGGGCTAATCTTTTTCTTTCAGACCTTATGCTATTGACATTTAAGCTAGCTAGTATTCTAAGGTCATACAGTGCTGTTGATGGAAGATGAGCAGAGTCAAGTAGGCACTGGTTTTTCCTTGCACGCTTCCTTATGCCTGCCCAGGGCCCCATGCGTTTTTTATTTTTTCCATTTTTCAGAAGTGGTCGCTGTGTCTGTCTCAGAAGCTGGATCTTTCTGGGAAGAAGTCCTGGATGCTGTGTCAGAGTCTCTGTCATCCTCGTCTGTCATTTTGCAGGGCTTCATGTCTATTACAGAGAACTACTCCTTCTGATGTGAGAGGAGTATCCCCCACGGTATGTGGGACCCCTTTTCCTTCGCCACTTGGAATTCCATATCAGCTGCCACTGGCATGGGGGGGGGCATTACTACAGAATCTGTACTGTTTTGAATCTCCATAGCTATAGGGGTAGCATCTGTAGAGGGGCCAGCTGTGTGATTCATGGTGGTAGAATTGGTAGGTTTTGGTGGTCTCAGGGGTAGTGGTCATTCCCTAGTACTTGTGCCGTGGAGTGGGGCTGTTTCTGCCCTTCTTGGAGGACGTGGGCCCCTAGAGGGTCTTAGACCAGAGGAATCACTTGCAACCCTTGTTGCTGTTAGGATATAAAAGTCCTGCATAGCAAAGTCTGAGTCCTCAGTATTGTGTGCCGCCCAGGGGCAGTCTGTGAAAGTATGACATGTTTCATCACAAAAATTACAGTTTGGTGCATTTTCACATTCAATAACAGAGTGACCTAGCTCTCCACATTGAAAACTTTGTATTGTGTCACAACTGGAACTTATATGACATAAGGAGCCACATTTGTGACATTTTCTGGGTAGAATATAAATCCTTTGTCTCTCCCTATGTAGAAACAATTGGGTAGAAGTTGGTAGTCATTATTGTTTTGAAAAAGCTTTATTTCTATCCTCCAGCCACCATTCCAAACACCTTCACTGTCCAAAATGGGTTCAGGAGACCCTTGCACATCACAGCATTTCTCCATCCAGTATAGAATGTCTGTGATGTTCACCCCCTCATTTTGAAACAGTACTGTTACTATTCAAAAGGATGGTTTGGTGAGGGGGATAACTTGAAAATGAGACCATAAGGGGTTTGTTTTCAATAAAGTATATTTGGTCCAAAATCTCTCCAGATTACCAGGTGTTCAAAAACTAATGTCAGATATATGCTCACCTGTATCGTGCATCAGCGTGTAAACTTCAGCAGGCATAAAGCCCAATGATTGTTTTAATAATATTCTGCTAACATAAAAACAATCTGGTAGTTCATCCATGCCTCCTAAATTCCTGAGGCAGAAGGCATTATGCCTTTTTGCTTGTTTTACTGGCTTAGATAATAACCCGGCATAGCAGCGTTTTTGCTGTTGCTGTCTATATGTTTGTTCAGA
The DNA here is from genome assembly GCA_016271365.2 of Neoceratodus forsteri. Taxonomy (NCBI): domain Eukaryota; kingdom Metazoa; phylum Chordata; order Ceratodontiformes; family Ceratodontidae; genus Neoceratodus; species Neoceratodus forsteri. The sequence continues at coordinate 1,553,940,054 of CM057453.1, read as the reverse complement.
AGCCCCTTCTTCCTCTGATTCTACACCCCCCTTCCCGCCTCCATATTATTGCCTGAAGCATTCTCAGAAGTCTCTGGTTGTGCATCAAAAAATATATCCTGTGAACCCCTTGGGGAATAAGAAATTGTACCTCCATTTGTAGCCTGAGTGTTCTGAGGATCCACATTCTGCTGGAGAATGAAACATAGAAACATAGACTTTGACGGCAGATAAGGACCACTTGGCCCACCCAGTCTGCCCATTTCCCTACCTATTGGATAAGCTGCAGATCCTAGTTAACCAACAGCCTACTTCCTGCAGCCCCCACTATAATTGCCTTATGTCTGTCCGATGCATGTTTGAATTCCCCCACTGTTTTAGACCCCACAACCTCTCCAGGAAGGCGGTTCCATGCGTCCACCACTCTCTCCGTGAAAAAGAATTTCCTCACATTACCCCTGAGCTGTCCCCCCTCTAACTTTAAATTGTGCCCCCTTGTTCTTACACATCTCTTTTTCTGAAAGATGCTACCCTCCTGGACTTTGTTGATTCCCTTGAGGTACTTAAAAGTTTCTATCATGTCCCCCTGTCCCTCCTTTCATCAAGGGTATACATATTAAGCTCTCTCAGTCTCTCTTCATATGGTTTCTGTTGTAGACCCTGCACCATTTTAGTTGCCCTCCTCTGGACTGCTTCCATCCTGTCTATGTCCTTGCATAGATGAGGTCTCCAAAACTGCACGCAGTACTCCAGATGGAGTCTCACCAACTGTCTGTATAGAGGGATAACCACTTCCCTTTTTCTACTTGTGATGCCCCTCCCTATGCATCCCAGTATCCCCCTGGCTCTCCTTACTGACTTCTCACATTGCTTACCCCCTCCTCCCAGTGCTTTCTTGACCTGTTCAGTGTGAGGCTTTTCTTGAAAGCTGTGTGAATCAACCCCCTGATCCACCATCCATGTTCCTCCTGCATCTTGTTTCCACAATAAATAAATAAATAAATGTTGCATGGTTTCCAAGAGTTCCACACATCCACTATCCAAACAATACTGGTCCCCCAGAGCTTTATGCTTATGATTACCCCTTACATTTAACTTTCCATATCCACAAATCCATATTGTATCCTTCATTTTGGGTGGAATCCTTAGTTCCAACGTGCAATCCAACAACAAGGTACAGCTGATGTCAGAGTCAACCTGAAAAACCGGTTCTTCATAGTAACAGGTAACCAAAATGTGTTGATAAAACTGTTTCCGTGATACCCCTAAAAAAGCTCTGCATATCAATTTTCCACAGCTGCATATATTTCAGGCATGTTTGTATGTATTCAGGTAAAGTTTTGTCTAATACTCTCCACTTACCCTTTCCCCAGGCAGTGAAGAAATCCTGTTTCCAAAGCTGAATTACTTGCATGCCAACTTCTGTGCCCTCTCTAATTAAATTCTTAATGTTAGTAAATAAGAAGTTCCCAAAGAAAAACACCAGGGTATGTATCATATTCAAACCCCCTTCTTTTAATGGTCAATATGCATGGCTGGTTTAACTGGGTTTAACCGACTACCCCACAAAAGTTGAAAAAAAAGCCCCATAATCTTGACATGCATTTCAAAGGGTATAGGAAAAACATGCAATATATATATATATATATATATATATACACACACACAAAAAGAGTGGTGCTATGTAGGCTTTTAATAAAAACACCCTTTTTTTTCTAGTCATTTTCCAGGACTTCCATTGACAGACTTTAACTAGTGCTTCTTCATACTTTAGCTCCCAATTACTTTGAGCCGCCTCTTTTGTCCCATAGTAAATACCCAAAATTTTCACCTTGTCTTTACATACTGGAATAAGAAAATCAGTTGGAATCAGAGCCTTTCCTAAGGCCAGCACTACACTTTTTCCCATATTAATCTTAATTCCAGTAATACTAGTACTTCCATTAATCACTTCTATAGCCTTATTCCTTGATTCTAGATCAGCAACTGCTAACACACAATCATCTGCATGTGTGGTAATTTTACTGCAGTGTCCTCCTGTCTGAAGTTCCAGTGGTCTTATCATCCTATCATTTTCCACCATTCTTAAAAGAGGATCCAACCCAAAAACATATAAAAGCGGGCTTAAGGGGCATCCCTGTCGTACCCCATTATACAAATACATGGGAATACCTAGATGTCCATTTACCATAAGCACCACCTGTGCCTTCGAGTAAAGTAGTCGTGTAAGTTGTATGAATTTTTCTGGAATACCATACATAGCTAACACATCCCACTGATAATCATGCTTTATTGAGTCAAAGGCCGTTTCCTAATCCACCATAAAGATGTAACCATCCAAAGTCATTTCCAAGCCTTGTACCACCACTTCCCTAATAAATATAACATTTTGTGCAATATTCCTCCCTGGGACTGCACAGGTTTTTGCCTCCAGGATAAGCACTTTCGCCATCCTTGCTAATCCTACAGTCACTATTTTAGCAAGAATTTTATAATCAGAAGTCAATAATGTAAGGGGCCTCCAATTTTTTATATCAGTCTGGTCTCCTTTTTTATCAAGAAAACCTCCACTGTGCTATCCCCAAGCCTACCTATCTGTAAGAGGGCTGAAAACACCTCATTCAACATAGGGATTTAATAGCCTCCTTTATTTCTCCAATTTGAAAAGGTTCAGTAAGACCCAATTCATCTATTTCTGACACCTTAGGCACTACTAAGGAGGTCAAAAAGGAGTCCTGTCCCTCTTGCCCCCTCCCCACCTGGAACTTCTTTTTAACATAAGATTGTACAATGTGCTGCAGGGAAGTCATATCCATGACCAAATTCCCCTGAACATCCTTCAGTGTGGTCATGACCTTCTGCTTTACCCTGTCTGTCACATAGTCAAAGGGATTTACCTGTTTTCTAGTTCCCTGTATGCCAAATTATTGTTCCATAGCCATGGAATGTACTTAAGTATGCTGAAAGGTATACATTTTCCCCTTTATCTTGCTAGTGGTAGAGACATATCAATTCGACACTCAATCATTTGAGTTAATAACTTCAAACATTGAGCCCTATAACCCAAGTATGTCAGATATTGTTTCCTCACTGCAGGACTTGATGCCTTCACCATCAATATTTTTATATCTGTTTTAGTATTCTCCCACCATTCTACTGGATCTTCATATAAGAATCTAACATTCTGCCATGCCTCTAATAAGGTCAGTATTTCCTGTCAGGTATGAGCCTTCTGCAATAAAGAAGTATTCAGTCTCCAAAAGCCCCTTCCCATAGATAAATGCTTTCCTACCCCTAGCACAGCTTTAACTGTCACATGATCTGAAGTCTCCATAGGAACCACCTGTATGTGCTGCACATTATGTCTGTCTGCCAAGAACCAGAAATAAATTCTTGATGATACAGCTCCCTTATAAAAAGTGTGCAAAGGCATGTCACCCTGGATGTCATAAACATCCTTAAGGCCTGTCCTATATAAAATGTTAAGTAACTGGTTCGTATCACAATGTATTTTGTCAGTTTTCCTGCCCCAGTCCCATTTAACTAGCCCACAATTAAAATCCCCGCCCTATAACACAAGTTTAGCCATATGCAAATATGGTTCTATGTCACGCAACAACTGTGTTCTCTCAGTCTTGGACTGTGGTGCATAAAGGTTGACTAATCAAAATGTGGCACCTTGCATAACCACATCCACAATTAATGCCTTCCCTTGGCATAAATCCACCACTTTCAAGACTTGTACTACTTTGTCAGAGAACATAATCCCCACATCTGTACAGGCCTCCTCTCCTATGGACCACAAAGATGATCCACATCTCCAGTCCTTCTGTGCCTGTGCTGTCTCTGAAATAGTGTGCAAGCGAGTGTCCTGTAGAAAAAAGACATGCCCACTGATCTCATGTAAACTAACAAATGTTACGGATCTTTTTGCTACAGACTTTATGTTATTCACATTCAGTGTAATGCTAGTGCAGATATCATAATGTGCAATAGAATAACATAGATCAAAAGAGCCACTTTCTTTTCTTTCTCTTCTTTGGTTTCGACTTCCCTGGTACCTGTACATCTCCTATCACCTCAGTATGGGAAGATGCAACTGAGGATACATCCTAATCTCCCTCTAATGGAACGTCTTCCGTATCCATAAGAATGGAGTATTGATTTTGGACTGTAATCAAGACAGTATCCTTTGCACTGGCGAGGAGAATTGGGTGTTTCAGCCATGCTTTAGATCTTGTTATCCTCTGAAAGGGGGGACCCACTGAATCTCCAGGAGGAGGCATCAAAATTGCAGGCAAGGAAACAGAAGGGTTCTGCTCTGCCACACCTGCCAGCTCTGATTGGGACTCTAGGATGGGTGAAGATTGCTGTCCAACAGGAGCCACCTTTGTTGGCAGTACAGTATCAGTATCCTGAGCCTCACAGTTAGTACTATGAGAGGGGGAAGCAAAGCAACTGAAGGTTCATTTACAGCTGGGGCAGGCTCCACAGGCTGTACTTTACGAACCTCGGTCAGGGTCGAGACATTTGGGCCCATTCTTGCAACTCCTGTTTCCAGCCTGAGATGTTCCTTCTGTGCAAGAGCAACATAAACATCTTGCTCTGCCCTTATCGCCTGATCTAAGCTATTGTAAGAGGCCCACGAACATAATCAGAATGCATGGCCTTGCTCTTCGCATAGATCATAATGCATAGGGCTTTTACATTGAGCACTATGATGCCTCACAACCCCACAGAGGCCACACTTAAGTTTGTCACACACATTACTGAGGTGACCCACATCTCCAGACCGATAACAAGCTTGGGGTTGTCCCGCATAGAAGATCACTCCTCGATCTCTACCTAAAAAAAAACAGTTGGGGAGATGTTGCACCACCCCATTGTCTTGTTTAAGAGTTACTTTGCAGCACCACCCTGAGTCCATAGGTGCTCATCATCAAGAATGGGCTCTGGTAACCATTAACATTATATTGTTCTTTGAGCCAATGGGTGATACACATTCACCCCCTCATTCCAGAAAAGAACTGTGATGCGCTTAAATGAAGGTCTAGTCATGGGAATAGCCACAAAAGGCCACTACAAAGGGAAATTCTTTAAAAGCTGATACTGCTTCCAGAAACGCTCCAGCCCTGCTGGTTGTTTGAAGCTTACATCATACATAGTGTCACCAGGCATGTGTATCAATGCATAGGTCTCATAGTCGTAATACTTCATGCTATCTTTTAGCAGAGCTCTACCTACAAACAACTGATCAGAAATATCATCTGACCCCCCTCTATATTTGAGGCATACAGCGTTCCACCGGGCAGCTGGCTCAGACACCAATCTGACTGTTTCAGGGAACAGCTGGTCTCTCACATTGGTGTTCCAGACATTATTTGCAGGCACCACAATAGGAGCATCAGGCTGATCATGTTGGCTTTTGTTAGGGGAATCCACAACAGGTGTAACCACTACAGCATCCTCAAGAGGTATCAGGCCATCATGCATACATATGGGAGGGGCAATTACAGAGTCAGTACCTCCTTCCCCCTCTAAATGTCTAATATCTGTCAGCACGTCCTGAGAAGCAGGAGCAGGAGCTTGCTGTGAATCTGATTTCTCTGGCAATGAGTGTTGGCCAGGAGGAATCTGAGAGACAAATTCTATACCAAACGTAAAAGTTTGTCCATTATTCACCAGGTCAGCCAAGGGTCTACCAGCCCCTGTGCCTGAGGTGCCTGGGAGATTTGCATCCCAACCTGTACCATCTACTGTTGCCTTCCATCTTGCATCCACTAAAGCAGTTTTCACTCATACAGGTGTTTCCCCCAAAAGTCCTGCCGTCAGACCCTGCTTTGCAGCCATATTATCAATATTAACTGCTCCCAATGTCTCTTTCAATGTGTGCTTCCCCTTTGTACAAGCTTTGACCATATTTTGCTTTAGAGATGCACTTTTCCCTGGTCTCCTGCTGGCAACCCCAATCGTGAAAGTTATTTGCGGTACAGTAGACCCCACGACATTGGCCTGTGAAACTGCAGGAGAATTCTGTACGCCATTTACATACCCCCGTCCCTCGCATGGCACTACATGTTCTTCCTGTTTTTCAGACAAAATCCCTTCCCGTTGTGAAGAACAGCGGTGCCAGTTTCAACACATACAGTGGTATCTTTTTTAAAACATGCTCCGCTCCTTGTACTCCTGCCACCGATATCACTGCAGTTTCCCCTTCATGCTGCTCCATCGCCATATTGAGTATTCCATCCTCCTTGAACTCCATTACAGGCCAGACACTGTCTGTTTTTCCATTCCCCCATGAAACAGCTCCTGCTGCAAAAGGGTCTTCCTGTGAGCGAAGTGACGCTTCTTCTCCCTGATAGCTTCTTCCAATTCCTGCGTCGTGAGGGCCCGAGCTGCCCTTCCGGTTTCCAAAACAACATCCACCATCGACTGTACTTCAAGTGGTGAGTACCCTTTTGGGTCAGCAAATTCTTCCTGGGCTAAGACAAAGCCCTCCTCATTTCCAAACTCCATACGTGTCTTTAAAGGTGACAAGACTGGGGGGACCTGCTCCCCAGCCTCCCCCACATCCATGTGGGTTGGTAAATGTTCAGGACTGGCCATGCAACATCAGCCACCATGCCCTCTGCCGATGAGTAGTGGAATTTTTTATTGATAATATCAAATACATATTTACAACCACAAAAACCAAAAAACAGTGAAAAGAAGAAAATAGGAAGATTTACAGTCAAAAATCAAAATGACACTCTAAAGCATCTCAATAAGCTAATATACTCAAGCGGCGCTGAATATCCCTTCCCCCACATATGCATATATTCATATTCATAGTTCCACAATGATTATTTCAAACGTAGTAACAGTATGTCTTCCCTACCTCACCATCTCTTTTCCTGCCCTTCTGCTTAATTGAGCAGTCTATTGGCTGGCCAACCTTTCCTAATTTCTATTCTAAGTTCTGAAGTACCCAATTACACAATTTTCAATGTGTCTGGAATTTTGCTCTGGATAGATTATTTTTCTCAGACCTGTATATTGCACATAAGGAATTAATAACCTAGTTGGCCACACCACTGGGTGTCACTTCTTTTTGTTGAATCAGAACACATCTAGCTTGCCACATGTAGTATTTGCAAGTTGCAAAGATAACTCTCAAGGTACTTTTACAGTATTTCCACAGGTGATAGAGACATAGAAACATAGAATTTGATGGCAGATAAGGACCGCTTGGCCCACCCAGTCTGCCCATTTCCCTACCTAATGGATAAGCTGCAGATCCTAGTTAACCAGCAGCCTACTTCTTTCTACCCCAACCCCCTAGAATTGCCTTATGACTGTCCTGTGCATGCTTGAATTCAGCCACTGTTTTTGACTCCACAACCTCTCTAGAAGGCCGTTCCATGCATCCACAACCCTCTCTGTGAAAAAATACTTCCTACATTACCTCTGAGCCACACTCCATCTTCAAATTGTGCCCCTTGTTCTTGCACCTCTTTTTGAAAGATGCTGGACCTCTTGACTTTGTTAATTCCTTGAGGTACTTGAAAGTTTCTATCATATCCCCTTCTCCTCCTTTCCTCAAGGCTATACATATTAAGCTCCTTTAGTCTCTCTCCATAGGTCTTCCAGTGCAGACCCTGCAGCATTTTAGTTGCCCTCCTCTGGACAGCTTCCATCCTGTCTATGTCCTTGCGGAGACTGGGTCTCCCAGGACTGCCGCATGAGTACTCAGGATGGGGTCTCACCAGCTGTCTGTACAAAGGATAAAAATTCTGTTTTCTACTGGTTATGCCTCTCCCTATGCATCCCAGTATCCACCAGCTCCTTACTGCCCTCTCACATTGCTTGCCCACCTTTAAGTCATCTGATATGACTACCCCAGGTCCCTCTCCATTTTGTTGTTGTTAGTATTTCACCCCCATTGTTTACTCTTCCCTGGGTTTTGTTTCCCAGGTGCATTACCTGCAGTTCTTAGCATTGAATCTAAGCTGCCATACATTTGACCATTCCTCTAACCTTGCCAAGTCCCTTCTCATCCTTTCCACACCACCTTGTGCATCAACTCTGTTGCAGATCTTTGTGTTATCTGCAAAGAGACATACTTTTCCTTCTAGTCCCTCTGCAATGCGGCATATAAAGACATTGAAGAGGACCGGTCCTAATACTGAACCCTGCGGTACCCCACTAGTAACCCACCTTTCTACAGAGTGGACTCCATTTACTATTACCCTCTGTGTCCTAGTCTCCAGCCAATTCTTTACCCAGGCTATCATCTTGGGACCCACTCCCAGGCTGGCTAACTTGTATATTAATCTTTTGTGTGGGACTGTGTCAAATGCCTTGCTAAAGTCTAGGTAGGCCATGTCCACAGCCCCTCCCTGATCTACTACTTAGTCACCCAGTCAAAGAAATCTATTAGATTCGTCCTGGCATGATCTTCCTGCTGTGAATCCATGCTGTCTTGGGTCCTGCCCCTCTGACCTCTAGGTACTCAACAATTTTTCCTTCAGAAGTGATTCCATCATTTCCTATCACTGAGGTTAAACTAACAGGTCTGTGTTTCCTGCTCCTGCCCTGCTCCCACTTTGTGAAGGGGAATCTGATCTGCCCCTCCAGTCCTCAGGTACCACCCATCCTCCCATGATTTGTTAAAGTGTAGTCAGTGGTGTCACTAGTTCTACCCTTAGTTCTTTTAGAATTCTGGGATGAATCCAATCAGGCCCCATTGCTTTGTCCACCTTCAGTTTTAAGAGTTCTTTCAGAACCCTTTCTTGTAAATGGGCTGGTATCAACTTCTGTATCCAGAGTGTTTCTATTGTTTGTTTTAGGTGCCTCCCTCTTCATTTGTAAATACTGAGCAAAAATATTTGTTTAGTATCTCTTCCTTTTCACTGTCACCCTCTGCCCACCCCCCAACCCCTTATTACATCTCACTATCCCTCCTTTTGGTCTTCCTTCGCTCCTGATGTACCTAAAAAGGTTTTATCCCCTTCTTAACTGAGTTGGCTGTCTTTTCCTCGGTTTGGGCCTTTGCTGTTCTGACTGCCTTCCCAGCTTCCTTTGCTTTGACTGATACAATTCTCTGTCCTTCTCTTTCTGTGATTCCTTGTACATTCTGATGCTTTCTTTTCTCTTGAACCTTCATGCACTCTCTTTGAGAAACATAGTAGTTTTCACATTGCTTTGTTTGTTTATTTGCTTCACACAAAGGCTTGTTACCTCTGTGATGGCAGTTTTTATTATTCCCTATTGTTCTTCCACCCCTCCTTCCTGCCCATCTGCGAGTACATTCCTTAGGCACTCACCCATATTGGCAAAGTCAGCCCTCCTGAAGCCCAGTACTTTTGCCTTTGTGTGGATTGACTCTATTGCTGTGTTTATTGTGAACCATACTGTTCGATGGTCACTAGTTCCCAGATGGCTACCCACTTCTACATCTGTGATCCTCTATCCATCTCCATTTGAGAGAACCAGGTCTAAGATTGCTCCCTCTTGAGTGGGTTCCAACACTAGTTGTCTAAGGCATACCCCCTCTAGGGCATCTAGAATAACCCCACTCTTAGAAGTGGCTGCTGCAACTGCACTCTAGTTAACATCTGGCATATTCAGATCACCCATGAGCAATATCTCCCCTTTTTCTGCCATTCTAAGTATTCTTTCTATCATTTCCTTGTCCATTTCCTCCCCCTGATAAGTTACTTATTTCACCTTTCAGTTAGAAGTATCCTCCACCTGAAGAATATTAACTTTCCTAAGGAATCTGCTACAAATATATAGGGATATAATCCTAAAATTACCACTTCATAGGAAATGGGCAGCAACCTAGGTTCCCTCCAGACATTCTGTAGTGTGAACCAAAAGGCCTGAGCAAATGGACAATGAATCAAAAAATGCTCTATGGTTTCTAAAGTATTGGTACAGGTTACTCTGGGGCACATTTTGTCTTCTACAGCTTTAAGGTGTTTCTAACACCTAAACAACCATGGCAGGACATCCCACATCTGTTTGGGGATTCTTTTATCAGTAATTTGGAGACAGGCTTCCTGTGTTCAGGCTTCGGGACATTCTGGGAGCACTGGTTGTATAAACAATATATTTTCTATAACAGTTGTATAGAAATGCCCTGAGGGAGGAAGTTGCATGTCTTCATGCCACACTGGACAGTAATAAGGGAACCTTCTCCCAGGCTGCACTGGACAGTAGTAAGGGATGTATTAACCATCTGTTGGGTAATACCCCAGTGGCGTAACTTTGTCAGGCAAGGCTTTATATAAACTGGAATAGTATGAGTTATCATAGGCACCGTAAGTGTACCCTTGTCCCATTTACTCTGCAAATGGAGGAACCAGTTGTAGAGGATGTTAAACCATTCCAATTTCAAACCTTTAATAATACCCATGAGGTTTCTATACAGGAAAATGCTGTGAAAAAAAGATGGGATTCAACATCCTAATGCCACCTATCTTATAATTATAATATGTAAAAATCCTTCTTATGGGATTTAAGTGACTCCCCTGGTTTGTGTCTATACTTACTTGTGTTTCTAATGAGAATGGGATAGGGAAGATGTTTGCTACATACAAGAATTGAGGGGTAATCAAAGTCTTAATTAGATATACTGTCTTTTTCTTTGAAATAGTTTTAGACTTCCATTGTTGTACTATATTTTGACATTTAGCTATGGCCTGTTCCCAGTTATATTTAACATCATCCGCCGTGCAGAATGTGATTCCTAAGATTTTGATTGGTGCTTTGATGATAGGTATATTACAGCATGTGTTGGATTGTAATAACCTAGCCTCTGGGTTGATTTGAAAACATTGACTTTTCCCATAATTCAATTTTGCTCCAAGACAGATTTGTAATCTCTAAGGATTTTTTTTTTTATTTCTGGTATGTCCTCTTCAATTTGTATACTTGAGCATAAATTGCCAGCATATGCACTAATGTTTGTTATGTCTGAATGACCAGGAATTTGTATTCGGATATTCTTATTCTGATGTATTTTTCTGATAAGGGGGTCTATGGAAAACAGATATAATATAGGACTTAGGGGACATCCCTGTCTCACTCCCTTATTAATTTGAAATACCGTACCGAAGTCTTTATTAATCACTTTACAGAAGCCGATTCGTAAATAAGTTGTATCCAGTGTATGAACAATTTTGGAACACCATAACAATGTAAAGTATCAACTAAAAATTTGTGGTTGACTCTGTCAAAGGCTTTTTGCTGATCCAGTGACAGAAGCCAGCCCAAACAATGATGTGCTGTACTTAGCAAAGTAATATCTCTTAACAACTGTAAATTATGAAATAGAGACCAATTTGGGATACCACAAGATTGTACTGGGGATATTACAGTTTTGGCAATACTTGCCAATCTTTGTGTCAGAATATTTGTAAACATTTTGTAATCTACATTTAATAAACTTATTGACCTCCAAGTATTTAAATTAGTTATATCCCCTTTTTTATATAGAAGGATAACTAAAGCCTGGGAAAAACCTGCAGGTATTTGTGATGTCTTTAATAAAGAATTAAATACAATAGTTAAGATATGACCAAGTTTGTCCTGAAAGGTTTTATAAAATTCATCAGTCAAACTGCCTTTCCCTGGTGCAGTATTTAGTTTAAGTCTTGTAATAGCCTGTTTCACTTCAGTAAAGGAGTGTATTTGTAGGTCTGTTAAGAAATTTATATTATCAAAGGTGTCTCCCTGAGTTTCAAATTGGTTACAAAGATATTTTTGTGATTCTTCTTTAATTTTTTTTGTGTATCTGTTGTGGGGATGGGCTCCTCTCCAATCTGTAAAGCATATATTATGGTGGCTTTCACTCTATCTGCACAACTGCAAAAAGTATCCAGGGTTGATTGTCACCCTTGGGCGCCAAATTGAGCTTCCATTTTAAGGCTCATGTATCTATTATATTGAAATTTAAACATCTCTTCTTTGGTTTGTTGGATTTGTGCGTTTAAATCTATTTTATGGGTATGTACCATTGATATCAAATGTAGCTAGTTTCTTAATGTTATATGCTGTGCATATTGTTTTTTCCCCTTTTCAAGTGGCATGGTTAATGAGCAAGGTTTTAAAATCTGCTTTTGATGCTATCCACCAGTCCTTGACTGTATCATACACCTCTATAATGGACACTCTAGCTAGTAACAGGTCATCCCATTTCCCAAGGAGAATAGTGTCTATTAACAAGTTATTATTCAAGCTCCATCTAGGTGGTACTTTAACTGTGGGAACTCCATTTATACTGCCCTGACAGGATACAGCTAAGTGATCTGATGTTTCTAAGGGTATAGTAGCTCCTTTCAAAATGGTTAAACTTTTTGATGTAAAAAGATAATCAATCCTGGACATTAGACATCCCTTTATAAAAGTTTTATGTCCTGTAGATTTTATTGCTGAAAAAACATCCTGCAAATTTGCAGTGGAAGTTATGTTTTTCAAACATGCCATGTCACTAAAGTTTTTTGGGGTTTTGCACCCTCTTTCCACAGGGAAGAGTCCACAGTTAAAGTCCCGTCCTAGAATTACTATTTTTTGAGTAAGTAAAAAAGGTTGTATTAGTTTAAATAAAGGAACATGAGTGGCTATACTTTGAGGAGCATATACACTTATGAGATGCAATTCGATGTCATGAAAGGAAACATCGACCAGAAGATCCCTCCCTGGCTCAATGTCTATAATTTTCTTAATATTGAAGTCTGGTCCCTGCAGTAAAATAGCCACGCCATCACAATGATCTTGCCCTTGGGACCAAAATGATTGTCCCTCTGACCATAATTGTTTAGCTTGATTAAGTTCATATTCAGTTTTAATTTGAGTATCCTGTAAGAAGAACATATTATTAAGTATGCCTTCCAAAATTTGGAAGGTTGTACACTGTTTCCTAAATGATTTAATACTACTGACATTTAAGTTCAGAGAGCTTATTATATGGTCCATTTAAAGAAAGAAAGAAAGGTCATAAGGTCACTCATCTGGTTTGTGTCTATACTTACTTTTCCTTCTAGCTTTTCTCGCTTTAGATTGCCCTGAGGGTGGATCTGTATTATACTCTGATACCCTTGAGGTAACAGAGGAGGTATCTGAGTCCCCATCTTCATCTCCCCATTGTTTTCTGTTTGCCAGAAGGTTATATCTATTTCTAGTCAGAATAGGGGGGGTCAGACACCTGTAACTCAGTTTTTTCCCTAAGTTTTCTGGTTTTACCTGTCTGCACTACTTCCATAGGGGCTTCCTAGGTGGTGGCATTATATCGAATGGAGGCATAGTTTGTGCTGTGGAAGCTTTAGCAGGGGCTTTTTCTCTATCATTTCCTAGAGGCAAGGATGGGGAGGTGATTAAGTGAGCTGTATCTGTGGGATGGGAAACCTCAGGTAGGTCTTCCAAGGACTCCCTTGGGGGGAGCAGTATCTGAGGTTGTGGGATTAAGGCCTTGCCTGACTTGTAATAACCTTACTTGCTGGGCTGTTATAAGGGATTCCTGGTCCTGCATGGCCCTATCCATCATAATTTGTGCTGCCCAGGGACATTTAAAGTATGTGTGGCCCGACTCCTTACATAAGTTGCATCTAAGAGGATTAGGACAACCTAACCTCACATGGCCATATTCCAAACATAAATTGCATCTAGGGAGGGCACAAGATGAGCACAGGTGAGTCCTGGCTCCTCATGTATGACAGGTTTTGGGCTGCCCTGGGTAAAAACAGATGCTCTTATCTCTCCCTATATAAAAACTGCTGGGGAGATGTTGGATGCCAGAATCAGTATGTAGCAATTGTACTTTTATTCTCCACCCCCCTGTCCACACCAGATCCTCATCTAAGATTGATACAGGGCTTTGCAAGATTTCACATTTTTGCCACAGCCAATACTGGACATCTTCTATGTTGATCCCTTCATTATGGAACAACAATGTAACAGCTTTGATAGTAGGTTTGGTCAATGGTATAGGAAAGAAATCCTGCCACTCACTTTGGTGCTTAACAGATTCAAATTTCTGACATAACTTCTCTAATGTAACATTGTTCCTAAAACTAATGTTATATGTATTTTCACCCTTAACGTGGATAAAAGCAAATAACTCTTGTGCCTGTATTCCCATGGATTGTCTTAACAGTTGGTGCAATACAAATCTCCTATCGGGGAAAGTTTCATTAGCACCTGTGTATTTGAGGCGAACAGTGCTTCTCCTCTGTGCAGGCTCACCAACCTGTTTGAATAAGTCCACATTCTAAATGAAGCAGCAGGTTGCAAGTTATTAGAACCTGTCAGTGTATCTGCTGAGGGTGTCGGGGGACATTTTCATTGGTATTTTCAGTGTGCACACCAAGAACCAGAGCTGTCACTGGATCCGAGTCAGAGTAAGGCAAGTCTGTAGAACAGGTGTTGTTTAATGGATTTCCACCCATAACTTGGACGTTGCCATGTATTTATGCTGCATCTGGAGGTAAATCTTCCATAACAATTTCAAGAGGCTGAGGGAGTAAGTCTGAAGTTTGGATGTTAGGCAGTTCAGTGTTTGGGTTATGAACTGTCAGTTCAGGTCATATGCTAGGACTTTGGGTTGTTTTTAAAATTGTTGATTGTGCCAGAGAAGGCTGCACAATTTCTGCTGCTGTGAATGACCCAGGTGAAGTCCACCCACTGTTTTCAGGGTTCAGGAGACATTCAGTGGCTTTCAAGGCTGGAGCAGGGTCCCAAACTTTGTCCGTGAGTACAGTCACAGGATTTGGTGCAAGATTATCACTTGGTGTGTCAGGAGCTGTGTCATTCATCTCAGTACAGTTGAAAGCAGTATCTGTGGAGTTTAAAGAGGATGGTACGTCTTGCGAGGTTTGAAAAACGATTGAATAGGCATACCTGTGTAAGTTGTAGAGTTCATGGAAACCATGGGTTCGACTCCTGGGGTTGACTTATGAGATTGTTCTGCAGATTTTACCAATAGTTTCAGTAAAAAAGCTCTGTTATGCAATACAGCATTTTGTAACATCATATCTTCTTGTTCAGGTGTCAGCAGGTTCATTCCAGAGACATTCTCATTCTCCAGTCTAATTGCTGTTGTGCTTCCCTCAAGAGCGACATGCCCTGAAGTTTGTTTATTATAAGTCTCATCATCCAAATCTTGGTCTGTATCCATTAAAAACTCCACAATGTCTCCATTTCAGAGTGACTTGGATCCTTTTCTGCCAGAACCTCCATATTTCCAGAAGTAGTTATGTTGGAGGAGATAGGACTGCTGTGTGACTGGAGGCTTGGCAGAAGACACCAGGAGAAAGGGCTGCTGTGTGACTGGACTACTTTTCTGGGACTATATTGCCCTCCTTCCCTCCCCTCCACCCTCCCACCCAAAGCTAGTTCTACTTTTTTATAGCAGGATTTGACTGATAACAGGAACTTCCTGTTTGGGAGCAGGAAGTGAGTGGTCACAGAGCCACCAAAGACCCACCATCCTAGAAGGGCAAGAGAGTAGCCTTCTGGCCTCCTCTAGCTGCTGTAGATTTGCCTCTGAGCAAGTAAGGGGTCTACTGAGAAATATAGGATATTCTTGTTCAAGAACAGGACAATCAGGAGCTTAAAGCGGCACACAGGCAGAAGGTAAGGAGAGAGAAACAGAGGAAAGAGTAAGGACTGTAAACAGTTAAGGGTCAGCTGGGAGACATGGATGGGAGTGGTGGTGCAGGCTGTGGAGCAGCAGTCTCCGGGAGACGCTCTGGAGGATGCGGTATGTCTCATCTGGTGACATCTCTGGGCTGAGGGAGGAGGTTGCTCATCTCCAGGCTGACTTGGCCAGGATTTGTGGGACCTCCTCCCATCTAGGGACCACCAGTGCCACCTGCCATTGCCTCAGAGGTTGCCAAGAAAGAGGAGTGGGTTGACTACAGTGGCCCAGGAGGGTGAGGTGGTGGCAGAGATGCATCCCTCCAGTTGTACCTCCAAAATTCCTATGCCATTCTGGCAAAGTGTGGTTCTCTGTGAGGCACCCACAGGAGACCAAGGAGGATGCTGGGAACCTACAAAGGAGACCCACAGAAGGGAGTCGGGCAGGACCCCACAGGGAAGGAAACAACTCCTGGTGGGGACTCATTGTTAGAAGGTAGAACTGGGGAGGAAGGGAGAGGGAGGTAAGGTGCCTGCCTGGTTCCTGGCTTGGAGGGACAGGGAGTGAATCAGGATTGCTGAGCAGCTGCATAGGGAGGGAGCTGATGCCATTGTCCACCTAGAGACAAATGACCTGGCTAAGAAAGGGATTAGAGAAGTGCAGGAAGAGTTTGTGGAATTGGGGAGGCCTTAGACAGCAGTAGCATTATGGTAACCTTCTTGGAGGTGCTGCCTATATATGGCGTAGGAGAGGTTAGGTGTTCTGCACTACATGGGATCCAATCAGTGGTTGAAAAACTGGGGCAGCTTAGGGATTTGGCTTCATTGGGGACTGGGGTCCACCTGGAGTGATGCAAGCCTATACTGGGCATGATGGGCTGCATCTGTCCAGGAGGGTAAACCAGGATCCTAGGTGATAGGTTTAAATGCTTCATTGGCAAGCATTTAAACCTAGCTAAGGGTGGAGGCACTGGAAAGGAGCAGGAAATCTTAGCCCCCAAAAATCATGGTAGTGAAGTGCGGTAAACACCGGCTTAGAGGTGTCCATAGGGAGAAAGGCAGGGTAATGGAGAAAGTGACAAAGGCAAGAAGGACAGGGATGGGGCAAAAGGGAGGCAACACCAGGAAAATGGAGGGTAATGAGTACCAATGCTCAGAGCCTGGGCAACAAGCTCCCTGAGCTGGTGGCCTTGATGGAAGAGGGATGCCTGGATATCGTGGCAGTCACAGAAACATGGTACACAAAGAAACATGACTGGGATGTTAACATACCAGGGTACACAACCTACAGGAGAGACAGGGAGGGCAGGGGGGGAGTAGCTCTCTATGTAAGTGAAGGGATAAAAGCAACTGAACAAAAGAGTAAACAGGGAGGAGAGGAGGCACTGTGGGTCACCTTGGAGACTGGAAAGGGCACCACAATCTGCACAGGGCTTGTGTACAGACCCCCACATCAGGGGGAGGGAATGGACAACGATATGATTGAAGGCATTCTTAGAATGGCAGAGAAAGGGGAGATGCTGTTGATGGGAGACCTGAATATGGCAGATGTTAACTGGAGCACATTTGCTGCAGCCACATCCAAGAGCAGGGCCATTTGCAATGCCCCACAGGCGGCAGGCCTCAGACAGCTAGTTTCAGAACCCACCATGAGGGAGCAATCTTAGACCTCACTTTCAAATGGGGGGCAGGAGAGATCTCAGATCTAGAAGTGGGTTGCCATCTGGGAACAAGTGACCATCAAACAGTGTGGTTCACGCTAAACTCAGCTACAGAGTCAAGCCATACAAAAGTGAGGGTACTGGACTTCAGGAGGGTGACTTTGGCAAGATGGGAGAGTACCTCAGAAAAGCACTAGCAAACAAGCTAGAAAGAGTTGTGGAGCAACAATGGGGAATCATCAAAACTGCCATCACAGAGGCAACAAGCCTTTGTGTGAAGCAAACAAACAAATCAAAATGAAAGAAAAAGCCACTATGGTTCTCAAAAGAGGTGGCTGTGAAAGTCAGGAAGAAAAAGATAGCATTCCAGAAGTATAAGAAAACACAGAAGGAACAGGACAGAGAGCTGTACCAGTTAAGGCAGAAGGAAGCAGGGAGGGAAGTCAGAATAACAAAGGCCCAAACTGAGGAAAAGATAGCCAACTCGGTTAAGAAGGGGGATAAAACCTTTTATAGGTACATCAGGGAGCATAGAAAGACAAAGGGAGGGATAATGAGGCTGAATAAAATGAATGGTGGGTGGGCAGATGGAGACAGTGAAAAAGCAGGGATACTGAATGAATATTTCTGCTCAGTATTCACAAAACAGGAGGGGGAAGTGCCTAATCCAATTAACAGAAGCACTCTTGATAGGGGGGTTGATCCTAGTTCTTTCGCAGAAGAAAGGGTTCTGCAAGAACTCCTAAAACTGAAGGTGGACAAAGCAATGGGGTCGGATGGAATTCACCCCAGAATTCTAAAAGAATTAATGGGGGAACTAGTGAAACCACTGGCTGCTCTTTTTAATAAATCATGGGAGGATGGTGTGGTACCCGAGGACTGGAGGAAGGTGGATGTGATTCCCCTTCACAAAAGTGGGACCAAGACAGAGGCTGGAAACTACAGACCTGTCAGTTTGACCTCTGTGGTAGGGAAAGTGATGGAGTTACTTCTGAAGGAAAGAATAGTTGAGTACCTAGAGGCCAATGGGGCACAGGACCCAAGGCAGCATAGGTTTACAGTGGGAAGGTCATGTCAGACAAATCTAATAGATTTCTTTGACTGGGTGACCAAAGTAGTAGACCAGGGAGGGGATGTGGACATGGCCTACCTAGATTTTAGCAAGGCATTTGACACAGTCCCATGCAAAAGATTAATAGTCAAATTAACCAGCCTGGGAGTGGGTCCCAGGGTGGTAGCCTGGGTAAAACATTGGCTGGACAACAGGACACGGAAGGTAATTGTAAATGGAGTCCACTTTGAAGAAAGAGGGGTTACTAGTGGGGTACCGCAGGGTTCAGTATTGGGTTCAGTCCTTTTTAATGTCTTCATAAGTGACATTGCAGGGGGACTGGAAGGAAAAGTATGCCTCTTTGCAGATGACACAAAGATCTGCAACAGGGTTGATACACAAGGAGGCGTGGAAAGGATGAAAAGGGACTTGGCAAGGTTGGAGGAATGGCAGAAGTATGGCAGCTAGGATTCAATGCAAAGAAGTGCAAAATAATGCACCTGGGAACAAAACCCAGGGAAGAATACACAATGGGGGTAGTAACAACAACAAAATGGAAAGGGACCTGGGGTAATCATATCAGATGACCTTAAGGTTAGCAAGCAATGTGAGAAGGCAGTAGGGAGGGCTGGGGACACTGGGATGTATAGGGAGAGGCATCACCAGCAGAAAACAGGAAGTTGTTATCCCTCTCACAGACAGTTGGTGAGACCCCATCTGAAGTACTGCATCCAGTTCTGGAGACCCCATCTCGGGCAAGGACATAGACAGGATAGACAGTTCAGAGGAGGGCAACTAAAATGGTGCAGGGTCTGCAAGAGAAGCCGTATGAGGAGAGACTAAAGCAGCTTAATATGTATACCCTTGAGGAAAGAAGGGAGAGGGGGGACATGATAGAAACTTTTAAGTACCTCAGTGGAATCAACAAAGTACAAGAGGGGAGCATCTTTCAGAAAAAGAGACGTGCAAGAACAAGGGGACACAATTTAAAGATAGAGGGGGGAGGTTCAGGGGCAATGTGAGGAAGTATTATTTCACAGAGAGGGTAGTGGATGCATGGAACAGCCTTCCTGAGGAGGTTGTAGGGTCTAAAACTGTGGGAGAATTCAAGAATGCATGGGACAGACATACGGCAATTCTTGTGGGGAGTAGGAAGAAATAGGCTGTTGGTTAACTAGGATCTGCAGCCTATCCTATAGGTAGGGAAATGGGCAGACTAGGTGGGCCAAGCAGTCCTTATCTGCCATCAAAGTCTATGTTTCTATGATCCACTACCTCCCTCTCTCCTTGGCTTCCATCTCCACACTCCATGTCCACCATCTTGGATCTGGCCGACAAGGGTTCCCCCTACTGCAAGAGTAGGGGTGTTTTTATTGAAAATTCAAAAACTTAGACATACTGATTCAAAACAAATTACAGGAGTATAACAGAAATACAGTGACTACCAGAAAGGAAAATAAACCAAGAAAATAAATGGAAAGGAAAATCATACAGAAATAAATGCAAAAAAAAAATCAAGGCGGGTAGAACCACCAATATTCACAATTGTCCCATAAATGAACATGTTGTGCCCTGAAAATGTATAAAAACTCATAGTCATGTAAAGTATGCACATTTCTTTGAACAAAATGGAGAACTTCCAACTGTGTCCACAATACTTGATGCAAAACTAAGTTACACAGAGACAACCAAATATAACAAGGTCCCCAATATCACACGGAGTGTGCTGGGATGGTATTTCAGCCAAACCCCTTTACTAAACACCTAAAAGTAGCACCTCGGAAGTCATGGAACCATATGCTGGCATGTGCAGTATTTTAGCAAGCATGCCCCAAAAATAAGTCACATAAAGACAGTCCAAAAATAAATGTGATTGTGTCTCCAAAATCCTGTTACAAGTGTCCCGAGGGCAAAATTGTTCAGTTATAGCCTTATTTTTATGGGAGTTCTGGACAGCTAGACATTCGTGACAAGACAGCCAAATAGTGTCCCACATGAATTTTGGTATACTGGGATCGGTCAAAAATTTAAGAGTGCAACTTGCACCCTCAGCCGAGCCAAAAGGAAAAAGGTTCCAAAAATTTTTTAACTGAGAGGGAATTATAAAACTCTTTTTTAGAAAAAAAAGCACTTCTTCTCTTTAGCATGCCATTGTTTAATTAAAAAAAAAAAATATTAACCATATAATGAGGTATCAGCTCTTTTTTCCAAATAGTATGGAAGTGATACTTTCCATCTTCCCAAAGCAAAAATAAAGGATGTAAGACAGAGGAGAGATATAAATGCCAGGTCTTTGAATGGGGTTGAAAAAGTGGTTTTATATTACAAAAAAGAAAACTAGTATTAAAAAATGCCACAGGGCTGATCATACCAAGACCACCTTTGTCAGCCTGCAAATAAGTAAAGTCCCACTTTACAGGATTCATTCTATTACCCCACAGGGCTTGGAAAAAAAAAGCCTATAAAGCTTGGACTCAAGATCTAAAGGAACAGGGAAGACTGTACTAATGTATAAAAAAAGAGGCAGTAACAAAGATTTAATCAAAAGCACCCATTTCTGTTTGGAGATTTGTATCTGTTTCCATTTAAGGGCTGAACCATCATGCAATTTCATATCCCAATTATACTTATCAAAGTCAGGAGTACCAAAGGTAACCCCAAAACTTTTAATACCATTTTGAACCACAGGAATTCCAGCTATGAAATCCAAAGTAGGTCCACCAATGCCTAATTACGTAGCTTTACATTTAGAGATATTAATCTTAACGTTTGAAACCCTGGAATAATCTGAAAAAAGTTGTTGTAACCTAAATCCGGAACACTGATCCAGGTAAAAATAAAACAGATATCATCGGCATAAGCTAAAATCTTAATAGGAGGGTGATGATCTAAAGGAGAAATGCCAGGAATATCTGGGACATGTAATATTTTTTGCAGTAAAATATCCAAACCAAAAATGTATAGTATAGGGCTAAGGGGGCAACCTTGCCTAACCCCTTGTGTGGGAGAACTTACTTTACTCCGATAGCCATTAATCAACAGTCTAAAAGAAGTGTTTTGGTAAATCAGCTGAATCAAGGAAATAAACTTAGCAGGAATACCATAATACTTCAAGGCTTAATACAGAAAAGTGTGAGACATACAGTCAAAAGTCTTTTCTTGATCTAAGGAAAGCAGAAAGCCAGGTCTATGTCTAGTTTTACATAATTCAATGAGATCTCTGATTTGAACAAAATTATCTGCGATGCCTCTGGTGGGGATCAGACAAGTTTGGACACTAGAGATCAGTTTAGGTGTGATCAAATTAAGGCATTTAGTCAGCATTTTAGTCAAAATGTTTTGATCAGAATTTTGGAGAGAAATAGGTCTCCAACTAGTTAAGTCTATTTTATCCCCTTTTTTATGTAACAAAATCATATAGGCCTGAAGCCAGTCCCTTGAAATACAGTTAGTTGTTAAGATTTCATTAAACAATTCAGTATGTATCCTGGACAGTAAGGGCGGAAAGGTTTTAAAAAATTCTGAACTGAGTCCATCAGGACCGGGAACTTTATTTAGTGGAAGGGCTTGAATGGCAGAATCAACCTCTGGTGTTGAAATAGGTTTAGTTAATAAAACCACATCCTCATCAGATAAAACTTTAAGAAGTAAATAAAAAAAAAACACTCAAAGGAAGCATAGGGGACAGCAGTAAAAAAGAATTCAAGATGAGATTCAACAAGTCATAAAATTTGTGGACTTTGATCCAACAAGACCCCGTCATCAGTACGCAGACTGACAATTATTTTAGTGTTAGTAAATTCCTGATTATATTTAAAAACATCCGCAGAACCTTTCTGTAACTGTGTCCCAAAACATTGTTCAGTGATCAAGGATTTAGCCCTGTCATGCAAAAATGCTTTCATTTTGGTCTTAAGACAGTTGATTTGTAGGAGAAAGGATGTTTTCAAAATAGTTTGTAAAGAAAGAAGTTTATAAAGTTTTGTCCTAAGAGTCAAGTAATGCAAATAAGTAGCCGTTGTCTTATGCTTACTATGATATCTAAAAAAAGAGCGCAAGTCCAGTTTGGTGACAGACCACCAATCCAAAATAGTATCATAAAAACAGCTATAGAGAGCCTAGCATGCAGAAGAGTGGAGCAATTTGAGGAAGTTCTAGGATCAGTAAGGAGAGAAGTGTTCAACTTCCAGTACCCCCTGCCAAGGCGTTTAGTAAGGCCAAGATCCCAAATCACATGCAATTCAGTATGATCAGACAAGGCATTAACTTGCATCCAGGCATCCGGAATCCGCCCTCTACTAGAGGAACAAATATAATCAATACGGTTAGAAAGTGTATTCCTAAAATAAGTGCATCCACCGGAAGAATGGACCTGTCAATAGGAATCCTGCAAATTGGCCGTCTGAAGAATAAGTCAAAGAGCATTAGTATCACAATATAATTTGTGCGTGGCCCCAGTTTTATCCTGTAAATCAAGTGGACAATTTAAATCTCCACCCAAGAGCACAGATCTCCCTGTGTGTAAATAAGGTTGCAACAGTTTAAAAAAGATATCCTATCACTTTTAGTCTGAGGTGCATATACAGTAGATAACCTATTCTCATAGCGATATTGTCATATAAGACATTTAACAAAAGCAGTCTACCAGGAACAACATCCATAATTCTAGTAACAGTAACAGCTGAAGATTTAAATAAAATGCCCTCACCAGAGCAAGTCCCTTTCCCCAGGGACCAAAAGGAGGCCCCTCAAGGCCAAGCCTTTTTCGTATATGATATATCCTTGACAGATCGGAGTCTGGTATCCTGTAAAAAAAAGAATATGAGCAGTAAGTAGCTGGAGGGAAGAAAAAACGGTATGTCATCTGTTAAGATTCCTAAGACTGTTAACATTTAAAGATGCAACATGAAGCTGGAAAGAAGACAGGACCAAACGTTAAATCAAGAACGTTTCTTTTTAGTCCTTTTGTGAGTCTTCTGAGGTTCAGTCTGATCAGGCGCACCATCACCCTCCAAATTATCCTTCACTGAAGATACTCTAGAGGATAACTCTGATTCATCCCTATCATCCTCAATACTAGTTTTTAAGGCAGCATAACTATTTCTAGTCATGGCAGAGTCACGGCGAGAAATCTTAGTCTTGGGTTGGTGTTTGTCTTGTTACCTTTTCCTACCACCTACCATGACAAAATCATCCTGTGGGAGAGGTGGAGGAGGCATTTCAGGTGGAGGGATAGAAGAGGAGTGTCCTTCAGATGGTGTGGTGGAAAGAGCAACAGGAGAAGTAGGCATCTGAGTCGGAGGTTGGGCCTGAGCAGGGGCAGCCTGTTCGTCAGTGATCTCAGAGGTGTGTGGTATAGTAGAAAGCAAGGAATGAGCCTTTTCCTTCTGTTTTTGATCCTCCAGGATCATATCATCCTGATCATAGTAGGACCCTTTAGTATGAGCAGCCCAGGGGGCACATCCTGTAAGAGTGTCCTTGCTCTTCACATAAGTTACAACGAACTGGATTCGGACAAAAATTATGAGAATGGCCCACTTCCAGACAAAAGTCACAAACTTGAACGTCACAGGCGTTACTCAAATAAGAAAATGAGCCACACCCGTGGCAGGTTTTAGGCTGTCTGGGGTAAAAACAAAAACTCCTATCTCTGCCAATATAAAAACTACTAGGAAGGTATTGAATGCCAGCATCTGAAGTTTTCAATTTTGCTTTGATATGCCAACCACCCGTCCAAATGTTGTCTGAGTCAATGATGGGCTGAGGACGATCAATAGCCTCTACACGGCGTTTAATCCAATGCAAAATATCTGAACTATTAACCCCTTCATTTTTAAATAAGATGTTAATGGTTTTCCACATAGGCTTAGTTAAAGGGATAACAATGAATGGGGTCCAGACAGGGGAATGCTTCACTGTGTGATACTTTAGCCAAAATTTGTTCAACAAGAAAGGAGAATGAAAACTGAAGTCAAATTGGGTATCTCCCGAGGTATGGATCAAAGCAAAGACCTCGGTGGCAGTAAATTGCATAGTTTCCTTCAGTAAATGCTGAGCCCTATCGGGAGGGCCCTCCAAGCCCCCATGATATTTTAAACGGACTGCATTCTTCCGTTTGGCAGGCTCACCCAAATTAGTAAAAATGTCCGACAATTTGAAGGTACTAGGCTTGGACATTTGGGCAGTCGGATCCGCAGCCTGCTGTTGTGGGGGATCGAGACACATATGCGAATCCATAATATCACCCCAGGAAGTGGAGGAAGTATCACGTAGAGGTGGCAATGTAATAGAAGGACCAGGTAAAGCTGAAGGAACATCTGACTCAGAGTGTACAGCAACAGTACTGGAATTAATAGAAGGAGCAGAGATACTTACAGGAATGCTGTGTTCAGCTTGGCAGTGAATGGTAGAAGCAACTGGAGGTACAGGGTGCTGCTCAGCATTGCAAGGTGTAAATGGAAGGCCCGTAGCATTAGGCACGGTTGCTGTCTGACAGTCAGGGTGTTGAACCATGGCAACCGGGCCTTCAGATAGGTGAGAAGAACAGGCAGCAGAACAAACCAGGTGAGACAAAGGTTATGGTGCAGCAGCTTAGTTACCTGAAGCATGGATGTCATGAGCAGTCGGGACAGCAGGAGAAATCCAGGCAGTATCGTAGGCATTGTGAATTCAGCCAGCGTGTTGCAAGGCAGCTGCAGAAGACCAGGGCTGAGCTGTAAGAGGGGACACTCTCGGAGGTTCTGGAGATGAGCACTGCTGTGAATGCTGTGGAAGGGCTTCCGAAGAAACCATAGGAACATCGCCCAGGGTGCTTTCCAGGTGAGAGAGAGCTTTTTTCCTCAATGTCCAAAAGACGTAAAAGCTTGTCCTTGCAGAGTTTAACTTTCACAGTTTGCTCTGCTGAATCTTGGGCAGCACAAATAGAAATGGGTCATAAAGGGTCAACCACAACACTGCGTGGAACCAGAGGCACAGCTTCATGGTTAGGTAAAGGCAGGTTCTACAACTTAGTAGAAGGAGGAGGCTTAGAAAAAGATTGGGGAAAACTCCAAGTCCATATTTTCATGCAGAATATCTTAAAACAACTGATTCCCCAAAAGGAACGAAGGAGTAGATTCCAAAGAAGTAAGTCTAAGGTTTGAGACATCCAAAACTTCAGCTACACCATCTGTGCTCTCTGCTCCCTGGTCGGCCATCTTGCCAACCAGTAGTCAGATAAAGATTCCCCTACTGCAAGAGTAGGGGAATTTCCCTGGTGTCATGGCCAGCATTCCCCTTACCAATAATATAGGTCCATGCAGCCCACCCTGAGGACACACTTGAAGACAAGCTACCATAGCTTAGCGTGCCTTTCCTGGTCAAAAATTGCAAATAAATAAACAGACATATACAGTACCTATGTTTTTTTTTTTACAGGCAACCGAGATAATTAATTTAAGCACCTCTGCTTCAGTTGTCATTATAGATCGAGGGAGCACTCTTGACCAGTCAGTGAGCTGCTGTTCCCTGTGCATGAGCCACTCTTATACTGTAGAGTGTTTCACATGCAGGTTCCATGGATATAGACAAATTCAGGGAGGATTTAAACAGCAGCTGACATCTTTGAAAAAACTTTGGAAAACAATAGTTGGGCACAATTCAGCATGTTCTTTTACATATCTTGTATAGATTTCTCCTCTTCATTATTTGTTACTGAAGAAATTCCCACAAAAACAAGATCTTTATCCCTTAGAGCTCATTGGCCTCTATAACTTACTCCCTACTTAACACATAATGCTCTGTTGTGACATCACAGTTTGTTGCTATGGGAATAATTGTGATGTCACAAGCAGAGTATTATGACATCAGTTTGGGAAGAAGCAATAGGAGCCGATGAACCCTCAGAGAACAACTCTTCTGTTTTCATGCATCTGACCTCAATAAGAAATAATGGAGGTAAGAAATACAGAGCTGATAAGCAATAAAAGCTGCTTTGTGTTCAAATATTGTGTTACTTTACGTTCTTCAAAGTTCTTCTTCAGGCGTCAGTGGCTCTTTAAAATGTTTCCATTTATTATTGATCACCCTCAATCATCCTCTGCCCTTGTCACAATCTCCTTCGGGATCAGGGCAGCTATGGACCAGGACAAACTCTCTGGTGCTGTCTTCATAGACCTCTTTAAGGCCTTTGACCTTGTTGACCATGCCCTGCTCTGCAATCAGCTCATATTCTTTGGTCTGTCTCCTGGTGTGCTCCGTTGGTTCTCCAATTATCTTCATGGCAGAAGGCAGCTTGTCAAATATGGTAAAGTGCTCTCGGGCTCTAATACTGTATCCACGGTTGTCCCCCAAGGCTCAGTCCTGGGGCCCCTGCTTTTCTCCATTTTTGTTAATGATCTCCCCTCTGCCTCTGTCCATTGCAGGCCCATCCTCTATGCAAATGACCTGGTCATCCTCACTCATTCTTGGGACATAGGTGTCATTAACACCACCTGAGTGAGGTCTTTGGGAACATTCAGTCCTGGATTACATCCCATAAGCTGCTTCTCAATATTAAGAAAACCCAGGCCATGCTCTTTGGGTCCCTGGCCAAGATTAAGGCCTCTCCTGCCCCTTTATGTGTCACTGGTCCTGATGGTGTTCCGATTCTTGTCACTGACACCATTAAATATCT
Organism: Neoceratodus forsteri; assembly: GCA_016271365.2. Taxonomy (NCBI): domain Eukaryota; kingdom Metazoa; phylum Chordata; order Ceratodontiformes; family Ceratodontidae; genus Neoceratodus; species Neoceratodus forsteri. The sequence continues at coordinate 1,553,913,089 of CM057453.1, read as the reverse complement.
TGGGTGACATTTGACCCGCAGCTTGACCTTGGATGCCATATCCAGAATGTATGTAAGGCTGTTAACTGCAAACTGGATCTGGCTTACAGAGCTAACAGCAACCTTACTCCAGCTGCTCGTCTTGCTCTTGCTAGAGGTGTGTTCCTCCCCTCGCTTTGCTACGGGCTCCTTTTGTTTGCTCGCACCTCCAAAACTCACCTTTCTAGGTGGACCACTGCCTACAATAATGTCTGCCCCTCATCTCACCCACCATTGTAACCTGTATAGCAAGCTGAATTGGCTCTCCCCATCAAATTACCTAGATTTTTTCCTGGGGTGTTTCACGGGTAAGGTCCTTGGTACTGGCACCCCCTCAGGCTGGCAGAGTTCCTTGTCCTGGCTGTGTCCTCTTCCTATTCCTTCAGGTCTATGGGCCCCACTGTCCTTAAGATTTCTGCCACTCGGACTCAAATGGTGGATAGAGATGTTGCTGTGTGTGCTCCCAGGTTATGGAACTCCTTTTCTGCCCAGGTTTGCTCCTCCTCCTCACATGCATGCCTTCGATCCTCCCTATGGAATCACCTCAAGCTCTCCTCGCATATGGTTATCCCAAACCTCCGTGATCTCTCCTGGTCCTTGCACCATACTCTTTTTTCTTGGATATATCTTGGACCATTTGGGGTTGCTAGCCCTGTATATAATATATTCTAACCCATGTTGTTGGGTGTTGCTCTGACTGTGGCTCCACTTTCTGGGGCACTAAGCTGTATATAATTTGTATCTGCTGCATCTCAATTCGTACTTATTGTACTGCCCTTAGTTTCTACATGTGTTATACTGTTGTGTACATACTGAATATGATATGCCTTCCCTGACTCCATAAATTGTCTCAATCTGTATCATGTTGTCCCATGTACTTTGAATCTGTAATTCCTGTACTCTCCCGGATCGTACCTGAAAATATGCATTTGTCTTGTCTAGTGTACTTACCTGGTCAACAAAAGCTAAATAAATAAATGAATAAAATAATATATTGATAAGACCTTTGAGACCACTCTTATGGTTGTGTGGTCGCACATGATTACAGTAATTGGATTAACTACATTTCGGAGACAAAGTTATGATCTGTCTTTCTGTCTGTCTGTCTGTCTATCTATCTATCTATCTGCTAGTTGATTTAATATATTGGATTTTAATACACTGCGCTGCAACTTTTGCGTGGATTTTTCCAGTGATTAATTCAATTAGACTTAGCTACATTTTGGAGATAATAATGAGATCTCTGTCCATCTCTATCTGCTAGTTGTTTTAAATGATCACGCACACACTGTGCATATAGGTACACACACACACAGTGCATATATACACACACACACACACACACACACACACACACACACACACACACAGTGCATATACTTATATAGGGACAGGCTTTCCCACGCTGATCGATTTGGGACACATACTGTACATGTTTTAGCATGCTTATTTGGTGCAGTACCCAGGATAGCTGGTTCACCAGTTTTAGGGCTGCCAGTACCAACGTGTTTTATATTATATTACATCACACCCACTTCCCGTAGAGCACAGTTCATCTGGAGATACATCTATTGTTTTGTGATGTTGACCAAGCCCTCAAGGGGCTGAAATCAGAGACCTGCAGATGCTCAATAACAGTTACATATATGGGATGGCATAATAAGGAACCATAAAGAAAGGTCATCTTTATGGGATTCTCTTTCTCTGATGTGACCAGCTTCTCATGGGCATCAATCTACTACATTTCCCAAGCACTGCGTTCTCTAAAAGTAAATGCTTACAATACAGTAAATACATAAATTGCAGTATGTCCCATGAAGAAGAAACATTCATCTTGTGGCCAGGGCACAGGCGTGGGGATCAGTAGGCAAGTTCAAATCCCAGTGCAGCCACGTATTTACTGTGTGACTCTCATGCTTCAGCCAGGCCTATTGATGCAGGAGAAGGGGGGCAGATACCCCAGGAGAGGGGGCGTGGGTGGGGGAAGGCGATGACAGATGTAGGGATTACAGAGAGCCAGGTACTAGATGGGATGAGGGCATTAAGGGTGGACAAAGCACCTGAATCTGATGGCTTTCACCCTAGGGTGCTAAGGGAGTTAGCAGAGGTCCTGGTGGGGCCACTGGCCAACCTGTTTGATACTTTCCTGGATTCAGAATGTGTACCACAGGACTGGAGAATGGTCCATGTGGTGCCCATCCACAAAAAGTGGCCCAAAGGATGAACTAGGAAACTATAGGCAAGTGAGCTTCACATTGATCGTGGGAAAGCTCATGGAGACCATCCTAAAAGAGAAGCTAGTGAGCTTCTTGGAGGAAAACGGTTTCTAGGATGGTCAACAGCATGGGTTTGTAGTGGGAAGATCCTGCCAGACAAACCTTGTAGAGTACTACGACTGGGTGATGTGGGAACTGGACAAGGGGCCATGCAGTGGATGTCCTGTATTTAGACTTCAGCAAGGCCTTTGATTCAGTGCTGCATGGGAGGTTGGGGAGAACTGGAATATGTGGAAGTGGGACCAAAAATGGTGAAATGGATCACAGACTGACTATAGAAAAGGCAGGAAAGGGTGGCGGTGGGGGGTGGGAACCTCTCGTCACCGAGTGTGGTGACGAGCGGGGTACCACAGGGATCGGTCCTGTGACCGATGCAGTTTGGGATTTTTAATGCAGTTATCTCACACAGGATCTGGAGCAGGATCAGTCTGTTCACAGACAATACCAAGATGGGAGCTGTGGTTGATGATGCGGAGGGTTGGAAGGGGTTGCAGGAGGACCTGACTAAGCTGCATGAGTGGGCAGAAACATGGCAGCTGAGGTTCAATGCCAAGAAGTGCAAGGTTCTGCACTTCGGAGCCATTAATCAGGGAAGGGATTATCACTTGAATGGGGTACAGTTGGGGAGCTCCACAGAGGAGAAGGACCTAGGAGTGATCATTATGGGGAGCATGAACAATCTGCTCAGTGTAGGAAGGCAGCAGCAAAAGCTAACAAAATGCTGGGGTGTATTGCAAAAGGGATGTCCTCCAGAAGGAGGGAGGTTATCCTGCCCCTGTATAGGTCATTGGTCAGGCCCCACCTGGAGTACTGTGTGCAGTATTGTCACCCATTCCTGAAGAAGGACATCAGATTGTTGGAGAGGGTGCATCAAAAAGCCACAAAGATGATCCAGGGATTAGAGAGCAAGTCCTGTGAGGACAGGCTGGGTGAGCTGAATATGCATTCGCTGGAGGAGAGGAGGGATGGGGGGATATGACTGAGACCGTTAAGTATCTGAAGGGCATAAATAAGACCAACACAGTAGGAATTTTCCAGATGAGAAGTGGGAGGTACATGAGAGGGCATGGACTAAGATTGGAGGGGGAAGATTCAGGAGGGAGATGAGGAGACATTTTTTCACTGAAAGAGTGGTGGACAAATGGAACACTTTACCAGACAAGATAGTATCCTGTAAGAAGTGGGCAGTTTCAAGAGTGGTTGGGACATGGTAAAGAGAAGATATACTGGGAAGAGGGGGTCGGGAGGGGCAGCTACAAGATGAGGAGTTAGCTGCATACTCGGGCATACTCAATAGATTGGGAGGCCTTTTTCTGCTGGCAATTTTGTATGTTCACATGTTCCATCTGCAAAAATGGGTACAAGGAAGGACCCTAATGAAAATGAGATGTATCTCAGCTAGGACGTCTTGGGTAAAGAAATGGTAAAAAAAAACAAAAACAAATTATAGTAAAAAAAAATAATGTGACTTGTTGAGAATTTAACTCGGGCCTCCTGAATACCATCCAGGTGTTCTAACCACTGAGCTACAGGCTCACATGGTAGCCCCTGATATTCCCAGACACATTTTATTTCTCTGTTATTGCTTATCCTGAAACTAGGAAAAATGGCAATGATGATTAGATGCTGTTGGTGCTATATTAGCCACTGCTTAACAATTAAATCACAAATGGTAGTGAGAAAGAAATAATGTGACTTACTGGGAATTGAATCCCAACCCCTAGAATACCATCTGGGTGCTTTAACCACTGAGGTACAGGCTCACATCCTTGGACTTGGGGTTGTCCACATAGGCCTGGGTACCATATAGTGAAGACAACTGTCCTCTTGGCATAGGGCCCTGCACCTCTCCCCCCCTTGGGTGGCAGAGGGTCCTGTGCATTGGCTGACAGATGCACGCTTGGCCCTGTGCATTTGTGGCTGTGGCCACATAGAAGTGCAGGGACCACAGGGCCCTACACTTCCACAGCCCACCAGACAGTCCTGTGACTTCTTCACATCTGTCGTTGCACCAAACTGCAGGGCCTGCAATCTATGGGCCCTGTACTTCTGTAGGTGGATGGAACCTTCTCTTTGTGTAGGGCATCTGCATCTGTTCATGCATGTCTCGAAGGGACCTGTGTGAATGAGAATACAATTCCACTAGCTCAAAAACAAAGGAAATTCTTTGCAAAAAACTTAATTATTGCACCAGTTAGGGTAACTTAACGCCACAAAAGTAGGGAAATGTGGCATTAGGGTTTCCAACCCTAATGCCCCACCTCCAAACCCCAAGCAGCAAAAGGAAAAAAACATTAGGATTTGTGTCTCTGGGGTCTTGAAAAATGAGTGGTGGGGTCTTCCTTGGGGGTTGTCAACCCTAATGCCTACCCCATTCTGTAAGCAAACAACATCAGACATGGCCCTGCATGAAGAAAGGTACACCAAATTGTTGGCAACCTGTGGCGAAACATACTTCTCTACCTTTGAAGAGTGTATCATTATGAGCAGTTGCTTGGAGCTGTACCTTGTGCTTCAGATTGGAGGCTATATGCTGGGGCTAGGGGTGAGCATTAGGGATGACAACTCCCAAGGAAAACCCCACCACTGATTCGCCAAGACTCCAGAGACCCAAACCCTAATGTTTTATACGTTTGCTGCTTGGGTGGTGAGGTGGGGCATTGGGGTTGGAAACCCTAAAGCCACATTTCCCTACTTTTGTGGCGTTAGGTTATCCTAACTGGTGCATTAACAAAGTTTTGCAAAGAATATATATATAACTCTTGATATATTGTGTATATATATTGCATTTACTGTTTATTATTTTCCGCATCCCCTACCTCCAGGATGCATGTGGAAATGTTGTTAGCAGCTCAGTATGTCTTTCCTGGTGAAACTTTTGAAATAAATAAAGAATAAATGATTGCTCATGGCAGTTATAAGGCCTGATTACACCTCTTGATCTGTATTATCGTGAGAGGTGCAGATGAGTTGCAACGGTGCAGATCAGGCAGTGTAAACAGCAAGGGAAGCATTGCAAATGGCTGTGTTGTGGCACAGGACGATCCATGTTTTTGTGAGATCATCTACAGTTGCTGGCATATTTTGCTGATGTGTAAACATGGTAAATGTGCCACTCCACCTGCAATGGTACAGCCCTGCACCATGCCATGCCATTCTGTGCTGTCCTTCTCCTAGGCACTGTCTGCCTAACTGTAGCGTTTCTAGAAACTGACCACCAAAAGTCATGATAGGGCCATTTCCTTGGCCTCGTACAGTTCATTACTGCAAAGAAAAGTCAGTGGGTGACCAGTTATACCAACTTCATTGCAGTTCTTGGTAGAACACTGTTATCTGTCTAAAAACTCCTGCCCAGGCAGAAATCCAGAAATATAAATACAGGAAGTATTGCCTGCCACCCTGCATTGATGCACAGCTTTTATGTGTAAACGATGGTGGTGAGTGGTGCTGGTGGAGCAAAGCACCAGTGTCTCAGATGGAAGTGCAGCATTCAGTTACATGTAAATGCACCTGAAGAAGTCTGCATCCTGGTAAGCAATAAGGGTCAACAAGTGACCCCTGGCTCAACAGGTACTTAAAACAACTGATCCTAAACAAAAAATTCATGACCGCTGAAAAGAGATGTGTTGCCTCCTGCCCGGAGAGCAGAACAAAGCAGCTCTGAGGGACTGTAAGATTAGAATTAGTAAAGGCAAGGAGGGACTCGAAGCTTGGCTAGCAGTAGCTGTTGTGACAACACCAAAGCCTTCTTCCAGTACATAAATGGAAGGAGGAAAGTGAAGGAGGGGATTCAGCCCATGAAATAGAGGAATGGGGGTGGAACCTGTGCTGGGGCCAGGATTGATGACAGAGATGCTGAATTGCTCAGTTTTCACTAAGAGATCCCAGGGTGGGAGACAGGGTGTTCATTGGAAGGGGCCAATACATGTGAACATATGAAGAAGCCTGCAGAAGAAGGCCATTTGTTCTATCAAGTCTGCTCATACTGCAGGGTTCACAGCTTGAGTTGATGTCTCTGCCCTCCCTCCCCACTCCTCCCATCCTCCCTACCCATGATCTTTATCTTCCCCCTATGCTTATCCCAGCCTCTCTTAAAGCTGCCCACTGTCTTCAACGAGATGCCCTCTTCCGGCAGTGCATTCCAAGTATCCACCACCTTCTCTGTGAAGAAGTGCTTCCTGACCTCCCTCCTAAGCCTCCCACCCTACAGCTTAAGACTGTGCCCCCTCATGTTATGGTTGCCACTCAGCTTAAAGAGACTCTCCTTATCAACCTTATTTATCCCTTTCAAGTACTTGAAGGTTCCACTTATGTCCCCTCTCTCTCCTGTCTTCCAGGGAGTACATGTTCAGTGCCCTCAACCTTAATGGCACCAGCAGAAGCACTAAATCAGCTGTGATCAACACACCCAGTCCTGTTACTGACTAGCTGATGAAGATCAAAGCAAATCCGAAAGGGCAGACAGGATAAACCCCAGGATCACAGAGTTGAGCTAAGAGAACAACTGGTGGTGCCATTTGCAGTAATCTTTCATGAGTCTGTCCAGAAAAATGAAGTGCCGGAGGCCTGGAAAATGGCCGATGTGGTTTCTTTCCCATCTTCAAGAAGGGGTCTGGATCAGACAATAGGCATCAGCAGGCAAACTCAGTGTACTTTGCTGATTACAGTAAAATCTGGAAAATCCAGGGGCAACACAAGCCTCAGGCCGGGGAAACAAACCGGAACAAAACTGCAGTAAAATAATAAAGCTGCATTTTCTAATCTTGTGTTGGGGGGATTACACAGCAGCTCTCAAGTACACAAGTGGACTAGTGAGTGATCACAGCTAGTGGAGGTGGGGTGGGGCTATATAGGGGATACACAATGGCCTTACTCAAAATATACAATTTATCTCCACATAAGAAAAAGCAGGACCATAACTCATGAGTGGCAAAGCCACAAGTGAGTTATGAAAGCCTTGTCCTCTCACAAGTGGAGACTAATTGCATATTTTGAGCAGATCATTGAATGTTCAATTTATGTAACACTTTAACAGTTATAACTTTTTTAAATCACTTTTTGTGTGACGATTATTTTGTTATTCTGTGATTTGAACTGCTGGCTACAGTGTGGCAAAGGCCTATTATGATGTCATCAGCATTGTGATTGCTGCTCTCTGATTGGTTCTTTTCTACGCAAAGGTCAAGAAGAGTGATTGTGACATTTCTAACCTCTAGACAAATGTTTATCTGGAGGTTAGATAAAGAGAATAATGGATAGGTTAGTATCCATTACCGGGGAGTTGTACCATCGAGAGGTTCTGGACACAGGAACCTCGAGAGAGAAGCTCGAGAGGTTTCAGTGTGTCCAGAACCTCGAGATGGTAGAACTCCCCGGTAATGGACACTAAGCTGTCCATTATTTTTTTAATATATGGATCCATTTTTTTTTTCTTTACACATTCTGTGATGGTCGCTCACTTCAGTGAAGAAGTTTCTCAGTTCTGGTCTTCCACTCGCTGCACTGTCGCGCTTTGTCTCTGCCCTCGGTACACTTGTTTTTCAGAAAATTGAACACAGTACTACCTTTTGTTTTTCGGTACCACAGAATGAACCAGGTAATTCCCTTTTAGCACAGGAATAAAAGAGAAATACTGATGGCACCCAAGGACATAGTACAGTGACGCTAAGCGAGACACGGCCACCATGTTTTTAAAAATGTTCTGCCTACCCACAGAGGGAAAGTGTCCAATGATGGACCACGCTGTTTGATGGCACTTCCAACATAGCCAGGCATCGAAGACTACTCGCTAAGCGCAGTTTCTTTATGATAGTAATCGTTCAGAGCAACTAACGATAGTATTAAGGGCTCTGAACGATACTATTATCACTTTTGAACTGTGCTATTATCACTGGTGACTGATAGTATTACCACTTACTGTCCGGTTCTATTACCGGGACTTTTTTGTATGCTTTAGTGTAGTATTAAATTGCATATCCATATATTAAAATGTGATAAACAAATGTATGCAATAGGTGTGGACAAAAATGGACTGTGATAAATTCATTTATCTGAATAACTGTGTACAGGAATTTCATATATGTACATTGTACATAGTTACAATGTCATCAATCATTTGTGTATGAAGTTGCTACGCCACAGTCCATTTACGTACATAGTTTCTATGTCTCCCCCCCTCCCCGGGCGGCACTACTTCCTAACTTTCAATTCACCATAGCATTTTACAGGGAAAGCCACGCTGGATCCGTTCCACTCATTCTCAGCATTACACTTTTTACTCCTGCAGACTGTGTTTCACCCCAGTCTGAAAATGGAACCCAATTCTGGTCTGAAAATGACACCAGCTATCACTCCTGCTTGCTTCGGCAACTCTCTCTTTATCTCCTGAACCTCACAAGAAGTAAACAGCATGTGCAGCCCAACTGCTTTTTTTTATCTGGCTGTTTGGTTCCCATTGCCCCCCTCTGCCAACTGGCGATACAGGGAGGACACATATGTACATTTTATGGATTCTCCTGCCCCCAAGGCCCCTGGCACACAGCTGTGCAAGCACGTGGAGACATGCATCACACCCTGTGGTGCCAGCTCAGCCCCTTCCACCCCCAATACTTTTGCCGCCCTCTCCCCGCCTACGCCACCCACCGGACATCCACCTGGTGGGAGCGAAACTATGGGAGGGCGCCAACCTACCCTCACCACCCTCTGGAGAGGAGAGCTGTTTGCCAGCATGCTCAATCCTGTTCTGCCCTTCCCACCCATGCCGGCACCCCAATGACCAGAGGTCCTTCCTGAACCCTGGTCGCCGGCGTAGTGCGAGATAAGGTGTCCAGTGCCTCAACCCTCTGCTCCACCAAGCTGGCTCCCAACTGTTTTCTTTAAATTAAAAAAAAAAGTAATGCAAGAAAGTTTCCAATGGTGCCAACAGCAACAACTTTCCCTGGCCAACTCTCCCTTTGTCACTACCATGGGAAACAGCTGTTCTGTACACAGCAAGCTGCACCCTAACAAGTGAGTTTTTTTTTAGTTTCTTAAAATGACATCACTGTTCTATCCTGTTCACCTTCACCATCTCCTCCTCCTTCTCCGACTCAGTCACCTGCACATTCCCCTTGTCTGGTTCCACTCTGAGCACTATGCCTGTAAAAAAACAAATGCCTCATCTTGTCTTTAAAACAGTCACCTCTGAAAACACATGCCATTCCTGTGCCAGTCATGCTGCAGTGCTCTCTGCTCTTTGGCATTCCTATTGAAAGCCTACTTGCTTTTCTGTCTCTCGCTCTGGGTGAGCAGATGGAGAAATTTAATAAACAGCTTCAAATTTAAAAAAATGAAACAAACGCAGCTCTTGGATGCCAGCACTACTCAGATACTGACTGCAGCTAATTCACAGACTTGATGCAGACTGGATCACTAAACTCCGCCACCATATTCATTCAGTTTTTTTAGATAGCTACTGCCTCAGCCAATGAGCACTGATGCAGCAACATCAGTGTGGGTGTCATGCTACTGTATCCATGGCAACACCTCACAAAAAAAAAACAAAAAAACAGACCAACACTACTACATCAACAGGTCCCACATAATTTATTTATTTTACAAAACAGTTTACACATTTAGTAAAAGTTAAACATCTCACAGGGTCCCTGTCTACTGCATAAATGAAATACACAACAGGGACCTTGTGTAATAAATTATTTATGTTTAGTCATGCTGTTTGACCTTGAGCACATCATTTGTGGCTTTTACTTGTTGAAGTTTTACCAGGAAAGCATACTGAGCAGACACGCGCTTGTTTTTAGATGCGTCCTGAGGGGAAGAGAATATTGGGGGAAATTACTAAGTGTATAAAAGTTGTTCAAGTAAAACATGGGTAGCAATTAATACAGCAATGTGCTATCATACAATACAGTGCAGATCAAATACAATAAAATACAATACATATAAACAATAGAAGTAGAGACAAACTACAGCAACTAAAATAGTGCAGCAGAATTCCAGCATTACGCTGCCAAGGCGACACAGTGTCTGGTAGCCCAATCTAAGCAGGTATGCAAGAGCTAGGACATAGTTCAGCAGCAAGGTTAGGAACAGGAGCAGGAGGTGCAGAAGTGGTCTTTAAGGAGAGTGTTGAGATAAGGGGAAGGGGCATGACGAATGGTAGAGGGGAGAGAATTCCACAATTTAGGCAACCGACAGGAGAAGGCAGCCTGGCCTGCAGAGGTGGACATGTGAGGGACTAACAAGGACCCGGAGTCGAAGAGCCTGATGGCATGGGGGGGAGGGGAAGTGGGGGAGAGGGTGGAAGAGAGAAAAGCAGGCAGGGACTGTGACCAGTATTTAGCTGTAAGACTAGTGCAGTGCACATGCCTTCTGTCCTGTAGGGCTGGGAAGGACAGGGACTGGTAGCGGAGACAATAGTGGGTACTGGGCAGAGAGTCCAGGGCAAAACGACAGAAGGAGTGGTAGCAGTGACCATGGTAATGCGCACCAGAAGGGGAAAAAGACACGCAAATCTATTTTGGGGCACGTTCCCGATGTGTCCACGCATCCACATAGACACACTTTAACTTCTTTTTTTTCTCTCTGCATGTACTGGGGGGGGGGAGGGTTCTGTGTCCCAGACTCCATTTGCAACAAAATAACTAAAGAAAATGAATTTCCAAGCTGTAAAAAGAAGTGATTGATGGTTACTGTAATATCATTTATTTTCCACCAGTTACTTCTAGCCATGCTCCCCAAGCATTCTGTCATGTGGCAAAAAATGTATTGAAAAAGCGCCATCACAAAGAGCTGTGAAGAGTGGAGGAGCTGAGGATGCTTGAAGATGTGGCAGAGTGAACTGGCAGACCTTGAAAATTCTGTTCGAAAACAAGAAAGTAGCTGAAAGAGGTATGTGTGTGTGAGTGTGTTGCTGCCTAACTTGCTGGTTCACCACACTGACTGACTCACGTCTGAGTAGTGACTGTAGATCATGAGGGGAGCCGAGTGAGGTACTGTACACTGAACACTGCAGGGCCAGGTGCAGACGGATGGTTTCTGACTCTAGGATGGATAGACTGGCTGGGAATGGGATTTCATGGTCGTTCTGCTGGAGTGGGGCCCAGGTGTCATGTGAGATCCTGCAGCTTGCTTGCTTGCTGGTTGGGGGGTCAGGAGATGGAGCGAGCGAGGTTTTGCAGGGAGGTGCTGTACACTGAGAGAGTTGCTGCTTGCTGGTCAGAGGTTTGTGAGACTTTGAAGGTTAATAAAGTCCGGGGGGGTGGTGCTGCTACCTCAGTATTTACCCAGCAAGAGCAAGACTGAACTGACGGTAGTATAAGAAATGAGACTGAGAGGAGTTTCTGTTTTGCGCACGATTTTTTTGCTTGCTGGTCGGGGGTCAGTAGATGGAGCGAGAGAGGTTTTGCAGGTTACTAAAGTTGATGGGGTGCAATACGGGAAGGGGGATTTACTGTACACAGAGCTCCGCAGCGTAGATGGTCATTGACTTGAGTCGAGGATATCATTGATTGAGGTTTTTGCAGTAGCAGGTTACTGAAGTCGAGGTGGGGTGCTCCCTGCCTCACATTTACCCACTGCACTGACTCACTGAGTGTAGATGAGGGGAGGTACTACTTACACTGCGCACCGCGATGGTCTTTGATTCAAGGATGGGTAGACTGACTGGCTGTGAATAGGAGGAGTCCGTGGTCATTCTGGTCATTCTGCTGGAGCGGGGGTCATGTGAGATCCTCTGAGTTGGGAGTGAGGTTTTGCAGGTTGCTAAAGTCGGGGGGGGGGCGGGGTGCTGTGCCTCACATTTACCCAGTGAGTGCAAGACTGACGGGAGTAGAAGAATTGAGAGTGTGATGGAGTTTCTCTTTTGCTCATTAAGATTAAGACAAGTTCTGATGCTTGAATGGGCAGCTATCGCTGCCTTAAGGTAATGGGTAATGAAATAATGATATGATAATTAAAAGAAAAAAAAGGAAAAATATGGTTACAAATTTACTTTAAATGGAGAGATCTATTTTGCAGATGGGTATATGTATATTTCCCATGACAGCACTGGACACAAAACAGTTCTTTAAGTACTAATTTTATAAATTATGTATTACACACAATGTTTCAGTTGTTGTTTAAAAAGGTTGAGACATCAGAGTCAGACCTGTGTGTGACTGTTACCCAACAACCAGATCACTATACCACCGACCACACTCCTAAGTTCACCTTGTAAAATGTTGTTTTTACGTCATCTACAGGTAGGAACGTTTGCAAACTTTGCATCCAGTGGGTTGCAAAAGCCATGCAGTCTGCCAAGGATACATGCTTTGGTTTGAGGCACACAGGTAACAAATTGCACTGCACCCTTCCTTCTGTTACTTTCATGGAGGGACAGCAGGTTCCATATAGATTGGTTGCTTGCCTTCCAGTTCCATAACTTCCATGCCTACAGTATTGTTGGCGTGTGCTTTGGTGGAAAAGGAATTCCTCGTACAGTGCTCCAGCCTCCGAGCCTCCTCCTCCACTCATTTCCTGTTGGGTTACCCAATTCCCCCTCCCACACACACATGCTCTGCGGCTGATGCATTGGGACTTGGGGGGGGCAGCTGAGTGGTAAGGAAGCTTGCTCTGTGCAGTTTACAGTGTGTGTACTCTGTGAACGGGATGGGAATTGGGAACAAATAACAGACCGTCACCTGAAAGACTACTAGAGACTGAGACAGAGTCTGAGAGGGTTTGGTGCGGTGGCATGGCTGGGAGGGATTGGTGCTAGTGTGGTGAATTAAAATATTTATAAAATGCTGTTCTTAGTTATGTAGATAGACTTAGACAGGAAGGATATAGTGACTCACTGACATGATTTTTTTATATAGTTTTGTTGTAGGTTCTGAACTTTTTTTTTCCTCTGGAAGCTGCAGCACAGAACACAATTCAAACTTGTTCCATGCCGCCATCATCTGGTAACGGACTGGTGGTCAGTCATCTCACGGGTTCATTATCATCACACTGCAGCTGCAGTTACTGCATGCAGTTGCTGCATGCTGCTTGCTGGTTCTTTGAAAGACAGTAAGTATTAGTATCTAAAATATGCAAGTGTAATAATTCTGACTGCTCATTGCACACATACAAAGCAAAGCTGACTACACTCAGTCAAAGAAATATCTAAATCAGGTGCCAACACTAAGATAAACATTTTAAACAGCATTTATTGCTATGTAATTGTAACGGCCTGTTGCAGCCACATTACCAATTGCCTCGGCGATGGTGCTTGTTTCAGCATGAAACTCTTTGTCACTTCCGATGAAGGGTCTCATCTCAAAGCACCGAGGTGAGTGGTAATGTGGCTGCAACAGGTTGTTACACTTACACAGCAATAAATGCTGTCTAAATGTTTATCTTAGTATTGACAGGGCACCTGAGTTGGATATATCTTTGATTGAGTGCAGTCAACTTTGCATTATGGGGGTATGTCACCGTAAGTGTGATTTTGTATTTCTTTTGTTTGTGGTTTACTTCTGGTTCACTTCTGGGCTGGCTGCGGCTACTCTTTCTGACTGCACTACCATGGCTACTGACTGCTTGCTATCCTTGGTTGGGGAGCTTAGTTCGCAGCACCTCTCACTGGAGTCATGTAGTTGTACTACTACTTATTTCCTTTTATTTATGGTACCCTAAAATGGAGATAGAATTGAATGAAAAGCAGTCCTCCACTATAGGCAATGCAGAATCCTACTAGATATCCTCCTAGGCTAGGGGTCTAGGTAGCCTGCACTCTGCAATGGAAACAGACTTGATGGCAGATAAGGTAGTGCAGTGCACATTGTGCATTTCAGCTTGCAGTGCCATGACCATCCTGGCGTGCCCTGTGTAACCATCCATCTTAGTCACTGCTCTCTGAGCATCTCTCCAACCTGTTACTGTCCTTTTGAAGATGCAGTTGGGCCTAGTCCTGAATCGATCATCTGAAGGTCAAGGCAGCCCTGCTGTCCTTGGCTTAGACATCACAGTACTATGTGGTCACGGACTCACACTCACAAACATTGTGCTTGACATGACTAAGATTTTAAATATGGCAGCAGAGCAGACTGTACAAAACTGTACAGTACTACCTCCAGTCCTCCCCTCCTCCCATTTTCTGTCCATGCCATGCCTGCTTGCCTTGTGCACTACCTCCTAGCATGCCAATGTCGTTCTGTGTTGCTGCCATGTACTCTTTAGCCTTAGACATTTTCAGGTCACCGATGACATCAAAAAAGGTATGAATAAATGAACATGATGAACTCCTCTTTTTGTTATGCAACAAGGATTTATCTGATGTTCGAACACTTCTTAACCAGGCACTCACCCACCACCAGTAAAGATTACTGATGCTGCAGTAAAGTAGAAAAACATTTATTTTAAAATTGTAGGATTGTCTAACACATTTCTGGTCACCATGACCCTTTCTCAATGGCGACCAGACATGCGTTGGAACAATCACATAATTTCTAAATAAATGATCTTACTACTGCAGCATGAATGCCTGTTACAGAAGTGTTTGAATTCTCTGCTTTTACCAAGAGCACCCCCTCCTTGTGCGAGCCCTTTTGTGTGTTTTGTATATTTATCTGATGTTCAAGCCAGATACATACGTGTGTGGAGGAGTGGACATGGTTTAAGATGGGACTGGAGGGGGCGGTGGCCGGGATGCAGGTTCAAGAGGGAGCTGAGAATGCACTCTTTAAGCTGCTTGGGTTTGTTGTCTTTACAAAGAGGGTAGTACTAGTGCATCATGTGTGGCTGCAGCTATATTGAAGGAAGCAGTAACGTAACGGTTCATCCTGATGAAGTGGTATCCTGACCTGTAGATTTGTAGAATGTCATGCTGCTTTAAAAAATGCTGTTAATTTGGGACAGGGCAAGATGAAAGGTTATGGGTGGGGTGGGGGCCATTGTGGAAGGGAGTAAGGCTGGGGGCAGCTGCAGAATAGGGCTGCTGTGCCTGTGCTGCTAACTTGTTAACTCTTGTTTTTCTTGACCCACCCCTAAGAAGTATATGGTAATTGTCCCCTACTGTATCTGGTAACTGAATCATCTCTCTTGCTTCAACTAGTTTCTGTTATAAATGTGTTTAGATTTTTTCTTTATTAATATAATTTTTCTTTACTGGCAGAGTCAGACTACCCTTTCTGCAGGCTTTTCCAGCTCGCCACTGTTATTGCCTCAAGACTCAGAACAAACTGAAAATCGTCGAGTTGACTGACAACACTTCTTGGCAGATCTCCTTGCTGTTGAATGAAGACCTAGCGGCAGGTGAAGTGCAGCAGCGGTCACTGAAGACTTCTAAAGTCGTTTGCTTTGTGACGTATCATCAACCACCTGACCTTATTGAACTGCTGTTGTGGAACCACGAGTAGGTGAAGGATCTACTAGCAGCAGCCAGTAAATTCCTCTCACCAAACAAATAGAAGACTGTTTATGAAACAGAATCATTCTAATCTGCAGCAGTGCTAGGTCAGTGCTTTCTCACTAAATCAAGACTTTAAGACACTGATCGGCATGCAGATCATGCCTCTAAGCAGTGAACAAAGTCGTGTTTCTTGTCATCGATCAAGACATTTCCACTTGTGATTAACAACAGTTACATTACAAATTTCACTAAGTACTGTCTAGACCTAGTTTAGAACTTCAATGACCCAGTAACATATCTGTGTGTGAAATGTAACTTACAGTTGCAGTAATAATAATAATAATAATATCTGGCCTTGGGGACATCCTGACTGTGTGACTGCGTGTTATTTCAGTTACCAGGCTGGATATCGGACACATTGCTGCCTATAAGCAATGCTATCCGGGCGTTCCCACACAAGTACGGTACTGATGCATCACATCACCATTCCTCCCCAAAAAACAGTGATTTCAGACAGTTACCAGGCTGGATATTGGACACAATGCTGCCTATAAGCAATGATATTCAGACTCACACAGGTACAGTACTGTACTGATGCACCACATCCCCATTTCTCCCCCCAAAACAGTGATTTCACACAGTTATGGGAATCCATACGGAAGTTAGATTTTGCACACTACAACTGGGGTTTGCCACCACGGTGTGTCGATGTCGGCTAGCGTCATCACCAGTCCTGTAAAGGTGTACATAGACACACACACTCCTCAGGTTGTTTCTGAATCTGGTTCCCACCATTGACTTGCATGCACAATCTACACAGAAGCAAGGTTCACTGACCTAGTTGCTATTTCTGCTTTTCATGTGCCAGTAGGTTGACCGTTGATGTGACCACACACTTGCTGAACCGGGAATCAGGATGTCTCGTGTACCTTTCTGAGGGGCATCCTGTATTGACTGAAACCCCCATTCTGTGATTCTGTCCCAGCTTGTGACTTGAATTTTGTTTTGGATAAAATGACCTTGTCTCGTTTCGAACCTTTGAAATGCACTATACAGTTTGATTTGGTTACAGTCATGCCTCAAAATGCCCATCCCATTGGCATGGTTGTTCTGCAAGGACTCCTATCTTACGTTTGGAGTCCTCTACTCATGCTACGTTACTCTCAGGGTCTTGTGTCTTTAGTTTAAGAAGTCCCACCCTGACTGGGATAGGTTGGAATGTGGTATATCCACCTGCCTCCTCCTGTCTTAAGTTTATGGAGAACCTGCCTCCCAGATCACCTTTTCTTAAGGGGTTTCTGCTGCTGGGTACTCAGTCTGAATTCTATTCCTACGGTGATGCGTGATGACGACTGAGATACCACTGAAGAGGATATAACAGTTACATAAGAACGTACCGTAATGGTAAGTAGCTCCTTAAGAGTAGATCTTCGAGGGCATCTCAACTATCAGATGTCTTTACATCCTCCTGTCCCATCCCACTATCCCCCCTTTTCTCTTTGTGGTCTTTTTTTTCAGGACCTGGTACTTGGCTATCTGCTGTTGTATATCCATCAATACCTTTAGAGCAGAGTCACCGGGTGAGTCCCTCACTTGCCTTGGTTGTCTCACAGGCCAGCCAGACTCGAGGCCAAGCTAGACTTGTTCCTCTTTGTCTTCATGGAAAAAAACTGAGGATGTGGTGGGCATGCCTATGCCTTTATAGGGTTGGTGCCTGACTTGTGCTGATGCCAACAAAATGGGCAGGCTCAGTTGAACTGCTGAATAAATTTCCATTCCATGTGGATTCACATTAACTGATGGTGCAGTTTCTGTGTTGGAAATTGGAATAGACTCAGTAAATACTACTTGCTGATGCCAGGGGTGGGATACCCTCAAAGATCTGTTAGCTTACTTCTTAGAAACTGTAATTTAGTGTGTGTGCCTATCTCATACAGAGATGGGTGTTCTAATATGCAGTGTTGTACTGCTCATTGAGTAATTTTAATGTAGGTAATCTCAACAGCATATTTTTTTCTTAGCCCTGTTGCTGTGGCATGATGTCCTTGAAGCTTCAAGTTCAAGCAGTTTAATGTGTGCTAATGATTATGAGTTGGTCAACTTACCTTTGGCTTTTCCTCAGTGAGTCACGTAATGAATGATGATCACCACCACCACACGATGCAGCATTGAGACAGCCTATGTGCAAGAAGACTGTGAGACACTTGAACATGATTGCAGTGCAGCTGTGCAGCTGTAACATATGCAAAATGCAATCAGTTCTGTACTGTTTATCTGTCATGATAACAATAGGACTAGTTATCATCAGACCACTGCCACTACTGCTACTACTACTACTACTAGGCTCTAATAAATCTGTCAAACTAGCTAACCAGAGAGAGGGATTCCTTCCTCGTTCTTTCTATCTATTCCTCCAGTCCTATGTGGAATGCCTCGTATTGCAGTGTTTCACATTTGTGAAACATAGAAACATAGATTTTGATAGCAGATAAGGACCACTTGGCCCACCCAGTCTTCCCATTTCCCTACCTAATGGATAAGCTGCAGATCCTAGTTAACCAGCTGCCTACTACTTCCTACCCCCACCCCCTAGAATTGCCTTATGACTGTCCCATGCATGCTTGAATTCAACCACTGTTTTTGACTCCACAACCTCCTCCAGAAGGCCCTTCCATGCATCCACAACCCTCTCTGTGAAAAAATACTTCCTTAAATTACCCTGAGCCGCCTCTTCTATCTTTAAATTGTGCCCTTGTTCTTGCACACCTCTTTTTTGAAAGATGCTACCTCTTGGACTTTGTTGATTCCTTGAGATACTTGAAAGTTTCTATCATGTCCCTCCTCTCCCTCCTTTCCTTGAGACTATACATATTCAGCTCCTTAAATCTCTCTCTTCATGTCTTCGGTGCAGACCCTGCACCATTTTAGTTAGCCCTCCTCTGGACAGCCTTCATCCTGTCTATGTCCTTCGGAGATTGGGTCTCAGAACTGCACGCAGTACTCCAGATGGGGTCTCACCAACTGTCTGTACAGAGGATAATAACTTCCTGTTTTCTACTGGTGATGCCTCCTATGCATCCCAGTATCCCCTCAGCCTCCTCTTTGCTGCCCTCACATTGCTTGCCCACGTTTAGGTCATCTGATATGACTACCCCCAGGTCCCTTTCCATTTTTGTTGTTGCTAGTATCTCACCCCCCATTGTGTACTCTTCCCTTGGGTTTTTGTTTTCCAGGTGCATTACCTTGCACTTCTTAGCATTGAATCTAAGCTGCCATACATTTGACCATTCCTCTAACCTTGCCAAGTCCTTTCTCATCCTTTCCACCCCACCTTGTGCATCAACTCTGTTGCAGATCTTTGTGTCATCTGCAAAGAGACATACTTTTCCTTCCAGTCCCTCTGCAATGTCGCTTATAAAGACATTGAAGAGGACCGGTCCTAATACTGAACCCTGCGGTACCCCAATAGTAACCCACCTTTCTTCAGAGTGGACTCCATTTACTATTACTCTCAGTGTCCTATTCTCCAGCCAATTCTTTACTCAGACTGTCGTCTTGGGACCCACTCCCAGGCTGGCTAACTTGTATATTAATCTTTTGTGTGGGACTGTGTCAAATGCCTTGCTAAAGTCTAGGTAGGCCATGTCCACTTGTCATGTAACAGCAGCTATTTATTTAACTTACTGCTGTCGTTCTTTGTTCTTAAAGATGTGGTTAGGGCAGTCATCATTTCCACAGTTACATGCACACACAGTGCAAAATGTGATTTCTGTTTAATAACTAGCCTTCTGTTTGGGCAAACAAACCAAGTTTGTGCATAATATCCAGCTAAGCTTCAGTATGCCTTTACAAGCTGATATGATGAAGACTTAGTTTGTCATGCCTTGTGTGTAGAATATTAATTATGGAAATAAATTACTACATATACACATGTGGTACAACAATATGCTGTACTGTAGTGTGCCACTGCCGCCTGAGCCAGGATCACCACAGTCATTTCCATAACATGTACTATTAATGCTTATGTACCTACCCTTTATATGTGTAAAGAATCCCCAATGCTAATAACTATATACATACAATACACATACAATACAATACAACTGCTGAGTACAATTTTTTTGTGCGAAAAAAAGTGATGTGTGACACTGTGACTGTGACATGACAGACACTGACAGTATCATGATCATCATGTTGCTGATGTCATACAATGCTGATTTCAAGGAGGCCAGAAAAAACAGTTCTGCTTTGCAGTTGTATTGAATGTGTATGTGTGTGTGTGTATATAGTTATTGTCATTATTCAGGTTTCTATACACATATACAAATATATAACATAAGGCATTCCCGTCATAGTAGTTACAACAATAACTGTGTGTATTGTGCACTGTGGCTACATGCTATACTGTACAGTACACTCATATATTATACATGATACAAAAAAAATTCCAACACATGACCGTAGATAAATATAGGTAAAATCATTTTTACCAACCAATTGTTATCACTTTTATTATTCTAACTTGTATACAACTACAGATGCCTTCCTCCAACATTTTTAAATTCTGGAATCTGAAGGCTGTTTTTTTTCATAACAAATGTCTTTAATTGTATATATTCCCTTGGAATGAAATAGAGTAAAACTGAGGGAAAACTTAAGTCTCTAGTCCAAACTAGACTATTGTTTCTACAAAGTTGGTTACTTATTTTTGGGTGTCTGTTGGTGTTGTAAGTTGTGCTACATAGCAACTTTTTTTCAGTTTTGCAGCCCACAGCCAGTTTTTACAACAAAACATGTATTGTGTGTCGGACTGTCAGTCAGTCTAGTATGAATGAACACTTGACAAAATCTGTCAAACAAAAACTCTCCCTCAGTTCAGACTAGTATTGTTCAATACAATTAATGCAGTAACTATCAGTCAGTTATTCAAATTTACATTGTTAAAGTATTAACAGAAACAGTTTTAACTACGAAATCTCTCAATTCAATCAGAACTATGGTATCTGTGTCAGCAGCAGCACCTTATAAAACCATTCTAAATGATGAATACAAAAAGACTGCAAGAAAATGTATTACAGCACATAAATCTGAAGATTATAACTTGTTTTTACTTTTGACATGACACTAAGTGTATATGCATTGTTGGTGACACAGTTTATTTCAAAGTAAACTGTCTGCTGTCTTGAGATTTTCTGTTTACTCAAGTAAAATGTGTAACTATATTAATTTGTGAGTTGTCTTATCTTGTGTGTGACAAATAGTGGTTTGATTATGATAGATATACTAGCTTAGGCACTTAACTAATCTAGAGTAACAACATTATAATTACAAAAACAGACTCACTCACACTCATCACTAACAGTGGTCCTAGTCATGGTCATACTGTCTCTGAACTTGATACTTGCCAATTAAAGTGACAGGCAGGCACTGACAGTTATTGGAATAAAACAACAGATTATGTTGTTAACATGACATCTCCAATCCTCCCAGGCTCCCTCATTCTCAAATCTCACTCTGCCAAAAAAGTAAATTCTTGACCCCCCAATCCCACTTGCTGCTGCCTTGCTGTGTGTGTAGTAATGAACTATGCAGCAGAACTCGCACAGGCAGGCTGTTACTCCTCGACTCTGGGGGTGCTATCTGCAGTCTGTCCTTCTCCGCCTTTTCATGTACTTTCTTTCCTGTGCATAGTTGATAATGCAGATTGTGTAGCTAACCTTGGGTGCGTCTGTCTGGACCTGGCTGGCCTGGCTGATACATAACCTGAAAGAGGCCAAAACAAAAAAAAAATCAGAAACTGCTTTAACTTCTATATTATCAACATACAAACAATATTAATGCATGTCTACAGCATTTCTAATGATACCGAATTCTGGACCCACAAATATGGGTTTGGACCCACATTTCTGGTACTGGCAGATCCAAATGGACCCGCATTCATGGAACCCTATCGCTGTCACTGAGTGGTAGAGGGTGTCCAGTCTGGTTAGGGAGGTTTTGGGAGCGGCACTGTAGACTACATCCCCGTAGCTTATGCCACTCGTGAGGGTACCCAAGGTCAAACAACACTAGTGAAAAACAATTAGCATTTATTCCACAGGTCCCTCATGTGTATCTCTTATTTATCAGGGAAAATTTATCACTGGTAATGGTGTATAAATTCCTTGAGTCAGACCCCACATGAATTGTTCCTTTGGACCTCTGTAAGGCTGGCTACCTTGATGTGGTACAGAAGGTTATCACAATGTATCTTAAACATTGTAACTAAAATCCAGACAACCTGTTTGATTGGTAGTAGTAGGTGTGTGTTAGATAGAACAAAATCTTGTGAATCTATTAGGATCATTGGCTTACTATACTGAAGGTGTGCAAGTACCTTTTCCTGAATATTCGGTATTCGGGAGTCAAATATTTTGGGGAAAAAGGTATTCATGTATTGGGCTGAATCAAGTAAAAAACTAAAAGTAAAAAGAAACATCCCCCAACCCCAACCAAAATCCAGTTAAATATAACCTACGATCCCCCACCCTCTTTGTGAAGTCCCAGTCCACCTTTCTGCCCCTCCCTAGCTCCCACAATATGTTTAATATTTGAAGTAATATCCCACAATGGGTGACCGGGTACAACCCGCTCTCCTCAATGGCCGTCTGCTGTCTTTTGTGACTTAAAATGCGCTTGTTTGCACTAAACAAAAAATACTTGATGTCCTCCTCCACCCCACCACAGTGGCAGGATCCTGCTCCCACTCTCTAATCCCCCTAGACACCAAATTTAGTTGGAGAAGAAGGCAACCAGCAGAACCCACCCTCCTTCACAGCTGGCTACTTTCTTGTGAATGAAAGCACTGCCACTCGCTCTGTATGGTAAAACCAGCTGGTCTCGTGATCAACTGGTTTTACTATACAGAACAAGTGTAAGCACTTTCATTCACAAGAAGGTGGCCAGTTGTGGAGGAGGGAAGGTTATGCCGGTTGCCTTCTCCTCTGACTGTACGCAGTACTCTAGGCGGGGTCTCACCAGTGAGCAATAGAGTGGCAACACCATCTCCCTCCTCCTGCTGGATATAACCACTTATGCACCCCAGCATCCCACTAGCCCTACCCACTGCTTTGTCATACTTCCCTGCTACCTTTAGGTCATCAGATATGATAACCCCAAGGTCCCTTTCCTGTTTAATGACTGTCAGTGTCTTCCCTTCATTTTGTACTCAGTGCTAGGATTTCTATGCCCTAGTTGCATGATTCTGCAGTTTTTGGCATTGAACCCCCAACTGCCATGCTTTAGACCTCTCCTCGAGTTTCTTCAGATCGGTGCTCATTCTCTCTACCCCCCCACCTGAGTGTCCACACTATTGCATATTTGGTATAATCTGCAGAAAGGCATATTTTCCTTTCAGTTTCTCAGCTATGTCACTTATGAAGACTTAGAAGAAGAACAGTTCCAGTACTGAACCCTTCTGCACCACCCTGGTCACTTTCTCTGTCATTTGAGTGAGTGCCGTTTACCAACACCCTCTGTTGCCTATCTGTTTTCCAGTTTCTAGCCTAGTTCACCACTTCAGATCCCCCTCAGGCTGCTCAGTTTCTTTATTAGCATCCTGTGCAGCACAGTGTTGAAGGACTTGCAGTATTCCAAATAGGCCATGTTCACTGCCTTTCCCTGATCTATTTCCCTGGTCACCCAGTCAAAGAAGTCTATCAGCTTCATTTGACCTTTTGCCATGAATACATTCAGCCTGTGGTCTTGCAACTCACTGGATTCAAGATACTCTGCCAGTCTTTCTTTTAGCAGGGTTTTCTTTATTTTCCCCACAACTGAAGTAAGACTGATTGGCCTATAGTTACTACCCTTCTCCTTTCTGCCACTATTATGTAGAGGGACCACGTCAGCACTTCTCCAGTCCTCTGGAACCATACCTGTTAATAGTGAGCTGTAGAACAAGGCAGTCAGTGGAAGCTACCGGCCTGGTGGCACGGAGGGCAGAGGAATCTATACCTTACCTGCCACCACGCCAGTGACCTGGGTTTGATGAGGGACCTGGTTCACCAGAGGCTGGCCGTGGAGAGGAGGATTGAGCCTCTGAGGACATCTCTCCTCTGCTGGGTTAGGGAGGAGGAGGGAGGGTTGTGGGTCCCAGAAGTTGTCTGGCCCCTAGCGGAGGCTGAGGGATGGGCAGCCAGTACCAGCACATCATGGCTGGTGGAATGGCAGTCATCAATGCCCCACACATGGTAGCATGCATGCATGGCGCATCTGGACAGCATTGCATATCTGTCCCTCTGAACCAAAAACACAGGACAAAAATGGCCGGGTGCAGCATGGATAACACTGACCCCTCACAGGCTCTGCATGGGCTATAGGACCCTTTTCCTGGAATCAGATCCATGTCATCAGCGGTAAAGTGCTTACTGCTAACCCCCGCCATTGGGGAGCACCTGGAAGAGGTATGTCCCTGAGACAGCATGTGACGGGGTTGGGGGAGTCAGCAGAGGGCTAGTCTGCACTGTGACACAGAAAAAAGATTAACTAAAAAAATAAAAGGCTGTCAGTGGAGCAGCTAGCACCTCCCTGAAGTCCTTAAGAACCCTTGGATGTATCCCATCTGGTCCCATAGCTTTGTTCACCTTCAGCACTGCAAATCCCTTCTGGATACTTTCTTCTGAAAATGGACTAATATCTACCTCTCCTTCCCTCTCATTCTGTTCCTGATATACCCTGGTGGTCCATCCCGCTCCCTCCACTGTGAAGACTGAGCAGAAATACCTGTTTAGGATGTCTGCTTTTTCATGATCCTCTTCTGTGCAATCTCCTCCATTCGCCCTTCTAATCCTCATTACCCCTCCCTTGCTTTCCTCTTCTCACTTATGCAACTGCAGGAAGTCTTATCCCCCTTACTGATCCCTTTGGTGATGCTTTCCTCTCTGCTCATTTGCTCACCTCACCACTTTGCCTGCTTCCCTCTGCTTTACTAAGTATACCTCACTGTCCTCCTCCCTCTGTGTTTCCTTACTTCCTGAGTGCCACTCTTTTCCTTCGCCACCTTTGCCACTTCCTTAGAGAACCATAACAGCCTCTTTTCCCTTCTGCTTGTACTCACTTCCTTCATGTAGAGGTTAGTTTCTTTAGTTATACCCTCACTTATTTTTGCCCACTGTGCCTCCATCCATCTCTGCCAATCCTACCCTTGAGGCAGTTTCTGAGGCAATCCCCCATTTCTTTAAAATCCACCCTTCTAAAGTTCAGGACCCTCATCCTTGTGAGGTTAGCAACTGTTCCTGTCTTAGTGATAAACCACACTGCACAGTAATCACTGGTACCAAGGGAACTTCCCACTGTGGCATTTGCAATGTAGTCCCTGTTTAAAAGCACCAGGTCCAGCACTACCCCATCCCAAGTGGGTTCTGTGAGTAGCTGCCTGAAAAAAAAACCCTTGTAAGGAGTCCAGGATGGCTCTACTCCTTGTGAAAGCTACTGTTAAAAGGCTCCTCTCCACGTCTGGCAGACTGAAGTCACCAACAGCCAGTACCTCCCCCTTACTTGCCATTTTGATGTTGGCTTTCTCAAGTGCCTTATACAACTCTTCCCTTGTGCAGGAGGCCTGTACACCACCCCAGTATGGCTTGTGGCCCCAAAGCCTGTCTCCAGGGTAACACACAGCACCTCCAGCCATTCCTTTTCCTACTGGTGCTCCTGTACCTCAATGGCCTTGACTCCCTCCCTCACATATAAAACAACCCCATCTCCTTCCCCCTACCCTGTCTCTCCTAAACAGAGAGTAGCTCAGTATGGCCATGTCCCAGTTGTAGTGCTCATGCACCACAACTCTTTAATGGTCACTAAATCCAGGTCTGTCTCCACCATAATGCCTTCCAGGCCTGGAATTTTGTTTCCAAGACTCCTTAGATTGGCACACATGACTTTTCACACCTTCCTTTCACCTTGCCTGCTGCTCTGCTTCCCTCTCCAATTCCTGACTGTGTTTTTCCCTGAAGCTCCCCTGACTTTCTTCCTACCATGTTAATTTCCCCATTGCTTGACACCTTCAGTCCTGTACCCTCACATACCTGGGTTTTATCGCCCTTTTCTTCTGCCTTGTCCCCATCCCTGCCTTTCTGCATCCCTGTACTTAGGGAGTTTTATCCCCCCATGGGCCCTCCTTCCCTGCTGTGCAATCATCTGGTGGGGGGCAATTGTTGCCGCCCTTTGTTTTACTGCCCCCCCGCTAGTTTAAATGCTCATCCAGGTAGCATTTAAATCTCCCATCAAAAACTGCGGTCCCCTTCCTTGAAGGATGCAGGCCGTCCCCCTTGTAGAGGATTATATATTACGGGGACATAACCTAAGGGGTGCAGAGTTAGTATATGACAGCAGAACACTATTTACCCTTACTGTAGTCATGGACACCCACCAACTGTGCAGAAAAAAACAGAACACAAAATAAGGCTAACACCCAAAGTTCAATAAATAACTGCAGAGATTTATTTAGGGACAGGGGGACAAAGGTAAGGCTAAGGGAACACTTTACCAAGGGTAAAACACTTTAAAAATATTCTTGTATTCTAAACAATATTTATATCACTTGACAAGCATGTAAACTGAATTGCTGTAACATTTAAGAGAAATTGTCAGTCTCCTTTTAGCAAGGGGTGCTTAAATGCCTATAATTTTAAGCGATATTTGTACAAGTAGCAATCATGAGAACTGAAGTACTGTAATGGTTAAGAGAAATGGTCACTCTGATTTTAAGCAAGGAGCACTTAAACTCTTATAACTCTAAGCAATACCCATGAGAGCAGAGAGAGAAAGAGAGTGAGAGAGAGAGGGAGAGGGAAATAGTCTAGATGGAAAGGTAATGGCTTAGCTACTTGCTTATTCTGGGGGGTACCACCCATCCTTGAACACCCTGACCATAGTCTGAACCAAAAGAGAGGGTGCTTATCTGTAGGTAGTCCATGATGCTGTGAACTTGAAGTCCATCTGCAGTAAAGCTGATGGCACACCATGGATCTGCTGCAGCTGAACATCTCTGGAGCTGCTGAAGCTGGAAACCACTGAAGCTGATGGCTCTGGAAACCACTGGAGTGCTGAAGCTGGATACCACTAAAACTGCTGATGGTGGAAACCAATGAAGCTGCTGGCTGGACACCACTTGAGTTGCTGAAGCTGGATGCCACTGAAGCTGCTGACACTAGAAACCACTGAAGGTGCTGTAGCTGAATGCCACTGAAGCTGCTGATGGTGGAAACCAATGGAGCTGTTGGTTGGACACTGCTGGAGGTGCTGAAGTTGGGTATGACTGGAGATTCAGACACTGGACACCTGCAGAATCACTTCTCCCAGAAGGCAAAATCTGCTGGCAGCCTCTGACCCCAAACTTTATGCCCCAAACTATATGCCCTAATAGACTTCTGACCCCCACATAACCTTGGATCTCTGGAGTGACCACTGGGCTTCCCTTGTGGCTACTATGTTCAGATCCTGATATCCCACAATTCCTGTTGGGTACTACAGGTGACTCTCAGGCTTCCCAGACTGTCTCCTAGCACCAATCCTTGAGCACGCATAGGCTGCAACCTGTCTGATCACTGTGGAGCCAACCACCAGCATCTGAGACTGGTTAAAATAATTTGTAGTGGGGCTGTATAGGGGCATGGGGCTCTTGCCTGCCGTTACTCACATCTCTTCTTGACTTGTCACCAGTACTTATCTCCAGGTCCTCACCTGCCTTTCATTTCCTTGAAGGTCCCTTTCAGCTCCACCTCTTCAGTCATCTGTCCTTCTGGATCTTCATCCTGCCAAAATGCCCCAGCAGCAAGAAGGTGCAGGTAATTGAAAGACTTGTCTGTAGCTCAGTGGCCAAGCAGCCAGCCACTCCCACTTCCTGAGCTATATAAACAGTTCCTCTAAACCTCACTGTGAAGCATTTTTTCTTTGCAGCTGAAGGCTCTGTCAGTTTGTCCTCTGAGCAGGTTGATCTTCCCTGGCTGGTTGGGACCTGCCCCCCCACTGGTCCTGCTTGCCTCTGCTGGGCTTCTGTGTCTATTTTGATGCTTCTGGTTTGTATTGCCTTCGGCTGTATGTGCTTCCTTCCTTTTTTTTGGGGGGGGGCTTTTCTAAGCTCCTAGCATACTGCTATTTCAGAGCTCATACTGCTTGCTTCCAGTTACTCACAACTCTCAAATTCCTTGTACTGCAACTGCAAACCTGACCTGCATGTTTCAGCTCAACTATAGCTGGTCCATGTGGCATAATCTATTACTTTCAGGTGACTCAGATTTACTTGAACCTAGCTATACAGCTTGCTCATGCTTCTAATTGTCTCATTGCTGCAGTCTCATTGCACTGCTGCCTGTTGACAATGCTTAAGAGCAATTATGCCTCCTTTTATTTGCAGTTACAACTCAGTGTATTTTTACTATGGCTGTACAGACTGACTTGCTTTCTGCTGCTGCTTGTTTACTCCCATTACTATTGTACTTTGTTTTACTCTGAGGTTAACTGAAGCTCCTGCTGAGGCTATTAAATTAGCTTTTATATCTGCATGTGGTTCTCGGCCCTTTCATTGCTTCCTTGTTTGTCCTATGGCAGGGACTAAGAGGTGTTTAGGGGGGTCGTGGCCTATGTGACTAATTGATTCTGTTCTAAATCTTGTCTTTGCCACCGAAAATCCTCAGAGTTTGTCACCTTGATTTGGCTATTCATGTCTGGCTGACTTGCCCCCAATTCAGTGATGTTTAATTGCTACACAGTATTTATGCAGGTCCACCTATCACTACTACTGCTTACTGACCTCTGTGCAACCCATTGCTTCATGCCAACTGCCATCCCCTCAGCTTCAGCCTCTGGGATTCTGCTGCACTCAATCTGCATTCAACCTTGCAGGTCTCAGCACTCAATGCTCATTAAGATCTCAGCATGCTGTGCTCATTCAGCTCACCAGTTTCAGCTCTCAATCAATTTCTGGGGCATGCCAGTCATTCTATTCTGGTGCAGGGTTCCTGCAGCTGACGGTCTCACTCTGCATTTAGTCTGCATCTGGAGCGTGTCCAACTTGGGGCGGGATCCTTCTCACCTGGCCCATAGCTGGGAATGTCCTCACTCCGGGCTTGGCTTTAGCTGCCTGCTACATGACAGCAGCTCCTGGTGTAGAATTTACGACTAGCGGTGAAGGGTGGTTACGATGATCTCCTTTGGCTCTAGTGTTCCACTATAACGGTTAGCCATTGACTTTAGTGGTTTCTCTAGCAAGGCACCTTCACCGCATTCTCCCTACGACTGCCTCTGGTTCACCTGGTTTGATTTAGGGTGGGTAGGCCAGGTGAGTGCCTCAGCAGTTGTTGCTCTCCTCCTGCACCTTGGATGCACGTATTGTTGCAGAATTTTCTCACAACCTTCCACGGCGTTCCCGCTAGAGGGTTTGGGTGAGAGCCTTCCTCCAAATTGGAATATCTTCTACCTCTCCTTAATTGGGTTTTCCAAATTGCAGCTGCAGAGCCATCATTAATTAAACTATTCCAAGCCTGGAGGGAAGGCGACCTAGGCCTTGGATCCCCAGAGATTTCCTCCTCATAGGGTTTTTCTCTCTCCTCTATTGCCTCAGGTCATAACACTTAGTTAGCATCGTTGTTTCCCCTAGTTTCTTAGCTAGGTTCCATTGTTGGATGGAGGTGGAGGATGTCCTGCCATTCCTTCTCTCATTAGGGGATCCCCTAATCTCAAAGCAAAAAATCATTATCATGCTATGCAAACCTGGGCAGTCATTACGTTATCCAACTGAATGTCTCATTGCATTATCAAACTGCCTATGCTTCTCTACTACTACGTTACAGTTACTGCTCCTATGTCACAGTTACTGCTTGCTCATATGCTTCTTGTTGCCTCCTTTTTTGGGATGATACTACATTTCTTTTTGGGGATTCCTAAGGTACCTTTAGCCATGGGAACTGTCCCGTTGCACCTCTAGGGGTGGAATCCTCTCCGAGGGTTCCTTGCCTTCGTACCCCTACAGGGTGGTAATTCCTCTGGAATAGAGAATGCGAATTTCCAAAACCAAACTAACACAGTTGTACAAGCATAACACTATACTGGCTGCTTAGGTCAGTGAATTGGAAGACTTGCCTATAGTTCAGTGGCCAAGCAGCCAGCCACTCCCACTTCCTGAGCTATATAAGCAGTTCCTCTAAGTCTCACTGTGAAGCATTTTTTCTTTGCCCCACCATCCTCCCCTCCTCCTCCTCCAGCAGCAGCACTCTCTCCTTAGGGGGATTACTAACGTACCTTTAGCCACATGAACTGTCCCATTGCACCTCTAGGGGTAGAACCTTCTCCGAGGGTTCCTTTCCTTCGTACCCCTACAGGGTGGTAATTCCTCTGGAATAGAGAGTGCAAACGGCCAAAACCAAACTAACACAGTTGCGCAAACATAACACTATACTGGCTGTGTAGGTCAGTGAACTGGGTCCTTCTTTAGTGTCTGTTTGTCACTGTAGGTCTCTTTCTTGAAATCTGCACCAGAGTGTGTGCAATGATAACTTCTCCAGTTAAACTCACTGTAGTGGAGGGGGGGGTCATCATTGCAAGTTAGCTTTGTCTTCCCAAATTGCTGGGACCATATCCATACACCATATCTTTGGTGCAATCTGGCACCACCAAGCTTTGCCAGTATGGGGCTCTCACTGTTCCAATCTGTCCTCCATCAGCTGCAGAGACTAAATACCTCTCATAGGCACAGATCAGCTTTGAAAGACTCTTTGTGTGGCTCAGAGAAGAACTACTGTCAGTACAATGATCCCAACTGTTAGAAAATGACTTTGTGGAAATCTGTCAAGATATTCATTCCTTTTATAAATGGTGGTCCCTTGGCATTGTTGTCCTCCACAATGATGACTCCCTTTTTACCTAGTTTTCTTCCAAACAGCTCTACTTCCAAGCATACATACCCTTTTTAAGATATTCACAGTGCATTAGTCATTGCCAGCATCAACCAGTCAGAGGTCTCATCAAACTCTTCATTTAAATGTTGAAAAGTTTGGCTGAAATAACTTTCTCTCTTTGTCCATCATGCATGGAACTGTCAGGTTTTCAATTTGCATATTCACAACATGGTTGTCCTCCATCAGATCATACACTTCATTTTCAGATGGGCCTTTTTCAGAACATCCCACATTCTGACCTGCAACTGTGGGACCTACAAGTTAGACGGAGCCTGTGGCTCCAGCCTCTAGGCTTCATCACAGTATCTGGCATATGCTTAGGCCATTCGCATTTCAGGCAATTATAATGACTGGGCATCCATTCCTTTTGCCTTCTAGTCTTACCCTTGTGTCCCTGTCTTGCTAATGGAATCAACCTCTGGTTTCTTCTCCTCTCCTGTCCCTTTCTCTCCAAGAGGTGGAAATGACTCCTTGTCCTTCTGCCTGTTGCATGTTGTTGGTTGATAGTTTCAGCTCTTACCTCCTTGTTTCTTTTGTCCGTGGTTCTTCTTTTTCAGAAGGGGAAGGGGAAGGGCCAAGTCATCCACCTCCATCTCCAACCACCCCATGCTTTACTCCATTTATAGGGTAGCACAGTCATGACATTTCCTGTAGCAAAGCAGTAAGGGGAGGATCAGAGGGATATTCACACAGTGACCTCATTTACAGGGGCACAAGTAATTTAACTTGTTATAACAAGTTATACAAAAACAAACAAAAAATCAAACTTTTGCTTTCATTTTCCTCCTTCTAATTACTCGGACCAGGTTATAAACCAAGCAGCTCATCTGGAATGGATATTATTACCTACAGATACAGCAGGACACTTTTCAATAGGGCAGTTATACAGGATTTAGGATGCTGTCCTACATGCTGGGCCATTGGAGATCTACGGGCTCAGCTCCAGGCAGCATGAGCAGAGATTGCGTGCCTCAAATAGCATATTCAGGAGGAAATACATTATAAGAACTGCCCGCCATTTCCCCAACATCCAACTGAAGCACCTCAACCACAGAGGGTAGTTGGTCTGGGAGGTTGGCAGGTGGTTAGGAGGTGCAAATCGGGTGCCCCATCACTCAATGCTTTCCAACTTATCACCTCCACAAACCATATAAAAACTACAAACCGGTATCTGCATCTATATCCAAAATCAAACAAAGGGGCAGAGGACACTGCAGAGCAGGACACTGCAGCACAAGAGCTAGCGCAACAAAACTCGGCCAAAACAGGGACCAAAACAAAAAAGCAAAAAGGAAATCCAAAACACTTCTGATAATAGGAGACTCCATGATTTGGGGGGGAGTTGATACCTACCTCCAGCCTGGGGTAATAGTCAGATATCTCCCAGGTACATCAGCATGGAGAGACACTGACTGCATTGCTAAAATTGTGCAGGATGCAGGAGAAAACATCGATGTCCTGGTACACATAGGGACTAACAATCTTGCCAGCTAGTCAGTTGTGGAGATCAAGGAACACCTGACCAGGCCGGGAGACAAACTGTCATCCATTTCGTCTGGCATCTCCTTCTCTGAGATCCTGCCAGTCTGGGGGGGGGCAGATGGACGGAAAGTCAGAGAAGGGGAATTAGGGGAGCTAAACATGTAGCTCAAGGGCTG
The DNA here is from genome assembly GCA_016271365.2 of Neoceratodus forsteri. Taxonomy (NCBI): domain Eukaryota; kingdom Metazoa; phylum Chordata; order Ceratodontiformes; family Ceratodontidae; genus Neoceratodus; species Neoceratodus forsteri. The sequence continues at coordinate 1,553,880,832 of CM057453.1, read as the reverse complement.
ATGCCAGGAAAAAGGACACAAATTTGTAGGTAACTGGCAACAGTTTGGGGAGCGAAAGTTCTTTGAATTCGATGGACGGCATCTGACTAAGGAGGGAGTCAGTGCATTGGGGCAGAAATTTGAAGCCTTTGCAGAATATTTAAACTAGCAAATGGGGAGAGGGGTGCAGCACCAGATACATCGAATGGGAAGAACACTCCTCTCCCCTCAGCTAGTGATCAAACAGGTGTTCAGCAGTTTGTAGTTCATTTGCATCACCAGGTAAGGAAAAGGTCCAGCTCATTGACAAGGAAATGTCAGAACTTGCCTACCAACTAACACACTGAAATCTGGCCAATGGATTAATGGGGGAAAGGATCACAGATCTCTTGGTAGAAGGTCACCTGGGAGCCAGTGACCATCGCATAATATGGTTCAGTTTGGCCACTAGAACTAAATCATCCCATTCCAAGGCAAAAATATGGGACTTCAGAGGAGCTGACTTTGATAAGATGGCAAACAGAGTGAATTTAGCCCTGGCAAAATGAAATACAGGTGAGGGGGTACAGGCAAAGTGGGCAATCATTAAGGATGCAATACTTGAAGCAACATCTCATTGTGTTAGAGAGAAAAGCAAGAGCAAGAGCAAAAGAAGGAGCAAATCACTTTGGTTCTCAGAAACAGTAGCAGAAAAGGTCAGAGCCAAAAGGCTGGCCTTCAGGAAATATAAGGGAATGCAGCAGGACAAAGACAGGGGAGGCATACAAAACTTCCCTAAGGGAAGCAGGGAAGGCAGTAAAACAGACAAAGGCCCAAACTGAGGAAACACTAGCACAAACAGTAAAAGAAGGGGACAAGACTTTCTATAGATACATTAATGAAAGGAGAAAGTCCAGAGGGGATATTGCTAAGATCATAGGGGATAAGAGGGAGTGTGTGGAGGAGAACCAAGGAAAAGCATCTATCCTAAATAGATACTTCTGCTCAGTATTTACTGAAGAGAAGGTAGGGCAGGGCCCACAGCTCAACACCATGGACACGGGGTGGGGGGAGGGAGGTGTGTATTAGTTCCTTCACAAAAGAAAGGGTCCTACAAGAGCTCACTGAGCTAGGGTGGACAAGACAATGTGGCCTGATGGCATACATCCCAGGGTACTAAAGGAGCTAAGGGTGGAACTAGCAGAGCCATTATCAGAACGGTTTAGTGAGTCTCTGAGAGCAGAAGAGGTCCCAGAAGACTGGAGAAGGGCTCATGTGACCCCGCTTCACAAGAGAGATATTAGGGAGAAGGCAGGGAACTACAGACCAGTCAGTCTTACCTCAGTAGTGGGCAAGATTATGGAGACACTCCTTAAGGAAAGGATAGTGCAACACCTGGAATCCATAGGAGCACAGGATCCAAGATAGCATGGGTTTACAACAGGAAGGTCCTTTCAAACTAATCTCATAGATTTCTTTGACTGGGTAACCAGAGTGGTGGACCAAGGAGGAGCAGCTGATATCACCTACCTTGACTTCAGCAAAGCGTTTGATACTGTTCCACATAGAAGATTGATTAATAAGCTGGGTAGGCTCGGGGTGGGTGAGAAGTTGGTCAACTGGGTGGCAAACTGCTTGGCGGGCAGAAAACAGAGCACAGTGTTAAATGGGATACAGTCAGAAGAGATGCAAGATGCAAGTCACAAGTGGGGTACCTCAGGAATCAGTCCTGGTGCCAGTCCTCTTCAATATCTTCATCAGTGACATTGCAGATGGACTGGAGGGTAAGGTTTGTCTGTTTGCAGATGACACCAAGATCTGCAACAGAGTAGATGATCCAAATGGGGTGGGCAGAATGAGAAGAGATCTGGATTACCTGGCAAAATGGTCGGAAGAGTGGCAAATGGGGTTTAATGCAAAGAAGTGCAAGATCATGTGCAGATGGAAGAGAAACCCTGAAGCCACCTATAGGTTGGGAGGGGAGTTGCTGGCAATCATAAGGGAAGAAAGAGACTTGGGCATCATCATCACAGATGACCTGAAATCATCCAAGCAGAAGCAGACCACTAAAGCAGTAGGTAAGGCTAGAGGGATGTTGGGGTGTATTAGTAGAGGTATCACAAGTCATAAAAAGGAGGTAATAATCCCTCTTTGCAAGACACTGGTTAAGCCCCATCTGGAGTACTGCATGCAGTACTGGAGGCCGCACCTGTACAATGACATTAACAAAATGGAAGCAGTCCAGAGAAGGGCAACCAAAATGGTGCAGGCACTGCATCAGAAAACATATGAGGACAGATTAACAGAGCTCAATATATATACCCTAGAGCAAAGGAGGGAGAGAGGTGATATGATTGAAACATTTAAACATCTTAAGTGCATTAACAAGGTGAAAGAGTCTAACATGTTTCAATATAAGAAAAATAGCAGGACAAGTGGACGCGGCATGAGATTAGAGGGAGGCTGATAAAGGAGTAATGTGAGGAAGTTCTTTTTCACAGAAAATGTGGTGGATGAATGGAACGGCCTTCCTCAGGAAGTGGTGGATATGAATACAGTGCAGGGCTTCAAACAGGCATGGGATAGACAAAAGTAGTAGTAGTAAAAATTTTATTTTTATACAGGATACATGTCACTTGGGTTGATAACCCAGTTTACAAGACATACCTGTTGTGAACATTACAACTAAAACATGTACAAATAAACATTTATCTACATGACAGTACACATAATCCTTAATTGTCCAGTAGCTGACACATCATTTCTATACATTTCGATCTGGTCAAAAAAGGTTTTAAACATATTCATCTACACATATAGGTATTATAATTTAAGATCACAATTGTGGTCCCTAAGACTTTATAAAAGTTCATTTTTACTCATAAATACAATAATGACACATAAACAGGTAGAAATGGGAATCTAGTTGATTAAGTACCACCTGGAATCTTGGGGTAATGGTATCCATAAAAGTATAGGACCCTCTAGGTACAAACACATCTATGTTTACTAATTTTGTTTGTTTCCTGGATAAATAAGTCATAAGATGTTGATGTACGTATTGGAAAAGGTAGAATATTCCAATGTTTTGAAGCTTGGAAACCCAGGGTTCTTTCACCATGTTTATTACGGATTTTGGGGACATAGATTTTGTTTACGTGGACTGATCTTCTAAGTTTATCTATTGGTTTTTGTTTATTAAATAGCACAACATTAATGTAGTGATTTGGGAAAAATGTATGATATTTATATATTACCCTCTGCCATGACCTAATGCAGATAATATCCAAAGATTGCTACTGCAAGTTATACAACAATGTGCAGTGGTGTGTTCTGAATTTTCATTGGAGGACATACCTTGCCAGGTTATAGTGTACTTTATCTAATTTCAATAGTAATTGTTTATTAGCTGTATGATATATAAGTTCTCCATTAGTTATTATAGGCATGATTAGTTGCTCTGCCACTAATTTACTATCACTTTTCCTTAAGCACTTTTGTTGTCCTGCGTAAGACGCCTATTTTTTATTTACTTTCTCTATCAAAGTGTTCACATGTATGTTAAAGGACATTTGAGCATCAAAAGTTAAACCTAGGTAAGTGTACTGATCTACCTGCTGAAGAAATTCTTTGTCATCTATTTTAATTTGAATTTGTTCTTTTTGTTTTGGTGCAAAATGTAATAGTCTTGTCTTCTTTGTGTTTATGATAAGGCCTGACCTAGTGAACCACTCCCTCAGTCTGTCAGAATCTATCTGCAATTTTTGTTGTAAATCGTGAATGTTTGATCCAAATGCTATGATGGCAGTGTCATCTGCATACAGTCTTACCTGTGAGCCCTGCACAACTCGTGGTAAGTTGTTACTAAATATCAGGAATAACAGGGTTCCCAAAATGGACCCCTGAGGTACTCCTCTTTTTACAGTTTTAGTTGATGAATTTATACCTGAAACCGTAACCATTTGAGAGCGCCCTCCAAGGTAGGACTGCAACCAGCTCCAAGGCCCTTCCGTGATAGCTAGGTCTTCCACAACCTGTAGAAGAAGGTAGTGGTTCACTAGGTCAAAGGCCTTCGACAAATCTATAAAAATTGCCGCTGTTTCCAATCCTTGCTGTAGTGATGTGTTAATTAAATCACTAAATTCCAATAGTGCAGTAGTAGTTGAATGCGCTTTTCTAAAACCAGATTGATAAGGGGTAATTAAGTTATATTTATCAATATATTCCATTATTTGTTGATGGACATGACGTTCAAAACTTTTAGACAGAATTGAGAGGAGTGCTATCGGTCTATAATTATTGATTTCAGATGCCACCCCTCCTTTAAAGATAGGGATAATTTTGCTTTCCTTCCATACTTGAGGGAATAGGCCTGTTTGTAAACTCCAGTTAAATATATGTGTTATAATTGGAGCAATTGTATATGTGGCTATCTTGAGAAATCTGCCCTCCATTCCATCCGTTCCTGCTGATTTGTGGACATTCAGACATCTCAAACCTTTGCTCACCTCTTTCACAGTTAGTATTTTAAATCTGAAAGGAGGGTGTAAGTCCTGTTTTTCTCTATGTAGTTCTCTGTCATACCCTAAGTTATTTTCATCAACATTGTAGCCTGGCAAATCAGTGAAAAAGTTATTTAATAGGTTCGCAACCACGAAGGGGTCTTCTATTTGTAACCCCTGTGTTTCAATAGTGATCTTTTAGACTGAAGCTTTTCATCCTGGGTCCTTTAAGCTATTGATGTTCTACCAAAACTTCCTAGAGTTGTTATCACGTTGTATCTTGTTTTTATAATAGGTAGCTTTTGCTTTCGTTATTAGTTCTTTACATCTGTTTCTATTTTTTTTAAATAGAATTCAGTCCTTTTCTTGCTTTGTTTTCCTAACCTTTTTCCAAAGTCTGATTTTAATTCTTATAGTTTTGAGTAGTTTCTCATTTATCCAAGGGAGTCTTGCTATTTTGGTTTCCAAATTCTTTTTGGGGGCATGCTGATCACAGATCTTGTTAAATGTATCTGTGAAATACTGTATTGTTAGGTCTAAATCTGGAATCAATAGACATCTGTCCCGTTTTTCCCTGTTGATATCTTCTAGAAATTTTAATTAAGAGAATTTTCTAAAGTCCCTTATTTTCATATAGCTAGTAAGATCCGGATGCTGTTGGACAAATGATAATGAGAAAGTTCCCAATATTGGATTATGGTCACCCAAAATAGGTGAAAGTACCCCTAGATTCTCAAGCTCCATAAAAGAAGTATCAAACAACAGGTCCAATATGGTCTCTTTCTTTGTTGTATCCGTGTATCTTGTGGGAGTATTTATATGTTGGGTCACGTCTAGAACTGAAACTAGTTCTTTTAGTTGTTTACCATGGGGACCTAACCAGTTGCAGTTTAAATCACCCATCAATACCAATATTCTATCTCCCAAGACAGTGTGTATCTTATTTATTACTTCCTCTATGTTTCCCAACTTAGCCTTTGGGGGAGAGTACATTACTACAAACATTGTCTTGAGAGATTTTATTCCAAGAGCCAAGTATTCAATGTTGTTTTCTGATCCCTTTATTATAGGTTCCATATTTTCTAGGCAGTTTTTAATGTAAAACAGTACCCCTCCCCCTCTCCCAGGCCTATCAGAGCGAAACAGGGTATACCCAGGTATATTAAGTTCTTCATCCTCAATGTTTGGTGTAAGCCAGGCCTCTGTCAGACCCAAGACCTCTGGGGCTTGTTCTTCAACCAGAGTATTCACTAAATTCAATTTAGTTTTCAAACTTTGTGCATTATCATCTAGGACCTTTATGGATTTGTTCTGTGGACCAGGATTTAATTCCATATCACCCTTCAATATTAATAAGACTGTTAGAACTGCATCCTGTTTTTCTTGTATAGTTCTATTGAATTTATATGGACTTCTAACCCTTACCCTAGCACATAGACTATATATCTCCCAGGTATTAGTAAATGTATTTCTTCTATAGGAATGTAATCCTGTTTTATTCTGTTTGTGATTTAAATGTAGACAGCAGATCCCATTTACTTTATCATGCCCCTCAGAAGGTAAAACACTTCCCACATAGTATGAAAAAAGCACCTTATTCATTAAAAAGCAAGTATACATGTTTGAATTAGTATATCACTTTAAAAAGGACTTTAGTTCAGTGCCTTTTTTTCAACACCAAGTGAAATGGAAAACTAATTACAAACTAACTCTGAGCACTTGTATCTCTATACTTCTAAAAATTTTGAATTAGCAAAAACAAAGACTGTATGATTTCTATAATACTTCAGGCTCCTTTAGTACAATTTTCTTTGATGAGTTCGTTTAAGAGTCACAAAAGTAGGCTTTTCTTCTTGGGCCTGCAGTTTGATTTATCTAGCAGGTTTTCCTATTGAGCTTAAGTAGCAAAGTGCACTAATAAGCTCAAGTCTACTGGAATGAAATACTTACTAAGGCTGATGATATGTTGGTCAGTGATCAGCTCTTGGGGCTGTCCAAACCAAAACCAATCTAAAGCAGGCTGTATTTTCTCTTCTTCCTTCTTAGCGCTTAACACCATTAAAATTATAAAAACACTGAGATATGTTTAAGCTGTTTTGGTGCTGAGTGGCGCTTACGCCACTCATGCTCGCGCTGCAAGCCGCACGATTCTTTTTATGTGTGCTACTGCCCCTCCTCCTGTAGTGACGTGTTTCTGGTTTGAGCTCTGGTGGCTCTGTTAATTTCCAGCAGCTGGTGAAAGTCTCAAACAGTGGAGCATTGGCACAAAGACACGTAGGTTCACAAAAAACAGCAGTTCTCAGTTTGTTACATCAAGCATAGTATATATGATGTCAGGCAGGTGGAAACAGCATCTGCATACCTTGAGTCTTTGATACTGCAGCTCGATCCCTTTTATGTGAGCTACTGCCTCTCCTCCTGTAGTGACATGTTCCCAGTTTGAGCTCTGGCAGCTCCATTAATTTCCAGCAGCTGGTGAAGGTCTCAAACAGTGGAGCATTGGCACAAAGACACGTAGGTTCACACAAAGCAGCAGTTCTCAGTTCATTATATCAAGCATAGTATATACGATGTCGGGCAGGTGGAAACAGCCTCTGCACACCTTGAGTAGGAGCAATATAGATGAGTATGAATAGATAGGCCGTTGACAGAGTACAGGCCTATGGCACAAAGAAACATAGACTTTGGCGGCAGGTAAGACCGCTTGGCCCACCTAGTCTGCCCATTTCCCTACCTAATGGATAAGCTGCAGATCCTCATTAACCAACAGCCTATTTCTTCCTACCCTCCACAAGAATTGCCTTATGTCTATCCCATGCATTCTTGAGTTCTCCTACAGTTTTTGACCCCACAACCTACTCAGAAAGGCAGTTCCATGCATCCACCAACCTCTGTGTGAAAAAATACTTCCTCTCATTGCCCTTGAGCCGTCCCTCCTCTATCTTCAAATTGTGTCCCCTTGTTCTTGCACATCTCTTTTTCTGAAAGATGCTACCCTCTTGGACTTTGTTGATTCCACTGAGGTACCTAAAAGTTTCAGTCATGTTCCCCCTCTCCCTCCTTTCCTCAAGGGTATACATATTAAGCTCCTTTAGTCTCTCCTCATATGGCTTCTCTTGCAGACCCTGCACCATTTTGGTTGCTCTCCTCTGGACTGCCTCCATCCTGTCTATGTCCTTGTGGAGATGGGGTCTTCAGAACTGGGCAGCAGTACTCAGATGGGGTCTCACCAACTGTCAGTACAGAAGGATAACAACTTTCTGTTTTCTGCTGGTGATGCTCTCCTATACATCCCAGTGTCCCCAGCCCTCCCTACCGCCTTCTCACATTGCTTGCTAACCTTAAGGTCATCTGATATGATTACCCCAGGTCTCTTTCCATTTCGTTGTTGTTACTACCTCCGCCCCTCCCCCATTGTGTATCGTCCCTGGGTTTTTGTTTCTCAGGTGCATTATTTTTACTTCTTTGCATTGAATCCTAGCTGCCATACTTCTGACCACTCCTCCAACCTTACCAAGTCCCTTCTCATCCTTTCCACCCCCTTGTGTATCAGCCCTGTTGCAGATCTTTGTGTCACCTGCAAAGAGGCATACTTTTCCTTCCAGTCCCTCTGCAATGTCACTTAGAAAGACATTAAAAAGGAGTGGACCCAGTACTGAACCCTGTGGTACCCCACTAGTAACCCCCCTTTCTTCAGAATGGACTCTGTTTACCATTACCTTCTGTGTCCTGTTGTCCAGTCAATATTTTACCCAGGCTACCACCCTGGGACTCCCTCCCAGGCTGGCTAATTTGTTTAGTAATCTTTTGTGTGGGATTGTGTCAAATGCCTTGCTAAAGTCTAGGTAGGCCATGTCCACAGCCCCTCCCTGGTCTACTACTTTGGTCACCCAGTCAAAGAAATCAATTAGATTCATCTGACATGACCTTTCCGCTGTGAATCCATGCTGCCTTGGGTCCTGTGCCCCACTGGCCTCTATGTACTCAACAATTTTTTGCTTGAGAATTGATTCCATCATTTTCCCTACCACTGAGGTCAAACTGACAGGTCTGTAGTTTCCTGCCTCTGTCTTGCTCCTGCTTTTGTGAAGGGGAATTCACATCCGCCCTCCTCCAGTCCTCAGATACCACACCATCCTCCCATGATTTGTTAAAAAGGATAGTCAGTGGTGTCAGTGGTTCTCCCCTTAATTATTTTAGAATTCTGGGGTGAATTCTGTCAGGCCCCATTGCTTTGTCCACCTTCAGTTTTAGGAGTTCTTTTAGAACCCTTTCTTCTGAGAAAGGACTGGGAGCAACTCCCTATCCAGAGTGCTTCTGTTAATTGGAGTAAGTACCTCCCCCCTCCTCCTCCTCCCCTTTTGTGAATACTAAGCAGAAGTATTCATTCAGCATCCCTGCTAATCAGGCTCCACTCCACATGGAGGTGGGGCCTAACTTTTTACATCTTTCTGTGATTACTTTACTGGCTTCCTATGCCAGTGAACACATACTTGAAGTGGGACAAAATTAAAACTATATACACTTCCCCAGGTGCAGAGCAGTTCCTGCTTTTTCTCCCGGTTCTGCAGAAACAGTCCTTTAGTGGCACAGATGACTGAAGTCCTGGGGTTGATGGAAACAGCAGATGCGGAACTGGGCTTGATGCTTGAACAATTTGAAGGGGACAAGATGCTGCAGTTTGGATCTTCAACTTGATTGAAGGGCTTGCAGCTTGTCCCCTTCGGCCTATTTTAGAGCACTGTGCAAGGCCTGCTGGCCACAAGGGGCCCAGGCCTGGGAGTAGCCCCACGGCCCTGCTCCCCCACAGGTCAGAGTGCCCTAGCACTTGGGAATAAACCAGTGATCCTCTGCAGCCAACTGACCCCACTTGATGCGGGTTAGCAAGTTCCCCACCTGGCCCTGGGTTTTGGATGGATCCTTTTAGCTCTCTTTTCTTTTCTCTCAATTAATTACCAGCTACAGTGTGTAGCCAAAGCAGTCCCTGTTTCTTCCCTGTCTCCCAGACTTTGGGGGGTGCAGAGTTTAAACTACAGGTTCATCACAGCAGTCTCTTTTCTTAGCTGCATCTAGCAGCAGACAGCAAGTACTGGCCCAAAAACCACCTGTCCATCCTTCTGCTTTCACAGTCTCTCAACTTTACTACAGCTGCACTCTTGCTCTGGCTCACACACACTTCCCAGAACTCTTTCTTAGCAATACATCAAGGAAAGTCTCTTTTCTCACTGTGCAGGTGCAAACTGACTCCAGAGGAGGCGCTCTCTCTTCAACTTCTCAGAATCTGGATTCTCATCCAATTTCCAGCAGCCATTCCTCAGTGCTACAACCAGTCCTCAGACATTGTATCGCCCCCTAATCTCCTTAGATGCTTTGACTATGCCAGGGTCAGATGGGACCTTTTCCCTTTTCCATCTTTCACACAACTTTTTCCATCCATTTCTGAGATCGTCCATGTCTCACCATGGAGGTACGGATGAATACCAGGAGGCTCTCTCCTCTTCAGGATCAGTTCATTTTCCTAATCCTTTTTTCCCTTTTCAAATATCCTTTTCTTAATATCTTCACCACTGTGGTGCAGCTTCCCATCACAGCATCCGATAAGAATCCTGTAGCTCTCTTTCTCTGCAGAGCTGCCTGCACAATCCTTTCTCTTTTCTCCTCCAAAAGGGGAAAGACAAACACCCAGCCTTGGGGTACAGATACAGCCCCCAGGCAGGCCCTTTCCCAGTTATGCAGCTCCATTTTCTTCATATGGGCTGGAGCCCCCTTCCCTGTGGAGCGGGCCCCACCAATCTGACTCAAGAATCAAAAGTCCTGACTTCTTGGGGGCTTATTGGCAGCTCCCTATTGGCTGGAGCTTCTGTCCTTTCTGAAAATTAATACGTATGAGGCTCTCTGGATGCATCATTGGCTGCTCAAAAATGTACCAAAACTTTACCCAGTATTTTCCCCCCCAAGAGTCCTTTCACACAGTCCCAGAGTCCTTGGCAAAAATCCTGGCCCTGTGATTGGCTACAAAGGCATCACATGGCTGCAAGCATGGCCGCTGAAGTAAACTTTCAACACAATTTATACAGTGTCCCAAGTTTCAAGGGTTCCTGCAGCCAAACCATGTACTTTTATTTTATTATTTCACCACACATTTGTAGCAGACCCTGTACCCTTTTAAGCGACTGCACTGTTTGACAATTTTAATTAGCCCTTTCTCAGTCACTGGGGCCATTTTGTATAGCCACTAAGCAGCCACACATAAAACCCCAATACAGTTTGGGTATTATCCCACTTCTTTGTCCTTTTGCAGCTGCAATAAACATTTTTATTTTACAGTAGCCCCTCATAATAGTAGTCTTCCCCTTCTTCCTTCACACACATCCTCTGTTTAAACATTTCCTTAAATTTCCTGCCTGTTGCTAGCACGATTTGTCTCTCTCACAGAGCTAGACAGGCTCTAATTCATTATTATTCATGAGCCAGCTCATTAATATTCATGAGGTGGCTCCAACTCCCTGAGAGTGCGATTGGCGCTCAGAAAAAATGATCCCCTTGCCTCCCTGCCACCTATCAAGTCTAGCTACGCTCTCTGGTCCCTCTCTTGCTTTGCCCTGGAACTGGGACCACTGGAGAGGCAACTGAAATGACCACCAAAAAGGGTGCATGAAAATGTGCTTTGGTGCATGCGTGGAGCTCTGGTATACACCTGCAGGTGCAACTCCAACCGGCAACTCTGTACCACTGTTCCCTGGGCCCCACTCTAAAAAAAACTTTGCGGGTGTCCAAGGGAGGATCCAGGACCACTAAAGGGACCACCCAGGAGCAGGGGAAACTACAGGGGAAAAATGGGGCCGAAACGGGAGCCACCTTGGGGCTAACAGGTAAGTCCCCAATTGGGGGGTTACACATGCCTTGCAGTTCATACGTACATATGAACATACGAAATTGCCAGCAGATACAGGCCATTTTGTTTATCTAGTCTGCTCAAGTATGCAGCACTTCAGTCCATTAGACTGCAGCTGCCCCCCTTCCTCATATGCCCTCCACCCATCTTGTGCCCCCTCCTGGTTTGTACCCTCCCCTTGAATCTGTCCCACCCCCTCTTGAAGCCCCCAACACTGGGCAGTGATGCGACTTCCTCTGAAAGAGCATTCCACCCTGCCACCACCCTTTCTCTGAAATAGTGCCTCCTCCATTCCCTCTTGAACCTGCACCTTTCCAACTTCATAGAGTGTCCCCTGGTTTCCCTTCCACCCTTCAGATTGACCATACACCTGGTGTCTGCTCTGTTCAAACCCTTCAGGTACTTGAAGTTCTCAATCATATCCCCTCTTTTCCTTCTTTCCTCCAGGGTATACATATTGAGCTCTCTCAGTCTCTCCTCATTTGGTCTGTCCCCCAACCCCAGGATCATTTTTGTTGCCCTGCGCTGTACCCCCTCCAGTAATTTGATGTCCATTTTCAAGTAGGGGCACCAGAATTGCATGCAGTACTCTAGGTGTGGTCTCACCAGGGTCCGGTACAGGAGCAAGATGACCTCCCCACTCCTTTGAGAGACATATCTTTTTGGGCTCTTAAGAAACAAGATCTAACTATAAGCAGTAATGAAGTCATATGTTAGATAGAAAAAGTCTAACTGTATGTTGGTAGGAGTTTGTCTGTAGTTTTCTTTGGTTTTCTTTTAAGTGATTGTATGCTCTTTGATATATTGTTCTGTGTTAGATTTCTCATATTTTTATCCATTTTTAAGTAAACCTATTATTTTAAGATACTGTCTGGGTCTTTCAAGTTCTTTCTTTTGCATGTGATGTATAGAGGGTTAAGATTGACAAAACTGTTCAAGAGCTTGATGGTGTTACTAAACTGGGAAAAGGTAAGAATATACCTAAGGTCTTTTATAGAGTTTTAAGGGTTCATTTTGGAAGCCTGGCTGGGTGCCCCTGGCGCAAGATTGTACAGCAATCCCTGAAGAAGGTACAAATTTGTGCCTGTACATTGGGTACACTAGCATAATGTTCACAGTTTGATTCCCCCCAGAACTTGAGACTAAAGGTGATTCAAACCTGCAAGCAGAAAGGAGAGTTATCCTGTCTGTTACCTGTTCACATTGCTGCGCTCAGAGATTGGCACTGTGGGAGCAGAGGGCCTGACCTGCTGAGTGCGTTTGTGACAGATTTGGTTGGCAGCAGTGCAATAAATTTGGTAACACAAGCTTTAACTGTTCAGTGTGTCAGCTTAATACTGTACAGCTCACTTGCAAAATAAGGCAGTGATTTATTTTTATAAAGGAAACAGAACTATATCATTTTGCTTACAGTCAAGTTCCTACCTGTTTTATTTTTTTTCTAAAGTGCAAGTTAGAGTAGCCGTAGATAGGGAAGAAGGTGGCTTCCAACTACAGTGGGCACACTGTAGACTACTTGAAGCAGGTGTGCCAGGACAGAGAAGTCCTGTATGAGGGGAGAGCCACTAAGCAGAACCTCATGGATGCCCTGATGGCAACAGATGCCCAGAGCATTGAGTCACTGACTGTGACTGTAAGGGACCAAACCTTGGGTGTGGAGGGGCCAGCGGCCAGTGCATTGTCCAGATCCAGTGAGGATGACAGCAAGGCCAGTGCCAGTGAAGGGCCACAGTAGCAGGAGAAGATCACCAGCATTCTGGAGTCAGAAGCAATCAGGCTGCAGATTGAGTTGTGCAGAATGGAGCTGGAGTTCCAGAGGGAGGCTGAATGAGAACGGCAAGAGGTGGAGCTAGAACGGCAAGAAGCAGAATGAGAGAAGGGAGCCACAGAGGAGAAGAGGGAGCAAGAACAGCGAGAAGCAGACCGTGAACAGTGGGAGACTGACTGTGAAGAGCATGAGTGCCAGAGGCGACATGAACTGGAGAAGCTACGACTCCAACCACCAGCACCAGAGCAGGTAAGTGACTTGGGTTTAACTGGAACTACAGGACTGGCTTACAAATTTAATTCCAAATTGATAACTGAATTTAAAGAGGGGGAGGATATGGATGTCTTTTTGAATTCCTTTGAAAAAGTTTGTATTCAGTCTGAAATTCCTAGAGGGTCCTGGAGCTTCCAGCTATCCCTGCTACTTACTGGAAAAGCTCGGGATGCATTGGGGCAAATGGACAATGAGGACAGTAATGATTACAGCAAACTTAAAGCTGCACTTTTAAAAAAGTTTGATTTAACTGCAGAAGCATACAGAGCTAAATTCCATAAGCTCAGGAGAAGCCCTGATGTGAGCTACGAGGAGCTAGCCATGAAACAACGTCAGTTTTTAAAATGTTGGTGGGAAGGAATTGAAGCAAATTCTGTAGATAAAATTGAAAATGCTATTTTGTTAGAACAGTTTTTTGGGGCATGCCCAGCAGAGGTGAAAACCTGGCTTAGGACCAAGATCCCAAAACAGTACAAGAGGCTACTGAACTCTGGGACCGCTATGCCAGGAACAGACCTGCTCTGAGAGTGAATGGGGTGGGTGTGGCAGCACAGAAAGGGAAAAGCACACCTTCAGGGCAGCTAAAACCCCCACTGCCTACACCAAAACCAGTTAGCCCCATGTTTCAAAGAAAGGAGTTCTCTGAGAAATGAAATGAATGTTGGGTTTGTAAAGAAACTGGGCATATTGCCAGACAGTGTCCCAAAAGGGTGAGTAATATGCAGAATGGGGTTAAGAAAGAAGTGGATTGTTTGTGTGTCCCTGGAAGAATGCCTGTGAACATGAGGGAACACATGCACCCAGTCACGGTGAATGGTGTACAGACTCAAGGGTTAAGGGACATGGGGGCATCCCTGACATTGGTAAAAGGGATCTGGTAGAGCCTGGTCAGCTTATACCCAATGAATTTGTAACTGTACAAGACTTTACTGGAGAGGAGAAAACATTGTCCCTTGCTAGTGTTCTCCTAGACTGGGGTGAAACAGGGGGAACTGTGCAACAGGTGGCTGTAGCCAGGACTTTAGCAGTTGATGTTATCCTTGGCAACAATCTCAAACAGGGAATGGTGTGTGCAGTTACCCATAGCCAAGTAGCAAGGGAAAATTATAGTTCCATGGACCCCACAGAAGCCATTGTGGAAACCACTAGGAGGCTGGTTCCCCAGGTTGTGTCTCCTGATATGGAGACTAATGAAAAGGGGGTAGAAATTTCCCCAGTAGCAGTTAACCACACAGCTATGGAGGGTTACTCCGAAGAGGAAGGGGTGACCCATTGTCAGAGGGTTAGGGATGACATTGATTCTGAGTGCCCTGATGCTAGTGCTAGGGACCCTAGTTTAGAAACTGAAGGGGACCTGTCCCATGCCTTGGGAATGTGTAAAGAGTTTGCTACTGCTCAGAAAAGTGACCCTAGTGTAGAGAAGCTGAGGGCTTGCGCAGACTCTGTCGGAGCACAGGGAGGTGCTGGTAAACATAAAGTTTATTGGGAAAATGGACTGATGTATACTCAGGCTGTGAAGACGGGGAGGGGTGAAAGGCAGGCAGCTTTTCATTCCCCAGGGGGACCATGAGCAGTTGCTCAAGATTGCACATGATATTCCCTTGTCTGGTCATCCAGGAATCATGCACACTATGCAGCAGTTGGCTCAGAATTTTTATTGGCCCAACTTCACCCAGCAGGTGAAGGAGTATTGCAGGACTTGTTACCGGTGCCAATAAATAGGGAAGGCGGGCAAAAAAAACCCAAGTCACCCTAATTCCACTGCCTATAGTGGAGGAGCCATTCCAGAGGGTGGGAATGGATATTGTGGGGCCTTTAAATACCCCCAAGTCCTCCGGGAAGAGGTTCATCCTGACTGTGGTGGATTATGCCACCCGGTATCCAGAGGCAGTTGTCCTATCCTCACTGAGGACAGACAAAGTGGCAGATGCCTTACTTGGGATTTTCTCCCGTGTTGGGTTTCTGCAGGAGGTTATCACCGATTGAGGGGGTTCCTTCATGTTGGACTTGATGAAATGTTTGTGGGAGAAGTGTGGAGTGGTGCAGAGGCACATGACACCTTATCACCCACAAGCCAATGGGCTTGTGGAAAGATTTAACTGTACCCTAAAGTCAATGCTCCAAGCACTTGCTGAACAGCATGGGAGGGACTGGAAGAAATACTTTCCCCACCTGTTGTTTGCATACAGGGAGGTGCCCAAGAGTCAACAGGATTTTTCCCCTTTGAGCTCTTATATGGACACTGGGTATGTGGGCCCCTAGACTTGATCCGGGAGGACTGGGAAGGCAAGCACGCCAACCAGGGAACTCCCATAGTGGATTACGTCCTTAGGTTTAGGGAAAGGCTGAAGGAGCTTATGGGGACAGCCCAGAGCAACCTGACAGCTGCCCAACAGAAACAAAAAGTGTGGTATGACCGGAGAGTCAAAGCTTGCTCATACATGGTGGGTCAGAAAGTCATGGTCCTTATTCCAGTCCAGAAAGACAAGCTGCAGGCTGAGTGGGCAGGACCGTATCAAGTAGTTAGAAAGGTAAATGATGTGAACTATTTCATAGAGTTACCTGACAGAAGACAGACAGAAAGGATGTACCATGTCAACATGATGAAGCCATATGCTAATAGGGTTGACATGGTGTTTGCAGTATGTAGTCCTGGGGAGGGAACAGACAAAGGAGACCCCCTTCTGGACTTGCTGGAAGAAAGAAAGCAGAAGTCCTCTGTAGAGGCAGTTAAATTGTCTTCCCAGCAAGGAAGGTTCTAGCAGACTTTGCCCCACTGTTTAGCACCAAGCCTAAACTAACCCCATTAGCAACGCACAATATGGAGACAGGGACACAGATGCCCATATGGTGGACAGCATATTGGGTGTCAGATGCTGTCCGAAAGGACATTAGGAGGGAGGTGGAGGAAATGCTGGATTTAGGGGTAATCCAGAGATCTCACAGCCCCTGGGCCTCAACCTGTAGTCCTTGTGCCCAAGCCAGATGGCTCTACTCATTTTTGTGTCGACTATCATGGACTGAATGCAGTCACGAAGTCAGACACCCACCCAATGCCCCAGATGGATGAACTCCTGGACAAGTTGGTAGGGGTGCCCTACCTGACAACTATTGATCTGACAATGGGGTATTGGCAGGTAGAGTTAACTGATAGAGCTAGGGAGAGGTTGGCTTTCATCACTCCGATAGGCTTATTTGAATTTAAAGTAATGCCTTTCAGAATGAAGAACACCCCGGCCACTTTCCAAAGTTTGGTGAACCAGGGGTTAAATGGTGCTGAGGACTACGCCGTAGCTTACCTGGATGACACTGCCATCTTTAGTGCCAGCTGAACGGAACATCTGTCCCACCTTATGGAAGTGCTGGGCAGGATACAGAGGGCCGGGCTCACTGTCGAAGCTGAGAAGTGCCAGGTGGCCATGGCTGAAGTGGCATACCTCAGGCGTATTGTAGGCTGGGGACAGCTCCTTCCTAACCAAGTAAAATTAGAGGGGATCAAGGCATGGCCCAGACTAGAAATGCAGAAGCAGGTCAGGAGTTTTCTAGGGACAGCGGGGTACTATAGGAAATTTATACCAAATTACAGTGCCCTGGCTGCTTCCCTATCTGACCTAGTAAAGAAAAAGATGCCTAAGAAAATTACCTGGGAACTAGCCTGTGAAAAAGCCTTTATCAGACTGAAGGAGACACTGTGCAGTGCTCCTGTATTGACCAGTCCTGACTATAGCAGACCCTTTAAAGCCCAGACTGATGCCTCAGATGTGGGTATTGGGGCAGTACCGATTCAGACATCCAACCAAAGGAAAGATCACCCTGTAGTGTACCTGAGTAAAAAGTTACTTCTCAGGGAGCAGGCTTACTCAACTGTGGAAAAAGAGTGTCTTGCCATAGTGTGGGCCCTAAAGAAGTTAGAGCCATACTTATATGGGCAGCATTTTGAGGTACAAATGGACCACAAACCCCTGGTGCAGCTGACACAAATGGAAAAAACTAATGGTAGACTATTAAGATGGAGTCTTGTCTTGCAAGGGTATGACATGACAAGCTTACATAGGGCTGGAGCTATCAATCAGACCAACGATGGCCTGTCGCGTCTGTATAAGGAGTGAACTGACTTGGGAAGATCATCCCATGCAGGGGCTAGAGCCCCCAGATTCAGTCTAGGTGGGGAGGACTGTGACGCTTGGCCAGCTGGTTATGATTGTTCTATGATATTTGCAATATAGAATGTGGTATGTGAGTGTCTCATATGAGACATCCTGTGCTATGGGTGCCCCCCCCCCGGTCAGTGAAGTGTCAAGTGACCTGAAACCAGGAGGTAATTAAAAGACTAGAGAGACTTAATTAAGGGTCTCCTGTTTTTCTGTCTTAATTAGAACTGACCCAGCTGCCAGGATATAGGGCTTGTAAACTTTTATGACGTCTTAGAGGAAAAACATGTATACCACCATGGTGTGAAAAGTTGTAAAATCTTTGACTAGCCTTGGGAACAGGAAACCACACAAGATCAAAGGGAAATGCTTGATTAAAGACTATCATAATTTGGGAAATCAGTTTTTGCTGAAGTCACAGTATTTAAAATATCTCCTGACAGGAAGATCATTGTTTATATATTTTTTATATTCTAAAAGGAGGAGCTAGATGACATCATCGAAGGGCATGTGAGAGAGACACAGTTTGACTAGGACTTTGTCTGATCTTAGAGAGACATATGTTTTTGGGCTCTTAAGAAACAAGATCTAACTATAAGCACTATAGAGGTAATACATTAGCTAGAAAAAGTTTAACTGTATGTTGGTAGGAGTTTGTCTGTAGTTTTCTTTGCTTTTCTTTTAAGTGATTGTATGCTCTTTGATATACGAACATATGAAATATATGAAATTTTTCAGCAGATAAAGGCCTAGCGGTCTATCAAGTCTGCTCGAATGTGCAGCTAGCACCCCTTATTCTGCAGCTTCCCCTCCCTTCCACCCTTCCCCTTCATTGACCCTTCCCCTTGTCTTGTCCCATCCCCATTTGAAGTAGTCCACTGTTCTACTAGATACCACTTCTGGAGGTAACGCATTCCACCCAACCACCACCTCCTCTGTAAAAAAGTGTCTCCTCATCTCCCTCCTGAACCTTCCTCCCTCCAGTCTCATATCATGGCCCCTGGTGTCCCTCCCCTCCCTTACTTTGAACAGCCCCTCTGTACCTGTCTTGTTTATTCCTTTCATGTACTTAAAGGTTTCAATCATGTCCCCATCCCTCCTCTCCTCCAGTGAGTACATGTTCAACTCCCTCAGCCTCCTCTCGTATGATAAGTCCCCCAGCCCCTTGATCATCTTTGTTGCCCTGCACTGCACCCCCTCCAGTAACTTAATGTCCCTCTTCAGATACGGGCACCAGTACTGCACACAGTACTCCAGGTGCAGTCTAACTAATGACCTATACAGTGGCAGAATCACCTCCTTCCTCCTTGAGGATATACCCCTTGCAATACAACCCAGCATTTTGTTGGCCTTTGCAGCTGCCTTCCTACATTGTGCCGAGTTGTTGATTGACCCTATAATGAGCATCCCCCAGATCCTTCTCCTCCTCTGTCTGGGCTAGCTGCACTCCCCCCAGCTGGTAACTCCTCCTTGGGTTCTTCATCCCAAAATGCAGCACCTTGCACTTTTTGGCATTAAACCCCAGTTGCCAGGTATCTGACCAGGCTTCAAGCTTTGCCAGATCATCCTGCAACCCCTGCCATCGCCCTAGGTCATCCACCACCACTCCTGCCTTGGTATCATCAGCAAACAGACTGATCTTGCTCTTGATGTCCAATGATATGTCTGCAATGAATTTCCCAAACAACACTGGTCCCAACACTGAGCCCTGTGGAACACCGCTCATCACTACCCTTGGGTGTAAGAGCTCCCCACTCACCACCACCCTCTGTTGCCTTCCCTGAAGCCAGTTCCCTACCCATCTCACCAGCTTTGCACCTGCCCCTGTGCCTACTAACTTACTTCCCAGCCTTCCATGCGGCACTGAGTCAAATGCCTTACTGAAGTCCAGATACAGGACATCCACTGCATGGCCCCTGTCCAGTTGCCTAGTTACCCAGTCATAGAACTCCACCAGGTTGGTTTGGCAGGATCTGCCCCATGTGAAGCCATGCTGTCTGCTGTCCTGTAGTCCTTTGGCCTCTAGGAGGGCCACCAGCCTCTCCTTCAGGATAGTCTCCATTAGCTTACCCATGATGGATGTGAGGTTCACTGGTCTGTAGTTTCCCAGTTCATCCTTGGAGCCACACTTGTGGAGGGGCACCACATGAGCCATCCTCCAGTCCTGAAATACACACCCTGAATGTAGTGAGGCATTAAATAGGTCTTCCAAAGGTCCTGCAAGGATCACTGCCAGCTCCTTCAGTATCTTGGGATGGATGCCATCTGGGCCTGGTGCCTTATCCACCCTCAGTGCCTTCAAACCCTCCCGAACTCTGCCCTCTATGATTTCCCTATCTGTCACCCCCTCCTCCCCTGTTTCTGCCATTTCTCCCCCCTTGGGTGTCACCCCCCTCTTCTATTTAGTAAATACTGAACAGAAGTACTCATTTAGTGCTTCTGTCTAATTGCACCCTGCTTCCACCCAACCCCTTCCTTCCTAATCCTTTCTATGTGGTCCTTACAGCTCCTTTTCTCCCTGATCTACCTAAAGAAGTCTTTCTCCCCCTTCTTAATGCCTTGTACCAGCCTGAGTTCCGGAGATGCCTTGGCTCCCCTTACTGCCCTTGTCACCTCCTTTGATTCCATCAAGTACTCCTCCCTGTCCTCCCCTCTCTCTGTTTTATTGTACTTCCTAATGGCAGCTCTTTTCCTCCTTACCTTTTCCATGACCTCCTTGCTCAACCAGCTCAGTTTCTTAGCCCTAGCCTTCTTGCTCTGGGCCTTGTAGCAGGTTTTGGTTGCCTCCACTATCCCCAGCTTTATGAGCTCCCACCTTTGGTTAGTGTCCATACTAGATTGAATTCTGGCCAGGTACCCTTTTACCACTTCCCCCATCCTCCCAATGTTGGCCCTCCTGAAGTCCAGCACTCTTGTGCCAGATTCCACTCCTTCCTTGCCCATACCCAATGTGAGCCATACTGAGTGGTGGTCACTCCCTGACAGTGGTTCCTCCACTGTAAGTTCTATCACAAAGTCCCAATTTGCCAGCACAAGGTCAAGGGTGTTCTCTAACCTGATTGGTTCACTGACCATTTGCAGCAGGAAGCTGTCCTGGAAGGCATCCAGCAGTACCTGCTCCCTTTTGCTCCTGGTTGTTGGGGTACTCCAGTCCACTCCTGGCATGTTGAAGTCCCCCACAATCACCACACTACCCTTCTCACAGGTCCTCCTGATCTGTCCTGCTAGTTCTCTGTCTAACTCCTCCATCTGAGATGGCGGCCTGTACACCACTCCCATTCTAAGAATCCTATTCTTGGAATCCTGGATTTGCATCCAAAGTGACTCCATACTACTCTCCTTCCCTTCCTCCCTTACACACTTCAGTCCTTCCTTCACATATAGTGCCACACCTCCTCCTTTCCCAATCACCCTGTCCCTACAAAATAACCTGTACCCTGGTACAGACAGGTCCCAGTCATCGCATTGGGTGGCCCATGTTTCTGTGATGGCTGCAATGTCCACCTCTCCCTCTGCCATGAGCTCCTGTAACTCTGCAGTTTTCCTCCCAAGGCTCCTAGCATTAAGGGAAACCATCTTCCACCCTTCCCCCCATCCTGTCCTCCTTTACTAGCATCACCAATAGTACTTGCCATTTGCCCTTTGTCACTGTTATGGGGGGGTAAGCTCATATGGTTTCCCAACCTGTGGTCTCTGCATGTCTCTTGCCCAATTGCCAGCCCCCACTCCTAGTTTAAATTCCCTACTTCCTCTATGTACTCCTCCATCCTTTGTTTCAACACTTTCTTTCCCTCCTCACTCAAGTGTAGTCTGTCCTTGGCATAGAGACTACTGTCCTCCCAGGTCCCTCCCCACCCCCAACAGCCCATACCCTTAGCACAACACCAGGTTCTTAGCCATCCGTTAACTTCCTCTATTCTCCAGCTTTCTTGTTGTGCTTGCCTTGGGCACTGGAAGTATCTCTGAAAAAGTTACTGATCTTCCTGCCCCCTCACATAATTGTCCTAGTTCCTCAAACTTCCTCTGGACTATATCTACTGTCTTGTCATCCAGGTCGTTCATCTCAAGATGCATAATTAAATGAGGCTTGTCCCTACCCCTTCTAGCATATTTCAGAACAGATTGTCCCACCTTTTCCGCTGTCATTCCTGGCATGGCCTCCACCCAAATGCGACTATGCCTCTTCCCCTTGCTACCCCACCTGACTCCTCTTAGTATTGAGTCCCCCAGCACTAAAATTCCACCACTCTTACTCCCTGCTTGTTTCCATTCATCTCCCTCTCTACTTTCTGGCTCCTCTTCTTCCTCCTGCACATTATTTCCCCCTTTTGCCCCTGTTGCAATTCTCCCAGCAGAACTTCCCCCCACTCCGGTTTGGTCCAGGCATTTATCAATTACTCCTCTAATTTCATCATTTCCCTCCTCCACTTGCTTCCTCTCTAGCAGTGCAAAACTATTTTCTGAAGACCCTTCACAAATGCCCGCTCCCTCTCTCTTCATAGTAACCTGTTCTCTCCTTTCCACTCCATGACTTTTGCCACTTCTTCACCTCCCCTCACAAGTCCCTATCTCCTCCTTCCATTTGTCTTTTGTCTCCTGACCTGGTTTCCCCAGCAATCGTTCTTCCTGGCCTGGGCCCCCTTGTCCCTGCTTCCCTTCTTCTGACCCTCTCCTCACCACTGTTGGCCTAAATCGCTCTCTCTCATCTCCCATTCTTCCTCCCTTCAGTATTGGGCTAAACCGACCTCCATTCTGCCTTGCCTGTCTTAGTTCCTCCTGCAGACCCTCAATCTCCTTTCTAAGTTTCTCTGTGTGGTTGCACACTAAACATCCTCCCACACTCCTGGCAATTTTTAGAAAGATTGGTGCACCGCAGTTGTTGCAGCCTACCACCCTACCCATTGCTGTCATTGCCCACCAGTGACCTCCCACCTTCCAGATGCAGGATACCAAACACTCCCCCAAGTCTCCCCTCTCCCCCCTCTATCAGTGCAAAACATTTTTTTCTTAATTTCCCTTACCCCCTTTGTTATACACGTTTAGATAAATGGAGCAACTGCTTTTTATATTCCTAACCTTCCTATCCACACTCAAAAACAGACTTTAAATAGCTATTGCACAATCTTCTTCAAACTCCTACTCCTCCTTTCCACAATGCAATAACAATGCAAAGAAGTAACAATGAAAGCTCCTAGATTTGTAGTTACTTCCCTTCCACTGAGATAGCAGTCACCTCTTCACTTGCTGCTGTTCCATTCCTGGATATCTGCTTCTGCTATTACAGGTGCATATCCTTTGCCCGTTTGAGGAAGTGATGTCAGAACCCCTGGTATAAAGGAAATCATGAACCAGGGGTTTGTGGGGTGAGGGGTTGGAGTGGGACCTACCCAAGTCTTCCAGAAACAATCAGGTAGCTGAGGCCCCTGGTCAGACCATTAGCACCCTTCCCCCACTATGCACTAACCTTTGCAGCTATTGAAGCCAGCAAAAATGAATCACAATTCTACTCAATGTTCCCAAAATAGGTTTGCTGCCAAAAGAAACAGGTCTCCAATTCAAACAGCTTCACCAACAACACATCAAAATAGGCTTGAAATTAGAAGATATAGGTCTCTGATTCAAAGAAACAGCCCCCGTTAAATCACACCAACTAGGTTTTAAATCAGAAGAAATTGGCCTCTACAAATGCTGCCTGCTACACAGTGAAACATCAAACAAATGAGCCCACTTATAGCCACCAAAACAGTTTTCAAAATTCCAACAGCCCCAAAGCAATACCCTGCTAACCCCTTAGAAGTAGTAAGAAAGAAAAGAAATAACCTTCTACCAAGTAAAATCCAAACAATGTAAAAACAGCAAGAAGCTACTGTTCTGTAAAAGATCTGGTCCTTTCCCTTCTAGTTCCATCTGAGAAGCCAAAGCAACTGACACCACACCTGATTTAGTTCTGCCTCCCTAGCCGAGTGAGACCTGGCCAGACCATTAGCACTCTTTCCCCACTATGCACTAACCTTTGCAGCTAGTGAAGCCAGCAAAAATTAATCACAATTCTACTCAAAGCCCCCAAAATAGGTTTGCTACCAAAAGAAACAGGTCTCCAATTCAAACAGCTTCACCAACAACACATCAAAATAGGCTTGAAATTAGAAGATATAGGTCTCTGATTCAAAGAAACAGCCCCCGTTAAATCACACCAACTAGGTTTTAAATCAGAAGAAATAGGCCTCTACAAATGCTGCCTGCTACACAGTGAAACATCAAACAAATGAGCCCACTTATAGCCACCAAAACAGTTTTCAAAATTCCAACAGCCCCAAAACAATACCCTGCTAGTCCCTTAGAAGTAGTAAGAAAGAAAAGAAATAACCTTCTACCAAGTAAAATCCAAATTGTTCTGTGTTAGATTTTTCATATTTTTATCCATTTTTGAGTAAACCTATTATTTTAAGATACTGCTTGGGTCTTCCAAGTTCTTTCTTTTGCATGTGACGTATAGAGGTTAAGACTGACTAAACTGTTCAACAGCTTGATGGTGTTACTATACTGGGAAAAGGTAAGAATATACCTAAGGTCTTTTATAGAGTTTTAAGGGTTCATTTTGGAAGCCTGGCTAGGTGCCCCGGTGTAATATTGTACTGCAATCCCCAAAGAGGGCATGAATCTGTGCCTGTACATTGGGTACACTATCATAATGTTCACAGTTTGACTCCCCCCAGAACTTGAGACTAAAGGTGATTCGAACCCACAAGCAGACAAGAGGGTTACCCTGTCTGTTATCTGTTCACATTACTGCGCTCGGAGGTTGGCACTGTGGGAGCAGAGGGCCTGACCTGCTGAATTCGTTTGTGACAAGGCTCACAAGTCTGTAGCTTCCCGGTTTGTCCTTTGGCCCAGTCTTATGGAGAGGTACCACATGTGCTTCCCTCAGGTTCCTGGGCATGCACCCCAACTTCAGAGAGGTATCAAACATGTCCGCCAATGGCCCTGCCAGTATCTCTGCCACCTCTCTCAACACCCTGGGGTGGACTCTGTCTGGGCCAGGTGCCTTGTCCACCTTCAGGGACTTAAGGCCCTCCTTCACCCTTTCCACTGTGATTTCCCCATCTGTGGTTGCTTCTCCCCCACCCTCTCCCACCTCGCCCTTCCTCTCAGGTATTGCGCCCATCCCTCTCCTTGGCGAGGACTGAACAGAATTATTCATTAAGTACTTCTGCCTGCTCATACCCCTTTTCTACCCATCCACTGCCCCTCCTGATCCTAACATTTTGATCCTTGCTCT
Source organism: Neoceratodus forsteri (assembly GCA_016271365.2). Lineage (NCBI taxonomy): Eukaryota > Metazoa > Chordata > Ceratodontiformes > Ceratodontidae > Neoceratodus > Neoceratodus forsteri. The sequence continues at coordinate 1,553,856,006 of CM057453.1, read as the reverse complement.
TTCTCTTCTCTCTGATATATCTGAAGAAATCCTTTTCTCCTCCTTTGATCCCCTGTGCTAACCTCTGTTCCCTAGCTGCCTTTGCTGCCCTTACCACTCTGCTCACTTCTCTGGAGTTCTTCACATATTCTTCTTTGTCTTCTACCCTGTTGGATCACTTGTAAGTCCAAAATACATTCCTCTTTTCCCTCATCTTTTCCACTACCTCTCTACCCATCCAACTAGGTTTCTTGGTCCTAGCTTTTTTGCTCTGGCTCTTGACACAAGTTTTAGTGGCTTCAACCAGTCTTGTCTTGATGACTGCCCATTTTTGTTCCATATCCATTTCTGGGTGGATGCTTGCCATATGACATACCAGTGTGTTTCCCATCCTGCCAAAGTCCACCCTTTTGAAGTCCAGGACCCTAGTTTTTGTAGTGGCTACTTCCCTATCCAGGCTGATTGAAAATCAAACTGTGCAGTGGTCACTGCTTGCCAGAGGTTCCACAACCCTTACATCCCTGACCTGTTCCCCATCTTCCAGTACCAGGTCTAATATATTCCCCTTCCTCATTGGCTCCATTACCCTCTGGGTAAAGAAGCCATCCTGGAATGTTTCCAGGAGAATCCGCTCCCTGGAGCAGTTGGTTGCTGGGATACTCCAATCCACCCCTGGTAGATTAAAGTCCCCCACCACCACTGTGCTCTCTTTACCACTATTCCTCCTTATCTGCTCCCACAGTTTCCCTGTCAATGTCCACTTTCTGGTCCGGAGGTCTATAAACAACCCCCAGACAGATCTTGGTCCCTTTCTGGCTCTGTAGTTGCAGCCAGATTACTTCCGACTTGCCCTCCTACGCGTCCTTCCTATTAGCTCTGATCCCTTCCCTTACATAAATAGCAACCCCCCCCCCAGCCTTCCCTTTATCTCTATCCATCATGAAAAGTTTGTACCCTGGGATGGTTAGGTCCCAGTCATGGTGCTTGGTTGCCCATGTCTCAGTAATGGCGGCTATGTCCACCGCTCCCTCTGCCATCAATGCCTGCAACTCTGCCAACTTGTTCCCCAGGCTCCTAGCATTTAGTGAAACCATTCTCCACACTATCGCACCTATCCTTTCTGCTTCCTTACCCTTCACTCCAACTCCCATTTCTCCTAAGTTCGTATCTATCCCTGTGGTGGGGGGAGGTCCATGGAACCCCCTCTCCTGGTGATTTCCAGCTCCAATACCTCCCCCCACCTAGTCTAAATGACACCTCTTGATGAAATCCCCCGACTTCTGCTTTAACACCTGTGACCCAGCCCTGCTGAGGTGTAACCTGTCCGCTGCATAAAGATCTGTGTTATCCCATGTGCTAACCCAGTCCCGCACCATTCCATACCCCTTGGTCCCACACCATTCCCTCACCCACTTGTTGAAATCACTGATTTTTCTCTTCCTGTCTGTACTGGCCCTTGGTACTGGCAGAACATCTGAGCAGACTACCGTTGTTCCCTCTTTGTGGCATAGTTTTCCTACTTCCCTGAAGCTGTCATGTACCTCCTCTAGCCTTCTCCCTTCCAGATCATTTGTTCCCAGGTGCACCACAGTGTGTGGCTTCCCCACCACCTTCCCCACATATCTGTCCATATGGTGCCCCACTCTACTAGCTGCCAGCCTGGCATGCACTCCACCTAGATGTTACTTTTTCTGGCACCCCTTCCCCCCACCACCTTATACCCTTAAGTATAGACTCCCCTAGAATTATGACTCTCTGATGCTTTTCCTGCTCACCCTCTTGTTGCCCTCCACTCCCCCACCCCCAACTTTTGAGGCCCTCTCATCCCCCCTGTCTTGGCCCCCCTTTGCATCCCCTAACCTTTGCCCTGTCCTCTCCCCCCTTGCAACTATGACTGGGCTACTGACCTCCACCTCCAAACTATTTTCTGTCTATAGAACCTCCCCTTTGCATTGACTTGTTGCTCCGTTCACCATGCTACCACCTCCTCTACTATTACTTCCAAGTGTCTTCCCTGGAATGTGGCTCTCCCCCACTCTGACTCCCCTCTTCTCAATATCCTTAGCCTTCCCTGAGCTGTCTGCCACTTCCCCTTTCCTCCTGTCTCCTTGCTTCTTCTCTCCCTCTGGAAAGACTGCATCACCATCACCTTGCTGCCCCCCTTGCCAATGTATCTTCTTGGTATACTGCCTACTGCCTCCCCGCTGTATACCTTTTCCCTCTGTAGTGTCCTCTCCCTACTCCTTCACTGTAGCTTCACTCCTCTCTGCTACCTGGTCTTCTAACCTAGCCAACACTGAGAATCTGTTTGCAGTGCTAATCTCTTTTCCTTGAATGAGTCCAGTTCCCCTTCCAACAGGCTGATATCTTTGCTCGGACCCAGTCTTAGTCATACTCATGTGCCAGACACTCCACCAGTCATCACTTCCTTCCCTTGACTGCACCCACTTGTGTGGCCCTCCTGCTGTCCCACCAAGTTCCCCCTTATTTTTGCCTGTTTTGAGCTCTTTTGGATACCTCATTAGTTTCCCCTCCTGGCTGTGTTCCCATGTATTCTGTCTCCTCCATGCCTCCATTTCCCTCCTCAACCTCCCTATTTCCTGCCTGAGCTGGCCCACCTGCCAACACACCCTACAACCCCCTGCCTCCCAAGCCACTCCCAGAAATATGGCTGCTCCACATCCTTGGCAACAAACAACTCTTCCCTTCACCTTCCGTATTTGACTGCCCCTGCACATCCATTCCTCCCTTATCCTGGTCCTACCCCACTCTATGGAAGCCTTCCCCTACCTTGGACTTCCCATGTCTATACAGGAAATATGTGACCCTCCCAGTTATGCTCTTTCCTGTCTATCAGTGTGGCCTACCACTTGCCATCCTCCCTGCCAATGCCCTGCAGATACTACTCAAGATGGTACACTCCTGCTTCACAGCACTCAAGCCCCAGGGCTGATCAAGCTTCGGGGTCGCTTGGTCCCCTTTGAAATACAAATGGATCCCAGTCCTACTATTGGTTGGTCTGAGTCACGTGACCACCCTTCCCCTCCTGTGTATTTCCCAACCTCTCCCTCACTCAGTTAAATGCCCCCTCCTTCCAGCCAAGACAAAATTATTTGTTTTGCTGTTACACTACTTAAATCACACAACACACATTGCAATCTTATTAAATGCTACCTGAATCCTAAAAAGAAAAGAAACAGCACAGAGAAAGTACTTATCTTCTAGCTCTAGCTGCCTGCCTCCCTCTGCACAGTTTCACCTCCAACTGGAATCAAGTTCCTACTTGATGTCTTCCATACCCTTACAGAGGACTTGAAATGCCTCTTTCAATTCCACCACTTTGGATTTCTGGATCTTTGCTGCTTTAGTTTTTCTGGTGACCTCTTCCTCTGCAGTGTTTCAGATGGATTGCATGTGTTGTGCCAGACTCCATGTCTCTGGGTGTCTCTTTTCCCTTTGAAGGATTACTTCTCCTTTTAGTTCCAAGAAGATCATCTTAAGGCAGTATTGGATCCTGTCTCTGATGGCCTGCTGGATTCCCACATCCTTGATCCCTTTCACAAACTGGTCTTGCAGTAGTCTCTCTGCATCACCTAGTCCAGTGTTATCCTTTTTCTGCAGCTGTTTCAAAAATTCATGTAGGGCCAATGAGTACTCACATATAGTCCCTTCTTCTCTCTAGGTTCTAGTAAAGAAGCAACTCCAGAGAGCCTTCACAGGGGTTACATCTCCATACAGGCACTCTAGATGTGTCAGGACTTGATCCAGTGTGGCTTGACTTCGTAGAAGGGAGCAGCATGACTTCTTTCTTCGTTTCCCCATCAAGACAGCTGAGGGCAACATCAGGCTGCTGCCCTTCAAGCAGTCTGTATGTGCCAGCTAAGTATCCCAGGTAAGGTACTTATTTCTTTCTCTCTTCTGTTTGAGTCTGTACATGAGCATTGTCATCTTCAGGAACTCAGTCCATTCAGTCATTGGTGGATGCCCTTTTCATGTAAACTTTTTCATGAGGTTCACACCCATAGTAAGAGGAAGCATGACCATTGGCACCACAGCTTGTTCATCCTTTCTTATATCACCCTCCATTTGTCTAGAGATTTTACAAACCTGAACCTCTTTAAAATACGATCCTTCCACCTAAGCCAATTCTGTTACGGTGGCGTAACCTAAGGGGTGCAGTGTTAGCATGGGGGAACAGGATGAAATTTACCCTTACTGTAGTCATGGCTGCCCACAACCTGTACAGGAATAAAAGAACACAAAATTAGGCTAACACCCAGAATGCAATAAATAACTCCAGAGATTTATTTAGGGATGGGGAACAAAGGTACAGCTAAGGGAACACTTTACCAAGGGTAAAACACTTAAAAACCATTCTTATACTCTAAGCAGTATTTCTATAGCTTGACAAGCATGTAAACTGAATTGTTGTAATGGTTATGGAAATTGTCATTCTACTTTTAGCAAGTGACACTTAAACTGTTACAATTCTAAGCAAAATTTCCGTACGTAGGAATCATGAAAACCAAAGTACTGTAATGGTTAAAGAGAAATGGTCACTCTGATTTTAAGCAGGGGGCCCTTAAACTTTTATAACTCTAAACAATTCCCATGAGAGTACAGAGACAGAGAGGTAGAGATACTGTAGATGGAAAGGTAATGTCTGAATTACTCACTTATTTTAGGGGAGGTACCACTCATCTGCGAACATCCCAACCATGAACCAAGAGAGAGGGTACTTATCTGTAATAGTCCACAATGCTGTGAAGTCTGTTTGGAATGAAGTTGATGGGCACATCCTGGAACTGCTGAAGCTCAACACCTTTCGAGCTATTGAGGCCGGACACCACTGAAGCTGATGGCTCTGGAAACCACTGAAGCTGCTGTTGCTGAAAACCTCTAGAGCTGCTGAAATTGGATGGCACTGTAGTTGCTGAAGCTGGACACCACTAAAGCTGCTGATGGTGGAAACGTGGAGCTGCTAGCTGGACACTGCTAGAGCTGCTGAAGCTGGGCACCACTGGTGCTGCAGACACTGGATACCTGCAGAACCACCTCTTTCAGAAGGCAAAATCTGCTGGCAGCCTCTGACTCCAAACTATGTGGCCTAACAGACCTTTGACTCCAAAACAACCTTTGATCTCTGGAGTGATCACCCTGAGCTTCCCTTGTGGCCACTGTATTCAGATCCTGACATCCCACAATTCCTTTTGGGTACCCCAGGTGACTGTCAGGCTTCCCAGACTGTCCCCTAGCATGAACTCTCAAGTCCACTTAGGTTGTAACCTGTCTGACCACTGTGAGACTAACCACCAGTGGTCTAGACTGGCTTGTAATGGGGTTGTATAAGACCACGGGGCTCTTGTCTACCAGTACTCATGTGTCTTTGTGATTTCTCACCAGCATTCATCTCCAGGTCCTCATCCATCCATTGTCTCCATGGCTGTCCCTTTCAGTTCACCGGTTCTGTTGTCTGTCCTTCTTGATCTTCATCCTGCTGAAATGCTACAGCAGCAAGAAGGTGCAGGTAACTGTTCACACTGGGTCCTTCTTTAGTGGCCAGTTGTCACTGTCAGTCTCTCTTTTTATTTTGTCTCTGCCTCTCTTTCTCCTGTCTTTATCTTTCCTTATGCAAAAGGTGTATATCTGTGTCTTTGTGGGGATAATTGGCACAGTTTTTAGCCCCCTGCACCTCTCAGTTTCACTCTCTCTGTCTTCTTTTTTTTTTGTTGTTTAAGAAAATGCTCTGTCGTTTGGTCTCTCTCTCTCGCTCTCTGTCTCTCAAGGGCTTTCTTTCTTTTTGTCCTTTTATTTTAGCTATGTAGATCAAATGCAGTTTATGCAAGCCATCTCTCTCTTTTGGAAAGGGGCTCTCTAGCACTGCTTGTTATCCCCTCTGCTCTGTCTCTCTGTCTATTTGGGTCATGCTCTCTCTTTCTCTCTCTCTCTCTATGTGCTTTCTCTCAGGGACTTTCTTTCTTTTACTCTCTTTCTATGTCTTCTATGTTCCTTTATCTCTTTCTCTGTCATTATCTGTATCTTCCTCTGTGATTGGTGTTGGTAGTGGCGATGATAAAACCAGAGTGCTGGCTGTCCGCTCCTGCCACCACCCAGCTCAACTGTCCCCATGAGAACCCTGTCTATTAAAAAGAAAAAAAAAACTGAATAGCAAATTTGTACCCAGGGATTGGTCCTGAGTCCCACACTATTTTATATATATATATATATATATATATATATATATATATATATATTAGAGGCAAAAACTCCATTTAATGCATCAGTTAGGGTTGTTTCTAGCGAAAAAAAGCTAGGACATTAAGTTAGGTTGAAAGCCCCCCTTGGACTAGCCACCCCCAACCAGCATCAGGTGTGCATTGGGGTCATCACTCCTTCTCACCCCATCACATGTGTGAAGAAGCTGAGGCATGGGAGAATGGGGTGAGAATTAGGACCGATGACTCCAATGCACACCCCGATGCCGGTTGGGGGGGCTGGGGGGTCCAAGGGGGGTCTTTCAACCCTAATCCCGAATTTCCTAGCTTTTTTTTGCTGTGGAACAACCCCAACTGATGCATTTAACAGATTTTTTTTGCCTCTAATTTCTCTTCTTTTTGAGAATAAGGATGATAAATGATGAGAGGAATGCAGTGGTGGCATCACGGGGCCCTTTGGGCCCTGCGCTCCAGCCACGTGATGTCTTGTTACACAGTAACAGGAACTGCAAAGCAAATGCAAGCAGCAACAGTAATGCACATGGCGAAGCAAACGTTAATAGAAACACAAGCGTAAAGTGATGCCGAACCAAACAGTTACAGTACGTAAATGGAGACATCAAACAGAAGTGTATACAGAACGCAACTGGTAACACACACATTCATGGTACCACAATTGTAAACACAAATGGTAACAGTAACACCAACAATAATACTCAAGTAAACAGAAACGCAAGCACATACGAAAACGCAAACCGTAATGCACACACTCACGGAACCACAGTTGTAAATGCAAATGGTTATGGTAACAGCAACAGTAAAGCCAATAAAAAGAGAATCGCAAGTGCATACGAAAACACAAACTGTTACACATAAGGTCATGGTACCACAGTAGTAAACGTAAATGGCAACAGTAACAGCAACAGTAAAGACAACAGAAACAGAAATGCAAGTGCATATGAAAGCATAAACTATTACGCGCACATGGTGATGAGCCGAGAGCAGTGATTGATGGTAACAAGCGCAACTGGAAACGCTAGCTGCCACAGTAACAAAGGGCACACCCTTCTTTTTCTCAAAACTGCATTGAAAAAACTAATTGAAAACAAAGAATGTATGCATTATAATTGACTTCAGAGCAGAAAAGTACAACTTGGAATACTAAATTGCTTATATCTCAGGAACCGTATGACGTAGGAAAAAAATTAAAATTTTGTATGAAATATTACTTTCCTGGCTAGTTTTTTGCTTAGTTCATCCAGTTGGGGGGGGGGCTAAGCTTTTTTTGACAAAAAGTCCCGATCTCACACCTTTTCAGAGATACGGGCCCTGAAAGACGTGACGGACACCATTATGTTGTCCTATGGGACAAATCGTCAACTTCGGAGTGCTGTCACTTTGCCACCCTGTAATATTTTTTCTCCAAACCACCAAAAGGCACATTTGTAGGATGCTGACTTTCTTCCCTCCAAATTTCAGCCCAAAAGACCAAACCGTTATTTTCCAGCAGAGCGTCAAAGAATTCCTGTAATATGGCGGATGCCGTAATGTTATCCTTCGTAGTGCCGTAACTTTGCCACCCTGTAATATTTTTTGACCAATCCACTAAAAGGCATATCTGTGTGATGTTGCCTTTCTTCCCTCCAAATTTCAAGTAAAAAGACCAAACCATTTCTGAGATATTCAATGTCAAAGATTGGCAAAATTTCCCTATCTATTCCATTATAAGAAATCTGCCCGTCTTGTCCCTATTTTGCGATCAAAGATCACGATCAAAGAATCTCATGATCAAAGAATTTGTAGCCTCATGGTCAAAGAATTTGCAGGCTCACGAACAAAGAATAAAAAATTTAATAATTCAAAAAATAGAAGCAATTGCAGTAAACCACCACAATGGTTCAACAGAATGAAGCCCCCTGAGTAAAACCCATCCTCATTTGACTTCCTAGGACACCCCTGGGCTAAGAAAATAGAATTTTAAATTGGGCCATCTTGTCCATCACTCGCGATGCAAGATCGTGGTCAAAGAATCTCATGATCAAAGAATTTGCAGCCTCACGATCAAAGAATTTACAAGCTCATGAACAAAGAATAAAAAATGTAATAAATCAAAAAATTGGAGGAATTGCAGTAAACCACCACCATGGTTTGACCGAATGAAGCCCCCTGAGTAAAACCCACCCTCATTTGAATTCCTAGGGCACCCATGGGCTGACAAAAATGATTTTTAAATTCACCCTTCTTGTCCCTTGCTCACGATGCAAGATCATGATCAAAGAATCTCACGATCAAAGAATTTGCAGCCTCACCATCAAAGAATTTGCAGGCTCATGATCAAAGAATAAAAAATGGTGAAACACAATTTATTCACTGATTTGAACCAAACTAATGGCATGGTTCAACATAACGGTACCTCCTGAGCAAAACAAGCCCTTATTTGTGTCCCTAGCCCACCCCTGAGCTGAGATATTAGTGTTTCAGGTCACGATGCAAGATCACGATCAAAGAATCTCACGATCAAAGAATTTGCAGGCTTGCAATCAAAGATCGTTAGCGAGCTGCGAATTAAGATTTTAAAAGTTTATAACTCTATTTGTTAACCGATTTGGATGGAACCAAAGCCATGGCTTGATAGATCGGGTTCCCCTGAGTAAAACCCATTGAAGTTTTACTTCAGAAGTGACCCCTGAGCCGAGATATTTGTGTTTGTGTGATTGGAAAACTGAAAACAAGATGGCGTACCTCGCGGTCAAAGAATTTTGAAAATTCCTCAGGAACAAAGATTCTTGAACTGCAAGGCTGCAAATTCTTTGATCGTCAGGCGAGACCAGATGGCCAGAACCCCCTTTCTTTGATCGCAAGATATACATATAAATGTTTCCATTGACTTATAATGGGAACTTAAAAGTGCCATAACTTTTGAATGCCTTAATTTTTTTTCACCAAACAAAAAGTGGCATGTTCAGCCACCAAAGCTCTTTCAAATGAGTCATCTTGCAGAGTGACAAACCACACAATGGCTGTGCAGGACCACATTAAGAATGCCAAGAGGTGCCTTCAAAAATGGATAATTCTGCATTTTTCAGCGCTTTCATACACAAAGACCAGCACTCTGACACAAATGCAATTTGGCAAATCAAGAGATCTAATGCACCCCAATGGGTGTACCAAATTTCAGGCAAATCCATTGAACGGGTCCAAAGTTATCAATGTCTAAACTTTTGACTTTAGTATGTAAGTGGCTGCTCAACTTAATTATAGTGGGACGCTTCATTATAATATATATATATATATATATATATATATATATATATATATCTATAGAGAGAGAGAGAGAGACACCAAGAAAATAAAAAACATAAATAGTAAATCATATGTGGGGAGGTTGATCGAATTGAACATGTGCTCTTTGGAGTATAGGCAGATGAGAGGGGAGCTATGCCTGGTATATAGGGTGTTCAAGGATGAGGGACTTTGGGAGTGTGTTGGGCTTAACAGAAATAACAACAATAAAAATAGAAGATCACATGAGCTTCAGCTAAAATTAGAGATCTTCAGAACAAATAGAAAGGGTGGATGGATTAATCAGAAGATCGTATCAACGTGGAATTCTCTGCCTGAGTTAGTTGTATATAGTACAACTATTGAGGGTTTTAAAACATCATTAGATAAATATATGGACAGTGCATGCAGCAAATATCACCACTGATATGTGGTGAGTCACATTTAACTAATGCCAGTTGACTCAAAATTCTTCTATGAAACCCATGAATGCCATAGCATTTTTACAGCATGAGCCATGGCTCATCCTGAACTGGCTCATGATCCTTTCTCTGTCTCTTCAGCTAGCACCCTCATAGACTAGGAGTCCAGGCATGTCTCATAGGTCATTCAGTCATGTCAATGCTGGAAAGTTGCCAAGCATGTACAGCAGGGGAAGGGGACTGTGAGCATGATCCTCCCTAGCAAAGTGTGCTTGGGAGGCAAGGAACAATCTTTTCATTTTTAAACAATGAAAATGGGTAATAGATGGTCCAACTTGGGCACAACACCTGCTGCTCCTCTCCCCCACAGGGATACTGGGGAAGGGAAGTGAAACAAGCACAGCTGAACCCCAGCTTAAGGGATAAGTGCATAGCATTTTTTTTTTTAGGAAGGGGTAGTCCACTTTATACATATTCTCTTAGGCTGGCTGTCAACATAGCCAAAGCCCTCCTCAATAAACCATGCTTCCAAACAGTCATTAAATGTCTTGGTGCAGAGTTCTCTTGCATCTCCCCAGCCATACATAGTTAACACTTTGGAGAAAATCTCCATGCATGCTGCCTGCTTAAGGTCCCTTCCCAACTCCCTGAATATACCAACCCCTGAAGTTACCAGTTCCTGAAGCTGCTATTGTGTTTTTAAACTAAAAATAAAATTTCTAAAAATCACAAGTGATGAAACCATAACTGGCAAAATGGTTCTGTGTCATTGAACATTTAGTGTTCCTACAAGTTAGCTATACAAAAGCCGAAAAAAACCCTAAAAAGTTTGCATTCTGAAAACAAACAATTTAGTTGGAGGGGGTGGTCTGTGATTTGAGTGGTCAACATATTACTGTGAAAAGAATGTACCCTGATAGTTTTTTCAACTAAATATTGTGTTTTTTTAAACTGAAAACAGAATTGTTTAGAAATCATGAACGATAAACAAATAAATGTTTTATCACTCATGCTTATGGTTTTGTATGTTTTTTTCCTTTTAGTATCACTTTCAAGTGCCAGCAAATGATTGTGCAGTGACAGTTACAAAATTAGGTGGCTTTGACAGTTTTAACTTGCGTGTTTGACACTTTAAGTTGTGTGGGGGATTCTTTAGGTTGTGTTTTGTTAAAAAACTGCTTTTATTTTAACTAAAAATGAAAATTTACCAAATCTCAATTGATGATAGCAAAACCAAGCTGTTTCATCAGATAGCTTTTGTGACATGTGAACATGTGTTCGTGAAGTCTTTTTGCTTGTGCGAGTGCTTCTTTAAGTAATTTTTCAAAAATGTTGCTGTTTTCTTGGCACAGGAAAGGCCCAAAGGGCCCTTCATGCACAGCCAGATGGACTGTACAGCTAGATGCACTGTTCCATTGGTACAAGGCCTAAAGGACCCTATGCATCTACAGCCAGATGGACTCTCCTTTGGTGCAGGGCTCATAGGTCCCAACACGGCCACAGCCAGGTGGACTCTTATGGTGGTGCAATGCCTGGAGGACCCTGCACATCTGCAGCCTGAAGGACTATTATCTTGGTGCAGGGCCCAGATGGACCTTCGCATCCATAGACAGATGGACTGCTCCCTTGACGCAGGACCCCGAGGGCCCTGTGTATCCACATCCAAAATGACTGTTCCCTTGGTACAGGGATCTCCTGATTTGTGGGCCCTGTGTGAAGACAATGTTGTCTGTTATAATGGAATCATATCCTCACTCCATGTCATGTTAATGAGGAGGAGTCATAAAATGACAATCTTGAAAATCTGGGGTGAAAGTAAAAAAAATAATTATCAAGAAACATTATGTGTAGTGCCAACCTAATGCCAATATGTAGTGCTTTGTGATCCTGTGCCAGTGATCTGAGTTTGGAGGCAATCTCAGTGAGCCAACTGGATGCAATGAGACTGGGGGGATGGCACTGTCATGTGGCACCAACTGCCAAACATGAGATGGGAAGGTGCAGGATTACTCACATGGGTCCAAGTGTGGAACTTGTTCATCTGGCACCTAGTCATGCTGTCTTCAAAACATTGCACTACAACCTACTTGTCAAAAATGCTCAGTGCACTTGCTTCAGTCCTCCTTAGGCTACATTATTTCCACAGCTCTGTAACCTAACCTACCTTGCTGTCCCATAATGCTACAGCTATCTCTGTGGTTAACTAGTACTGTCTACTACTTGTCACAATAGCACTTACTGTAAAATGGAATATGCTACTGATTTGCTGTATCTCTTGTATCCATTTTGTAGTTGCTCACACTTTTGTGTACACAGTGCTCTTGATGGCTCATTTGTGAAGTGACGTGCTATAATTTTCATGTTTGCTGAATTTCTGACACTGTCATTACTGTATTTTTCTTTATTGTATGTATGCCTGATCAATTGTATTGTATATTCCTTCATCGTATGTATGCTTGTTTAATTGTTGTAACCTCCCAGGTTGTGCCTGAAAATAGTCACTGTCATGTCTAGCGTGCCTACCCGGTAAACAAAAACTTAATAAAATAAATAAATCTTCTCTTAGCTTAGATCTTACTTCAAGAAACAGCACTTGCAGCAGGTTACACCATTAGGACTGAAGCTGGCAGGTGCCAGGACCCCATGGAGATTTTCTAGCTAGCATATCCAGCAGGGACCACCCCTGACGTCGGTCCCACCTCCGACATCAGGCATCATATAAAAGGTGGCGGTCCTCCAGAATCCCCAGTTCTTTTCCCGCCGTCAACTCACCAGCATCGGCCTCATGGTCTCACTCTAGTGTACGATGACTAGAACTTTCCAGTTTACCACTAAATGTCGGTATCTCCAACTCCTTCTTCAGAAGGACATCCTTCCAAGTGTGCCTGCAGCAAACAGATCCCTTTCAAAGATCCTCATTCATCCTGCCTGTGGTGCTTACGCCTGGAACATGACACCAAGGCCTGCTCCTCTTGTCAGGGGTTCAATAGTCGCACCACGATCCGCCGCCAGAAGGCACTTCAGGCGTTCCTCTTGGAAGAAAAGTTAAAAAGCATGGCTCCAGAGGTGAGTCTACCTCTAAGTCCCACAAACACTGGGACAAGCATTGGGAGACAGCCAGGTCCAGATCCCCTAACTGGGCCTCGGACTCATGCACCAGCTTCCGACCCTTCATCGGACAAACGCCCATCGGACCAGATGTCAGCTAAGCACCTGACATCGGCTAAGCACCCGACGTAGACTAAGCACCCGACATCAATGAGACATTCACCAGAGCCGAGGACTGCCTCCCCATCACCGATGGACACCGGTCACCAGGACTCTACAGAGGAGGACCTGACATTGCCTGATGACCAGGCAGGCAACAATGAGGATGTCGAGCTTCCACAGGAGCCTTCGCCAATCCCGGAGACGCTCTCAGACCTGACACCCCATACCGGCGCCAGACCACTGGTGCCAGGTCCGTTGTCTGGTACGAATATTCAAGAGGTCAAAGATCTCTTTACTTTTTGGTGGGACACAATAAAGAAGGATGTGATCCCAGTCAAACCTCCTCCTCCTCCTACTTCTCCTCCTACTCCTTCACCTCCTATTCCCCCTCCTCCACCGCAGAAGCCAACAGGAAGACCACTGACCCCCAAGGCACACACTCCACCTCCTAGGGGAAGATCCAAAGAATGGAGAAGGCCCCCTTCAAGATCTCCCTTAGGGTGTCCCAGTCCTAAGCGACCCAGACGTCGATGGTCCACTCTCCCAGGGGGATGATTCTAGACCTGACACTTCAGATACCTCCAGGTCTCCTTCTCCAATCAGCATCCCATCACCTGACCACAAGACCTACCCAGGTCACCTCTGGATGATCCCTCCTTTTCTGAGATCATGAGGCACATCCAGGATAACATGGGATGGGATTCAGAAGATCTCGACCCTGAGAGACAGCGCCTAACCTGTTACCTTCGGCAGAAGGACCCTAAGCCTGTGGTGGTTCCAACTTTGGTGGACACCTTCGTGAACATCACCAAGGCTGCATGGAAGTGTCTGCACTCCACCCCCGCAGTGCCGAAGAAAGCTGACCACCTGTACAGGGCCCCGACTGAGGACCAGTACTTGGTGCAACAACCTCTGGCTGATCCCCTGATCATTACGGCCTCTCATGAAAAGGTCCCAATGACCACAGCATCTGAGCACACAGCCACTGGACCAGAAATCCAAGCAGTTGGATGCCCTGGGGAGGTGCATGTATGCAGCTGCTACATGCTCCATCAGGTCCATGAACTATCTGTCTCATATGGTTCAGTTTCAGAATGCCCTGTGGGAACAGGGTCAGGACCTAGTTGATAAACTACCCGATGGTGAGCAGAAGGTGGCACTCTTGAACCTCCTCCACACAGGGTCAGATGTGGGGACCCAAGTGTTATGAGCTTCATATGATTCTGCGGACTCATCCGCCAGGGCGCAGCTTTAGGCATCTGTCTCCGGAGACACTCCCGGCTCCGTGTCTCCGGTTTTACCCTGGACATACAGAAGAGTATCCTCGACGTCCCTTACAACAGAGAGGTCCTGTATGGTGAACCCTCTGAAAAGGTCATCACCAAGCTTCAGGATGCCGGAAAGGTAGTAAGGTCTGTACAGGCCATGTTCAGATCCAAATCTGGTTCTTTTCATAGGAACCAGAACCATTTTTGCAGCCAGCAACAATGACAACAGCCACATTCTGGCCAGCAACAAAGGGGCACCTTACACCATAAGGCCCAACCTAAATCTTCCCCAGGCAAAGGTCAGAAATATACCAAACCGGCCAAGCCTGCGGGAACCAACGCTGCCACAGCATGACTCCTTCCCGGCCCCCCGCCCTCCTCTGGATCAACGGGCAGAAAGTTCGAGGTCGCATCGCTCCCCACTTTTCAGGGTGGCAGTCGATTACCACTGACCGGTGGGTACTTCACATGGTCAAGAGAGGTCACTTTATAGAATTCCTCGACCATCCACTGTCAAGATCTCCCCTGCGCTCCCGTTATTTGGGTCAGCATGCACTGCTCATACAGCAGGAGGTGCTCGCGCTTCTAGGAAAGGAAGCTATAGAGCACGTACTGAGAAACCAGAGAGGTGCAGGTTACTATTCCCACTTCTTTCTGGTTTCCAGAAAGACAGGGAACCTCCGTCCGATACTGGATCTCAGCGATCTCAATGCTCCGGTCCTCTACAAATGCTTCCGCATGGTGACCCTTCCTGGTCTGATACCCATGCTCAAGCAGGGTGCCTTCCTAGCGTCCTTGGACATGCAGGATGCCTACCTGCACATATCCATTGCTTGAGCACACAGGAAGTTCTTGCACTTTGAATTTTTAGGTCGCCATTATCAGTTCCAAGCCCTCCCTTTCAGACTGTCATCAGCACCTCCGGTGTTTATGAAGTGCATGGCTGTCATAGCGGCGGCTCTAAGGAGACAAGGCCACTACATGTTCCTCTACCTGGACAACTGGTTCCTCATGGCACCCTCTTGGGAGGCTCTGATGTCCGCAATTCACTGTACTCAGTCCCTGTTCAGGATGTTGGGCATCATTATCAATCAGGAGAAGTCACGCCTGGTTCCATCACAGTATGTGCAGTTCATAGGCGCAGTTCTGGACACCGTCCAGGGAGAGCTTTTCTGCCCCAGGACCGAGTGGAACACATCAGATCCCTCATCAGGGACATCTTGGCAAAGAAGACTGTCCCAGCCAGACTGGTCCTTTGCCTGCTCGGACACATGGCTGTGGCCATTGCAACAGTCCCGCTAGCCCATCTTCACATGTGGGTGACCCAGTGGATGTTATGGGTTCAATGGGATCAGAAGCAAGACCATTTGCGGCTTCCAGTTTGGATCATGAATGCTGTAATCTGGGATTGGCAATGGTGGCTAGATTCAAAGAACCTGTTGGTGGGGTTCCCCTTCATTGCGCCGTCTCCAATTGTGACACTCTACACGGATGCCTCAGGTTTCGGTTGGGGAGCACACCTTGACGGGGTCAGGTCTCAGGGCTTGTGGACACCCCAGGAAGCTCATCTCCACATAAATATTTTGGAAATGAGAGCAGTTATTTATGCCCTGCAGGCCTTCCAGTCGGAGATCCTACCGGGTACTCTCCTGTTACAAACAGACAATACCGCGGTGATGTATTACCTCGACAAACAAGGAGGTACCCATTCCTACCCACTTTGCAGGGTGGCTATGAGGGAGTGGGATTGAGTTCTACAACACGGCGCAAACCTCATTGCTGTTCATGTCCCAGGAGTGGACAATGTCATTGCAGACAGCCTGAGCCACTCTCAAGCCAGAGTCAACGAATGGGAACTACTCCAGGAGGTAGTAGAGGATCTGTTTCACAGATGGGGCACACCAGAGTTAGACCTTTTCACGTCCCCATCCAACGCAAAACTGCCCAGTTTCTGCTCGCTAGATCCAGGGCCTGGTGTTTTCTGGTGAGACGTGTTGTCCCTCCTGGACGGGCAGATTTCTCTATGCATTTCCTCTCTTCCCATTGATCCAGAGGGTCCTATTGAAACCCCGCAGAGAGCAGGTGATGCTGATATTTATTGCGCCTTTTTGGCTCAGACAGATTTGGTTCCCTCTGCTGTACCAGTTGTCCCAGGAACCCCTGTGCCTCTGCCAATCAGCTGTCACTTATTGTCTCAGAAGGCAGGTTCTTTGGTCCATCCAGACCTTTGCTCTCTGAACCTGCACGCCTGGCTCCTAGAGACATAGCTATCATGCGGTACAGGGCCTCTCAAGAGGTAGCAGATGTTCTAGCGGCTGCTAGAAAACCAGTCACTCACACCACATATGCCATGAAATGGTGCAGATTTTGCCTCTGGGCTCAAGCACAAGGATTTTCCCCAATGGATTGTCTGGAAAGGTTGGTCCTGGACTACCTCCTGTCGCTCTTCCAGGCAGGCTTGGCCTACTCCCCTATTAAAGTACACCTTTGTGCTATTTCAGCCTATCATACACCTATAGGCCGACGTCCCATAACTCAGTTGGACACAGCACAAGCCTTCCTGAGAGGTGTTCTCCACCTTAGACCTCCGATTAAGGATCCTATTCCTCCATGGAATTTACCCTTTGTCCTTGAGCAGCTCACGCTGCCGCCTTTTGAACCAGCTGTGGATTGCGAGCTACGTCTCCTAACGTGGAAGACGTTATTTTTAGTTGCCGTTACTTCGGCCAGAAGGATTTCTGAACTTAATGCACTGATGTGCAAAGAACCTTATTTGATTTTTCACTAGGACAGGGTGTCCCTAAGAACAAATCCAAAGTTTCTACCTAAGGTGGTCTCAGCTCTCACCCTCAATCAGGACATCGACTTACCAGTGTACTTTCCTAAATACTCTAATAGAGGAGAGGCCCTGTTGCACACTCTAGATGTGCATAGGTGTCTAAGATACTACCTGGCCAGAACCAGGCACCACCATAAATCTGATCAGCTTTTTGTCTCCTTCGCCCATAGGATGATGGGGGCTCCGGGTTCTAAACAATCACTGTCCAGGTGGCTCATCCATTGTATCACGTTCTGTTACCAGAAATGCAACAAACCTTTACCGGGTGCGGTTAAGGGTCATTCCACAAGGGGGGTGGCTACCTCCTTTGCGGCCATGAAGAACGTGTCCACTTCAGCCATCTGTGCAGCAGCTACTTGGAGCACTGTGCACACCTTTATCAGACATTATAGCCTGAATGTGGCATCACAGCGAAGAGCTGGTTTTGGTCTAGCAGTCCTTCAGGGACTCCTATCCTAGGCTTCAGTCCAACTCACGATCTCTACCTAGCCTCCTCCCACCTGCGAAGGACTTCCAATATTGCTTGGGAATCAGTCCTAATGGTGTAACCTGCTGCAAGAGCTGTTTCTTGAAGTAAGATAGTACAGTTATGTAAGAACTTACCGTAAAAGTAGATCTTTGAGAACAGCTCTTGCAGCAGGTAGTTTCCCCTCCCATCATCCCCTCTGGAGGTAGAGTTGTTCTAGGACTAGGTGTTTCTAACACTGTTCTGAATACCTTTTGATGGCGGATCCTCAGTCTCCACTTCTGATGTCATCAAACGGCCTGGAGTCTCCGGCGGGAGAACTGGGGATTCTGGGAGACCGCCCCCTTTTATATGATGCCTGATGTCAGGGGCGGGACTGACGTCGGGGGCTGTCCCCACTGGATACTGCTAGCTAGAACATTTCCATGGGGTCCTGGTGCCTGCCAGCTTCAGTCCTAATGGTGTAACCTGCTGCAAGAGCTGTTCTCAAAGATCTACTGTTACGGTAAGTTCTTACATAACTGTACTTTCCCTGCACCTCTGCACCTGTGGCTGCCAGAGAGCCCTGGGTTTCAGCTGGCAGATGGATTCTTTCCCCTGCAGGTCTGTGTCTATAGCCATATGGAAGCGCAGGGCCAAAAGGGCTGAGTGCTTTGCAGAGAATCTATGATGCCAGTTCGACAACATTTTTGTCGACTGGCATCACAGTGATGGGATTTATGTCGACTGCAAGTTGTGGTAGACATAAATCCCAAATACTTCCTGGTCCTGCAGTTCTGCAGGCAGATAAACTCTTCCCTTGGCCCTGCAAATCTGCATCTGTTCACACAGGTCCCAAAGGAACCTGTGTGAATGAGGATATGATTCCACTATCTCAAAAAAAAGACATTCTTTGTAAATAACTCCATTAATGCACCAGTTAGGGTTCAGTGTAATGCCACAGAAGTAGGGAAATGTGGCATTAGGGTTTCCAACCCTAACTCCCCACCCTCCATGCACCAAAAGGACAAGACAACACAAGCGACCACAGACAGCTATCATCATGTAAGACAAACAGCACACAACTGTTTCCAGATGACACAAATGCAGTAGCATGGATTTGCTACCTTTGTAGATTTGTATCTATCTCTGCTTCAGCAGCTACACCAGTGTGTGCATTTCATACAGTGTGCATGAGTACCTGTAGCTACAGGAGTTCAGGACCCATGTGGACCTGCACTTCTTCAGACAGAAATAGTGTTGCAATATGGGTATAATGGTTTCAGTGGCAGGTCTAGAAATGTTTCAGTGAGGTAGCAGTTTTGTTTAGGAGGAGCACTTACCCCCCAAAAGTAGAATGTTACTCTTAAAGCACAGATTTGCTTAAAACAGCTACTTTTTGTTGGCCCAAGGGCATACGGGTGCCACCTCATTACATAGATGGATCTGCTACTGCATGGTTTTCTATATGCAGCTGCTTAAGTGCAGGCCCCTTACACCTGTGGCTGAAAAGGGGCATTCCCCTTAGGGGTCTGCACACCTTTTTTCTTTTCAGACTTCATTTATGGTAGGAATGAGAAATTACAACATACACACTCCAGTGGTTTACAAATATTCACAGTGAAAGTATTCCAGTGAAATGATTCCCCTATTAATGTCCTTGAACCACAGTTTTCCAATGCAGTCCTTCAGTAATGTCCATGCGGTACTGTGGTTTATAATAGTCCATTCCATATCTTACTGGTTTGTAGTACCATAAAGTTCTCCTCTCTGTGTTCAGTTCTTCCTATCAAGTTCATCTCTCATATATGTACCATGTGCAAAAAATGTTAATACAACACTCAAAAACCAGTAACAGATTAACAAAACAAAACACTCAAAAAACGGTTACAGAATTAACAAAACACACCAACAGGTTTGGTTGTCAGTCTATATTAGCAGCTAACAGACAAAGAAATCCAGCACAACTGATAGCGAGGAGCTGCTTACAGATAACAAAGACTGAACTCACCATAGAAAAAGTAAGTGCTCACCATAGAAAAAAACTCTCCAGTAGTCAAAAGTGTGAAAATCAGTGTAGTCCTTTTTATGTTGGCTTGCACGCTTGCGCAAGCAACATCTTGCGGTAGTACGGGTTTGGGGGGGTGTGGCCGCTGTTGGGCAAATGCAGGGCACGCATCAGTTGGTGCGTCCCTCATTCCCCAATCAGCCTGCATGCCAGCGCCACACCATGCATGTATAATGGGGCAAGCACATCTAAGCAAAGGTCCGCTGCAATCCGAGCAAAGCTTGTCATACGCAGCGGTCCTTTGCTTGCTGTACTTGCTGCCATTATGAGAATGCTCGGCAAGTGGCTCAGGCTTGCCGACATCGGGGGTGCCCAATCCCCCTGTCGGTAACAGCCACCCCGCTGTGTTAGTGTGTCATGGGGAGCCCACCCCGTCAGCATAACCCCCAAAGTTGAATTTCTGAGGGTGGTGCCCAATCCCCTTGGCTCGTGTCCCCGCTTTCTTTGTTTGCCGACAGAGTGCCCAATCCCCATCAGCATGACTCCCCGTTGTGTGCCAGCGGGTGCCAAATCCCTGTTGGCTGCTGACACCCCCAAAAAAAAAAATAGTTAGGTGGCATGCTGGAAGCCCACCCCAGCATGCCAAATGCCCTGCAATCCGAAAACTATCCGCGATGGTTTTCCTTTTTTCTGTAAACCGAAAAACATCCTCGCGGTCTCGATGCCCCCCCTCCCCCCACCGCACCCACCCACTGCGCACCCTGCCTCCCCTCACCCCCTCACCTCATACTTACCTCTGGAGTATGGTGCAATGATCTTCCGTGGACCGGGAACACGTCTGCACTCTTCAAAGCCACCGTGAACTGAGGAAATGCCGGTAAGCTGTATAATGGAGTGAATAGGGTTTTTTCAACTTTGCAGCATATCTCAGGCATTTCTTGGAATTTTGGCACCAAATTTTCAACATTGGGTTTTTGGGGCCCCTCCTCATGAATTCTATCACTGTCATGGTGTTAATCGGCCTCGAAAGGTGATTTCGCAGTCACTGCACGAAATCACCTTTCAGGATCCATTAATGAAATGACAGTGCCAGTCTTCATGAGGTGGCCTCTCAAAAAGCCTATGTTCCAAATTTGGTGGGAAAAATCCAACAAATGCCTGTTTTACGAGTGTGCATTGCGCAGTTGCTACGCAGGCTCATAACTTCGTGCATTCCCAATATTTTAACGCCGGATTTTCAGCATTGGCATTTTTGTACACCTCCTTGTGAACAGTATAGCTGTAATTTTCCACATCCTGCCCGAAATGTGTTTCCGCACTTCTGGCACACAATTGCGC